>JAHRHZ010000055.1:9122105-9135416 GCA_024137785.1 Ginglymostoma cirratum | reverse complement strand
TGTTATCTCGGATTCTCCAGCATCTGCAGTATCTTTTATCTCTGATGTTTCTTAACTGATTCATCAATGTTCAGGTTGTTCAGGGGCTGGAAAACGTCTGCCCCATATCTCCAGTAATTTTCCCACCACCTTCCACTTTTTGTCAGCTTTGAATGCACCTCTTTATATCGCTTCACTTCATAAAGGAAAACAATCGAATCAACAATTATTGACCTGTGTACTTGTTTTGAATGGAATACAACCAGAAAAGTATATACAAATTGATAGTTAGAAGATCATATACCTCCTCTTGACTGCATCAGCGTGTATGTCCTTTGCGCTCATTAAAAATCCAAAATCATAATTTGTTTACCCATCAAAGCATTTCAACATTGACACATTAATAAACACTACCAAGCAAACAGGAATAACAGCAACCGAAGTCTCATTACAGCTTCATATCTCTGAGCAACCATTCTGATCAATGTTTGCAAGATAGGAATATATTATAAAATTCAATACTGACAATGTCTATCAAATTTTAGACGTAGTTTTTACTGTAAAAGTGCCAGTGTGTTAGATTAAAAAATACTTGCTTATCTTTTGGATAATCTTCTTATGTGCAATTACAGTCAAGGCACTTTTCATTCCTTTTGATGGATTACCCCAGCCGTATATTGCACTTCTTTTGTATTCTACAGTAGGTATGTTTCATGTTAATACTGTGGAGATGCAATGATTGCAGCTTATTTATCATAAATGCTTTGCCTTGTGATATGATAGTTGGCTATCCTTTCTCAGGTTTCAATTACCATTTAAAGTAGTACTAGAAATTGCCTATCATATTTGTTCATGTTTTTCCAATAGACCGTGATGTAGAGTTGGAGATACGCCAGGCATGGAGGGACTTGTGAATGAAAATGAAAGGTGTTGTTTAACCAGATGTTAGTACAGTTCAGTGAGTATAGGGTGATGGGGCACACAATATTTTTTCACTGAGTATATCCGATACCATCCAATGTATGCATGTTTGTAACAACACACATTCAATGTGGCAATGACAAACTCTAACACAGCGAAGTTTAACCACTCCCTTCACATTACATGGTATTACTATCAAATTTGTATTCAGCCCCATAATGCCCTGACCAGTCATAGTGGAGATATTTGCTGAGGATTTCCACAATGTTCAGCTCAATTCTTGGCTCCTCAGAGACTGAAGCATGTCCATTGTAGTAAGACCTGGACAACATTTAGGCTTGCTCTGATAAATGGCAAAAACTTCTGAGCCAGATCAGGGATGTACAATGGCTAACTCCAACAATAGGGAATCTAACCATCTCCCCTGACAGTTGATGGATTTCCCATCACTGAATCACCCTTTAACAATATCCTGGATGTTATTATTGACCAGAAATTGAACTGGCTGAATTGAATTGAATTGAGCCGCTAGTGGCTACAAGAGCACACTACAGGATAGAAATTGTACAGTGAGTACCTCATCCCCTGTCTCCCCAGTGTTCACCATGTATAAGGCACAAGTCAATAGTGTAATGGAATACTCTTCAGTTACCTGAATAAGCTTTGCTCCAATATCATCCAAGAGGTTTGACACCATATAGAACAAAGTAACTTGTTTAGCTGCCATCCCAATCACCACTGTTAACTTTTACTCACTTCTACAAAATGCAATGCAGCAGCTCACAACAGGTTCACATTTTTCTTTGATGGAATTAGTGTCATAGAGTCATAGAATCATACAGCATGGAAACAGACCCTTCAGTCCAATTTGTCTTTGCCAACCAGACATCTCAATTTGACCTAGTCCCATTTGCCAGCATTTAGCCCATATTCAAATACCCATCCAGGTGCCTTTTAAATGTTGTTATTCTACCCACCTCCACCACTTCCTCTGGCAGCTCATTCCATACACACATGACTCTCTGTGTCAATATGTTGTCCCTTTTTAATCTTTCCCCTCTCAACTTAAACCTACGCCCTCTCGTTTTATATTCCCCCAACTTAGGAAAAAGACCTTGACTATTAACCCTACCCATGCCTTCATGATTTTATATATGGTCACCCCTCAGCCTCTGAACATCCAGCAAAAAAGCCCCAGCCTGTTCAACCTCTTCCTAAAGCTCAAGCCCTCCAGACCCAGCAATATCCTTGTAAATCTTTTCTGAACCCTCTTAGGTTTAACAACATCCTTCTTATAGAAGGGCAGCCAGAATTATAAGCAGTATTCTAAAAGTAGCCTCATCAATGACCTGTACAGCCGCAACATGACATCCCAATTCCTGTACTTGATGTTCTGACCAATCATTAAAAACAAGAGGACAAAGAGTTGAGGTAATTACACAAGATGTGATGGTGATAGGAGAAAACATTTTTCATGAAACAAGTGGTTAGGATCTGGAATGTACTACCTGAGAGTGTCATGAAGACAGGTTCAATCAAGGCATTGAAGAGGGAATTTAATTCTTATCCAAAAGATCTTTATAAATGACTTGGATGAGGAAGTGGAGGGGTGGGTTAGTAAGTATAAAACCCTGGTTAGACTTGGAATATTGTATTCAGTTCTGGTCGCCTCATTATAGGAAGGATGTGGAAGCTTTAGAGACGGTGCAGAGGAGATTTACCGGGATGCTGCCTGGATTGGAGGGCAGGCCTTATGAGGAAAGGTTGGGAGAGCTAAGGCTTTTCTCATTAGACTAAAGAAGGATGAGATGTGATTTGATAGAGGTGTACAAGGCATGGATAGAGTGGATAGCCAGAGACTTTTTCCCAGGGCGGAAATGATTATTGTGAGGGGGCATAATTTTAAGGTGATTGGAGGGAGGTATAGGGGAGATGTAAGAGGTAGATTCTTTACACAGAGAGTTTTGGGCATGTGGAATGCACTGCCAGTGGAGTCAGATACATTAGGGACATTATAAGCGACGCTTAGATAGGTACATGGATGATAGTAAAATGTAGGGTATGCAGGGTAGTTTGATCTTAGAGTAGGATAATAGGTCAGCACAACATCGTGGGCTGATGGGCCTGTACTGTGCTGCACTGTTCTATGTTGTATGTTCTAGGAAGAATGTGTACACAAAAAACAGGGCAGTGGCACCTGGTAAGGTGATCCTAAAGGGAATTGGCATAGACATGACAGACTGGATAATCTCCTTTGCTACTGTGAAAATTCTGTGATTCTGACTCTTTAAATGCAATTGGAAAATGCTACACCTTACATTCATCTAAATAATGAAAGAAAGTGCTAATAAAGGATGCCTAAAGGTTTTCTTTATGTGAAGTACCAGAGGTCTGATTGTTCGTCTTTCTTTACCGTTTCATAACATTTAATAATGAGAAAAGTCACCACTAGTTAATACAGTCCAAAACTATTATCATCAATATGCAGAGAAATGATTCTCTCACAAGATAGAAAGTGTTTGATTTTATTATGATAGCATGCCCTTTATATATTCAATGGCTCCTTCATTAGTATACCAATGCTCGCCTTGCTCATTTTCATTCACAAAACCTCATTTTGCCAGATTGTTCAAGGAAGGTTAATAGAATGTGAGAAGTAACAAATTGGAATTTATAATTAAAATGTGGTTCGAACATATGTCTGTGCTGTTTTACGCTGTGCTGTTTTACGCTGTGCTGTTGGTTAGGTGCATAAACGCTTGACAATGAATGATTGGAAGACTCTTGCCTGTTGAATCAGAAATCAATATCTGATATCCTGAGCTTGTGCGGTTTCCAAGTCACTGTGGAGTGTTTCTGAAACTCTGTACTGAAGTTCTTTAGAATATTAATTCCAACCCCCTGATGGTCTGATTGTCTTGTTAAATAAGGTGAATATATTACAAATATTTGTCAGGTTTACGTTGATGCAGGTGACAAATAAACTCACAAATAATGGCATTTAATGTTCCTCATGGAGGCGGGTTGTGAGTAACTACACAGGGAGATAATGTGGGGTAGTGGCCCTGTCACCTTGCCAATTCTGCTTGTCTGAGTCCAGGATGGCTAAAGATGGCTTTCCTCATCTGGTCTCATGGGTCCATCCTACTTGGGCAGCCCATGCCCCACGCAAAGGCCTGCTGGCAGCATTGTTTCCTTTTAAACTGGGTCCCCTCTCCCTTCCTACAGTGGAATCTCCCTGACTGGCTCCACTGATCCTCCCTCATATTCCCTCCATGACATTTGCAACAATCCTGCAGTACTGGGAGCAACCAACCCTCCTCATGGCAATCCCAGCACACTGCAGCTGGCAGCATCTGATTGGCTAACAGCTGCTGGGCCCTGAAAAATCTCTTTGAACATGACATGAAGTGCGACAAGGTCGGGACTCTGGTGTGAGTGCTGTACAAGTAGTGTTTTTGGGTACCGCATGCAGGGTCTGTTTTGGGTACTATACAAAAGGTGTTGTTTTCCTTCTCAAATTATAAAGGAGCGTTGTAGGATTAATGGGACTCTACTCGTAATGCGTGTTTGAAAAAACTTTGAACTTGTAGATCTTAGTAGATTATTAGAAGTCATTAGTAAATTATTTTGTTTAAACCATTTTTTCTTCATTTCTTCTGATAATAAATTTGTTTTATTACTGAAACACGCGCCTGGATTTGAGCTCCTGAATACCTGTGAAACATTTCATGAAAACTCCCGTAGACTGATTTTGCTCCATCATTGGTGTTGAGATTGTAATCCAATTTTGTCTAACCCAGATGATTACAGTGACACCGTGTTATGGTGGGGCAGAGCATTTAGTCATGATGTTCACACTGTCATGCTACAGGGGCAGGCTTGATAGAACTCCCTGTTTGTGTTTGTTTGCTCATGTTAATTATGAGTTAGGTGTTCCTGGTATCACTTTCAAAATGTGCCACTAAATGCTATCTAACAATATTATACCTGTGCTGATTACTGTTCAGGATAATAAACTGATAAAATTGCCATCATCTGTAGTTGTGCTATGTTAGATATCAACACAGTTCCCTTGAGCAGTTGGCTTTGCTGAAAATGTGGAACACCTTGTCCTTTACTGAAGACTGCACAACTGGATCAAGTTTCTTTCATATGTCCAGAACCAACTTTTTCAAAAGTCATGTGAAGTTATCACCATATCTCATCATTGTCTGAAGTAAAAACAGAAAGTGGTGGAGAAACATGCGAGTTCTGGTAGCATCTGTGGAGAGAGTAACAAGGTTAGTGTTTCAAGTCCAGAATGACTGTTTTCCAGAACTGAAGGGGGCTAGAAAGTAATGGTTTTCATGCTGCTGGCAAAAAGGGAGGAGGAGCGAGTGGAGCAAATGGAGAGAGTGCTGAAAGCAAAAGAAAAATTGAGAGCTAGTAGTAACAGAGGAGGCATATATTTGAAAACTAGGCATTAATGATAGATCTAAATAGTGGAATATAGGTCAGGTTTAAACCCACGCAATCAAGGTATGGTGCAGTGTGAGGAAGTAGATTCAAGATGGAGAATGGTATGATCGGAAGTTGTTGACCACAATGTTGATCTTGAAGGCTGTAAAATGCCCAAGTGGTTCATGAGGTGCTGTTCCTGAAGCTTGTGTTAAGATTCATTGGAGAACTGTAGAATGTCGAAGAGTGAAATGTTAGTATGAGAATGAAGACATTGCTTTCATTTCACATCATCCTCTCTCAGCTCACTACTCTAGTACATTCTTCATCAAGCCTTGGTTGACACTAATTTTGTCTCTCCTTGAGAATTCACTTTGTCTTTTGTTCTAGAGCTCTACCTTGAGTTCCTCACTGAGATGCATTTCTTCATTTCCTTTTTCAGCCTCTGTCTGAATGAATCTCTGTCCTCAGTGATGACACTCACAAACTGAACTCATCCGATCTCTGTTCTTTGACTCTACAGATTTTCAATCCTCTCCTTAGTCTCCCTTTCTATCAAAATTCTCCTATGCAAATGTGAGGTGTAAATCCTGGAACCATATTGCACTGGAGAGTGGAAAAGTGGGAAAGTAGGATATTTCTAGATTGCTTTCTTCATCCATACTTATCCGCAATGTTATATTCATGTGATTAGCCAAAGTTGCCTATTGTGAACAGAATGATTAACAATATTATGAATTAAATGTGCAGTAAGACATTTAACAATCCAAGGTCAATTTCAAGACCTTTCAATTGCCTTTTTTTAAAATGTTTGAAATCTCAAAACCAGATCAAGAAGGCTCTCCTTTGCTATTCGCATAATAATATCAGGTTTCTGATTTGATCACTTCATTCTGAATTTCCCCTTCTGGTACATAGACTACAAGTAATTTTGCATTTCACTGCTTTTTATCATTGTATATTTTTGTAATTTGCATATGGACAAAGACACTTTTCAAAACAAAGCAAGGCTCCTTCAATAATGGGAGAATTCAAGGACCTAATACTCAGAAAGTCACTTATTTTACTGACAGGCAGGATTTTGCATGCTAGGCAGTAAGAATACCAAAATGTAAATGGTGTGTTTTACGTTTATGTTTAAAATCATTTCTTGAAAGTTTGAGTTCTTGGATTCTGGGCTAATGAGAGATGTAGGGTTTTTATTTATGTTCGTGAATTTAATAACTAATTGTTAAGCATTCCTGAAGTCATGAATTTTCTTTTAAAATAGTTTTTAAGGCCAACCTTTAGATTTTTTTGTGTACATAGGTAACATTTTACAACTGAACAGAATACATAAGCTTTTATTTAAAAGATCAGTAACCTCTTCTTAAGCTTAAGGAAAAAACACTCATAGCTAAGTGAGTTTTTTTTTTTCAGTTTTATATTGGATTTTGAGCAATTCCACGAAGTCCTTGGATGAAATTGGCTGTATAGATCAGTGGTCTTCAGAACAGAAGGATATAGTGAAACATCGCATTAGAGCAAAGAGTTAGTGATAGTCCCAGACCAGAAGCGTTGAGATAAAATCCTGAAGAGGTTACTTGAGTACATTTAAGCTGATGTGTACAATATTTCCAGGAAGAAGATATGTGCAGTTCCAGCCTATAAGTCAATGTTGCAGATGACTTAACCTATCGAAGTGTTACAAGGCAGGGACTCTGGTATGAGTGCTGCACAAGTAGTGTTTTTGGGTACTGCATCCAGGGTGTGTTTTGGGAACTATACAAAAGGTGTCTTTTTTTCCGTCTTAAACTACAAAGGAGTGTTATAGGATCAATGCTATTATACTTGAAATGTGTTTTTGAACAATTTTGAATTTGCGTCACAAGTAGATTATTTGGTTTATTTCATTTTTTCTTCATTTCTTCTGATAATAAATTTCTGTTTCATTACTAAAACAAAATCAGCAGGAATGTATGCTTATGTTTCAGTGACAGACAACATTTTTTAGAATCAAAGCAAAACAAAATATGAGTTATCAAACCAAGTTTCGGTACGGGATCTGTCTTGTTCAGTAATAACATCAGCTGGGATCATAATAGTGTGTTCAGTATTTTTAACACTACGTTGCACATTCTGATATAAGGACAGGACAGTGGGAATGACTATAATGTAGGAACATGTATGTGTCATGCAGCCTTTCAAACCTGTTCCAACATTCAATGAGATCAAAGATGATCTGTGAACTAACTCCATATATCCAATTATTGTCCTTTATACCAGAGATAAAAGGTACTGCAGATGCTGGAGAATCTGAGATAATAAGCATGGGGCTGGATGAACACAGCAGGTCAAGCAGCATCACAGGAGCAGGAAAACTTGACGTTTCGGGCCTAGACCCTTCATCAGAAATGGGGGAGGGGAAGAGGGTTCTGAAATAAATAGGGAGAGAGGGGGAGGCGGATAGAGGATGGATAGAGGAGAGGATAGGTGGAGAGGAGGCAGACAAGTCGAAGAGGCGGGGATGGAGCCAGTAAAGGTGAGTGTAGGTAGGGGGATAGGGAGGAGATAGGTCAGTCCAGGGAGGGCAGACAGGTCAAAGGGGCGGGATGATGTAGTAGCAACCGCAGGAAGTGCTACACCTGCCCCCACACCTCCTCCCTCACCCCAATCCTAGGCGCCAAGAAGACTTTCCACATCAGGCAGATGTTCACCTGCACATCTGCCAATGTGGTATACTGCATCCGCTGTACCCATTGTGGCCTCCTCTACATCGGGGAAACCAAGCGCAGGCTTGGGGACTGCTTTGCAGAACACCTGCGCTCAGTTCGCAACAAACAACTGCACCTCCCAGTTGCGAACCATTTCAACTCCCCCTCCCATTCCTCAGACGACATGTCCATCCTGGGCCTCCTGCAATGCCACAGTGATGACATCCGAAGGCTGCAGGAACAGCAAATCATATTCAGCCTGGGAACCCTGCAGCCCAACGGTATCAATGTGGATTTCACAAGCTTCAAAATCTCCCCTCCCCCAACCGCATCCCAAAACCAGCCCAGCTCATCTCCACCTCCCTAACCTGTTTTTCCTCTCACCTATCCCCTCCTCCCACCTCAAGCCACATCCCCATCTCCTATCTACTAACATCATCCCGCCCCCTTGACCTGTCCGTCCTCCCTGGACTGACCTTTCTCCTCCCTACCCCCCTACCTACACTCACCTTTACTGGCTCCATCCCCGCCTCTTCGGCTTGTCTGCCTCCTCTCCACCTATCCTCTCCTCGATCCATCCTCTATCCACCTCCCCCTCTCTCCCTATTTATTTCAGAACCCTCTTCCCCTCCCCCATTTCTGATGAAGGGTCTAGGCCCGAAACATCAAGTTTTCCTGCTCCTATGATGCTGCTTGACCTGCTGTGTTCATCCAGCCCCACGCTTGTTATCTCGCATTGTCCTTTATACCTTTGGTTAACAAAAATATATCAATCTCAAATCTAAAGTTAAGAATTGATCTGGCACCTGTTGCTATTCCAACATTTCACTATCCTTTGTGTGTGGATGCGCTTCGTAACTTCACTCCTGATAGATTTAGCTCTTAAATTAGGCTGTGTGCTCCAATCCTTTACTCCCCAACAAGCCGAAAGAGTTTCTCTCTGTTTACTACTTTTGTCTCCGTTATGGCGATAGAAGCTTCAATCAAATTGTCTCTTATTCAGCTAAATTCTACAAGATATAGCCTTAGTTTGTGTAATCACTCTTTGTAATTTTACCCCTGATGTTTAGCTATCATTCTTGGCAAATTCTGCATTGTACTTAGTCTAAGGTCAATACATGCTTTGAGGTATGATGCCCAGAATGTGTATTCCAGCTGTAGTAATTGAATGCAATATGCCATGATATCATTCATAAATATGGTGTGGAAAGATTATTCTCTGATGGTTTTTAGTTTTACATTGTAATCATTTTTAGCACTGTGTTGGTCAGTGACACCATAAAATGGCTGCCATATGCAGACAGGCAAGAATGGGCATAAGACAGTCAGAAGGTGGGTAGTATCCTTATGAGATACTCTTTGCCTATCAGAGGCACCACTAATCCTCATTCTCTCCTCCTTCCATTCCCCCACCCCCACAAGAAGATATCCCACCCTCTCCTTCCTATCTACCTTTATTACAAATCTCACCCCAAACACACATTCCCCATAACCCGTCACCCACTGCCCTGAGACACCAAAACTCCACAAGCCCCCAACTTACCTCATTCTGGAATCCACTAAGCCTCCTTTGAGGACTTGCATGCAGTCGAGGCAGTGCACAATACAGAGCTCTGATGTTTTCAGAACTGCAAGTCAGTGCTAGATGGAATTTAATGTGTGGGATAGTTAGGGAATGGGGAATTGGGACTGTAGTTAGTGGAACCATCTTGGATGGATTGTTCATAGAGAGATTGCAACTCTGTAGGTCTCCTCCTCCTGCTATCTGGATGGAGGCAAGGCTGTCCCTCTATGAAGGTAAGGTTTTGTAGCATACTACAGACTGCCAGAAATCTTAACATCAGCATAAATACAGCAGGGTTCCTCCAGAGCAGATTGAGGAGTAGAAGCATTGCTTCAGCATGTGAATGCTGTATTCTACATGCTCTTGTGCAGCAACAAAGTTCCCACTGTATACATGCCGAGCACATGTACATGGACTGTGTACCAGAATTATCAACAATACTATCAGTGGTTCGCCTTTATTACCCAGCAGCCAGCCCTTGGTTTGCCATGGTAGCTCAATTACAGCTGGCACTGTGGACTGCTGAAGGCTGAAGGTGCCATGGGTGCAACTGGGATATTAGCCATTGAAGAAATCCATGGACACAGTCACATCTCATTGGGGATAGTGAGCTGTAAATCAAACTATACCATTCCCAAGTCATCACAATGCAAAAATTTGGTCAAATTCTACCAGTTCCAGCAATTGTCTGATCGAAGTTAAAAGAATATGGGTACCAGGTATTTTCCATGAACAAGAAAATAACTCTTGTCATCTCCCTGGAAGAGGGCAGCAGAAGGGTGATGCTGATTGGCTGATGTGGGGAAGATCTGCATCAGTGCAGTCACTGTTTCCAGAATGTGGTTTGCAGAGGGGCTGTTGTCAAGTGACAGTTAGGGGTACAGATAGGTGCTTCTGTGGGCGTAAAAGAGACTCCAGGATGGTGTGTTGCCTCCCTGGTGCCAGGGTCCAGGATGCCTCTGGTCAGGCAGAAAGCATTCTGAAGGGAGATGGTGAACAGCCAGTGGGTGTGGTACATATCGGTACTAACCACATATCAGTACTAACCTCAGATGGCTCATACAGCGAGGCAATATGGATAGAACGCTGGAATCACAATGTTTGGGGTTTACTGTAGGCCTCCCAACAGCTAGAGAGAGATAGAAGAACAGATATGTAGGCAGATTTTGGCAAGATGTAAAAGTAACAGGGTTGTTGTCGTGGGTGATTTTAACTTCCCATATATTGACTGAGACTCCACTTAGTGCTTGGGGCTCGGATGGGGAAGAGTTTGTAAGGAGCATCCAGGAGGTCTTCTTGAAACAGTATGCAGAAAGGGGCCATACTGGACCTAGTATTGGGGAATGAGTCTGGCCAGGTAGTCGATGTCTTAGTAGGGGAGCAGCTCGGGAACAGTGATCACAATTCAGTAAGCTTTAAGGTACTGATGGATAAAGATAGGTGTAGTTGTCAGGTGAAGGTGCAAAATTGGAAGAAGGCTAAGTACAACAATATTAGACAGGGACTGAAGAATGTGGATTGGAGGCAGATATTTGAGGGCAAATCAACTTATGGTATGTGGGAGGCTTTCAAGTATAAGTTGCTGGGAACTCAGGACCAATACGTTCCTGTAAGGATGAAGGGTAGGTATGGCATGTTTAGGGAACCTTGAATAACGAGAGATATTGTGAACCTAATCAAAAAGAAAAAGGAAGCATTTATCAAGTCTAGTAGGCTGGGGAACACAAGATGCAAGGGTGGAATATAAGGAAAATCAAAAGAAACTTAAGCAAGGAGTCAGGAGGGTGAAAAGGGGTCATAAAAAGTCATTGGCCAACAGGATTAAGGAAAATCCCAAGGATTTTTATACATATATAATGGGCAAGAGGGTAGCCAGTCAGAGGGTTAGCCTACTCAAGGACAGGGAAGGGAATTTATGTGTGGAGCCAGAGTGAATGGGCGAAGTATTAAATGAGTACTTTGTGTCAGTATTCACCATAGAGAAGAACTTGGTGGATGATGAGTCTGGGGAAGGGTGTGTAGATAGTTTGGGTCATGTTGAGATCAAAAGGGAGGTGGTATTGGCGGTCTTGAAAAACATTAAGGTAGACAACCCCCCCCAGGGCCTGATGGGATATACCCCAGAATACTGAAAGAGGCAAGGGAGGATATTGCTGGGGCCTTGAGGGAAACCTTTGTATCCTCACAGGCTACAGGGGAGGTCCCAGAGGATTGGAGAATAGCCAATATCATTCCTTTGTTTAAGAAGGGTGGCAAGGATAATTCATCTAGTTACAGACCGGTGAACCTTATGTCAGCGGTCGGGTAATTATTAGAGACTTTTCTTTCAAGACAGGATTTACTCCCACTTGGAAATCAGTGGGAATATTAGCGAGAGGCAACATGGTTTTGTGAAGGGGAGGTCGTGTCTCACAAACTTGGTTGAGTTTTTTGAGGAAGTGACGAAGATGATCGATGAGGGTAAGGCAGTGGGTGTTGTCTACATGGACTTCAGTAAGGCCCTTGACAAGGTCCCTCAAGGCATACTGATACAGAAGGTAAAGTCGCATGGGGTCAGAGGTGAACTTTTAAGATGGATAAAAAAAATTGGCTCGCTCATTGAAGACAGAGGATAGCAGTGGAAGGGTACGTTTTTGATTGGAGGGCTGTGACTAGTGGTGTTCCTCAGGGATCAGTGTTGGGACCTTTGCTATTTGTAATATATATAAATGATTTGGAGGAGAATGTAACTGGTCTGATTAGTAAGTTTGCCAATGACAAAAGTCAGTGGAATTGCGAATAGCAATGAGGAACGCCAAAGGATACGGCAGGGTATAGATCGGTTGGTGACTTGGGCAGAGAGATGGCAGATGGAGTTTAATCAGGAAAAATGTGAAGTAATGCATTTTGGAAGGTCTAATCCAGATGGAAAATATACAGTAAATGGCAGAAACCTTAAGAGTACTGATAGGCAGAGGGATCTGGGTGTACAGGTACACAGGTCACTGAAAGTGGCAAAGCAACTGGAGAAGGCATACGACATGCTTGCCTTCATTGGCCAGGGCATGGAGTTTAAAAAATGGCAGGTAATGTTGCAGCTTTATAGAACCTTAGTTAGTCCACAATTGGCCACGATGTGTTCAATTCTGGTCACCACACTAGCAGAAGGATGTTGTGGCTTTAGAGAGGATACAGAAAAGATTTACCAGGATGTTGCCTGGTATGGAGGGCATTAGCTATGAGGAGAGGTTGGAGAAGCTTGGGTTGTTCCCACTGGAACGACGGAGGTTGAGGGCCGACCAGAAAGCGGTGTACAAGATTATGAAGCGCATGGACAGAGAGGACAGTCAGAAGCTTTTTCCCAGGGTGGAAGAGTCAGTTACTAGGGGGCCATGGGTTTAAGGTGAGAGGGGCAAGGTTTAAAGGTGATGTACGAGGCAGGCTTTTTTACACAGCAGGTGGTAGGTGCCTTGAACTCACTGCCGGGGGAGATAGTGGAAGTAGGTACTGTAGTGACTTTTAAAGGGAATCTTGACAAACACATGAATAGGATGGGAATAGAGGGATACGGTCCCCGGAAGGGTAGGGGGTTTTAGTTGTGACAGGCAGCATGTCGGTGCAGGCTTGGAGGGCCAAAGGGCCTGTTCCTGTACTGTAATTTTCTTTGTTTAAGAATATATAGGACAAAAAACAATGGCAAAAAGTAGACAAATTGCTCATCTTAACTGTACAACT
>JAHRHZ010000055.1:9005579-9122095 GCA_024137785.1 Ginglymostoma cirratum | reverse complement strand
CAGGAGCTGTTTCTCACACCAAATGGCATTTTTCCAGTGTGATGTAATCCACAAGTGCGTACATCTGGAGTTCTAAAGGAATTCACAATGTCAAAACATGGAAGTCAGCCAACCCAAACTCTTTCCAGCTATTTGTGTGGGGAGATGTGGGTGGGGCTTGAGGTGGGAGGAGGGTCAGGTTAGTGAGGCAGATACGAGCTGGGCTGGGTTTGGGGTGCAGTTGGGGGAGGGGAGATTTTGAAGATTTCAAAATCATTTATCCATCTTCTATCCGCCACCCCCTTTCTCCCTGTTTATTTCAGAATCCCCTTCCCCTCCCCCACTTCTGAAGAAGAGTCTAGACCCAAAATGTCAGCTTTCCTGCTCCTCTGAAGCTGCTTGGCTTGCTGTGTTCATACAGCTCTACACCTTGTTATCTCACTATTAAACCAGATAGTTTTTTCTGACAATTGATTCATGGTGATCATTTAGATTCTTAATTGCAGATTTTTTTAAATTGAATTCAAACTCCATCATATGCCATGCCAGGATTTGAACCTGGGACTCTGGATTAATAGGTCCAGCAATAATACCACTAGGCCATTGCCTCCCCAGTGAGTGAGATGACCAATAAAGAAGATGTGTGGACCTTTCACGTTGCTAGGCCAATGAGGTGAGAAGTTCTGCAGAGGCCAGAAGTTCTGCATTCTCATCCATGCCATGGAGTGCCGTAGTTGCTGCTGAGGCAGTAAAGCCAATGCAGGCGTGCCTCTGTTTTGACATGACCTTGCAGGAGTGACAGAATTTATTCTTGCTGGGGTCAAGCAGTCAAGGCCCTGGCAATCGGAGGGGAGGCAATGGCCTAGTAGTATTGTTGCTAGACTGTTAATCCAGAGACCTAGATAATGTTCTGGGGACCTGGGTTCAAATCCCACCATGGCAGATGGTGGAATTTGAATTCAAAAAATATCTGGAATTAACAGTCTAATGTTGACCGTAAATCCATTGTCAATTGTTGGAAAAACCCATCTGGTTCACTAATGTCCTTTTGGGAAGGAATCCTAACCTGGTCTGGCTTACATGTGACTCTGGACCCACAGCAATGTGGTTATCTCTTCACTGCCCTCTGGACAATTAGGGATGGGGAATAAATGCTGCCGAGCCAGCGACACCCTCATCCTGTAAATGAATAAAAGAAAAAAAATGCTGTCCAGTGACAGTGACCTTTGCTGCTTGTTTGAGCATCTGGCTCTGACAACACTCCCCACCTCCACCACTGCCCCGGGGAAGCCAGTTGCAGCTAGTAGCCTCCTAACGTATTCCATCACCAGCAAAATGTCAGCAACCTGAGAAAATGGTCCTTAATTATTCATTTTGGCTGCTCACATCTTGTCATCAGACAAATGTAAATAACACACATGAACAAATTTAAGGGTTGCCTATTTCATCTATTAAGTCTGAGGTCTGCTCTGAAATCAGAAATAGAGCAATTATATTTCTCAAAGTGTGAGGCTTCCCACCAGAAGCTGTTTATGTAAAAATAAATGTACAAAAAAAATTGTTATTATTCAATGATCTTAACTAAAGGAGTTTTTGCTTTGAATTTTTTTTATGCATTATGAGATAATGTCTGACCTCAAACAATGGATCAATTTTTAGGGAATCTGATATTTGTTTAAGGCTCCACTTATACTCTAAAGACTGCAAGCAAACATAAAATCCAAAAGAAAACCAAAAGAACTGCGGATGCTGTAAATCAGGAACAAAAACAAAGTTGCTGGAAAAGCCCAGCAGGTCTGGCAACATCTGTGAAGGAGAAAACAGAGTTAGCGTTTCGGGTCTGGTGGCACTTCCTCAAAATCCAATAATGTGTAAATCAGGTATCCACCTCAAATCTGCACTGCTCTCACAGGCTGAGTTTGGTCATAATCGCAGCTCCCATCAATGCAAATTCCCCATGTTTTATGACTTCTGAATTGATTTCTCAGGGATCCACTGTCTGCTGGCAATCATTTGGAGACTTATAGGCATTTATCAACATAACTTGGCAGATTAGTTCATGATTCATTTTTTTTTATCCTCAGTCATCTTGGCCTGTCCTTGTGGAATAAAGGAATAAGGTATATACTGGCAGATCTACTGGAAGAGCCTGAGGAGGTTTAAAAGCTGAAGAATTTCATGCACCACAGAGATATAGATACAATGATAAGAGACAGCTCAAATAATCTGTAGAGTTGAAAACAAAAGAACATCTGCCATCAACCACATTACAGCTTAAATTTAACATGTTTTCACTTACACTGGAGACAATGCCTCTACCAGAGAGTCCATTAAACAAGAAGGGGTCCTAAGGTTGATACATCAGCACTTCTCATTTCCTTGTTGCTTACTGCAATGTTTTAATATTGGATGGACTATAATTTGAGTTTACTGGTCTCTATCCTGGATTGTCTAATTGCCTTTAGGCTCAGTTTGATTCAGTACCAGGAATCAAATGGCTAAAAATGGAGCTGTATAGTTACTGATCTCCTATTTGATGCTGAGATAAGCTTCTCACTTCCATATTACTTTGTCTATCTCCAATTCTGTAGCAATCTCCATCCCTAACCCTGTCTTAAGACATCTCTCAGTCAAATTCTCATCTATATTTTGCTAGCTACACCCCCAACCATTGAAATACGCTTCTGGCTTGTCTCCTATCTTTCACCCTCCAAAACCTAAAGCTCAGCTAAGCATCTCATCCACCTATTACCCATGCACACTAATTAAAACTGGTTTCCTAGTCACCAATGCTTTGATTTTAAAATCCTTAGCTTCGTCTTCAAGTTAGTTCCTTAACTTCATCAGGTGGAGTAATTCAGCTAAGTACACCAAGAATATCAGTGGCATTTGTTGGTAAAAATGACAAGAATTTATGAGATGTTGGGTTAATAATCTATTGTTAATTAACATAGCAAATATCAGGAAGCTTCCAGGAGTAGACTGTCCTTTTCAGAAATCAGAAATTGTAAATTGCTTCTGGAGCAGTTATTGAGTACCTGCAGGGGGGATAAAAAAAAAGAGTCTAGCTGTTGCTTACATAATCCTTTAGTTAAAGAATACAAGTTATCAGTGTCACTTGTCATGTCTCACCAATACAATCAGCTTATGGAAGTGCATATAAATGAAGGGAGCTCAAGCACAAACATACACAGTTATTGCGTATGGCTGCCTTTATCAAGCTTAAACCCATTATGTTGCAGAATGCTTCCTTATATATGTATACTGACACATATGTATTAAAATGTTATTGACAAGAATGAGGAGCATTTTCCTTTTGATTTCTTTTTGAATTCTTTTCGAATTTATACCAGCCTTTGTTCTGCTATCAGCCCCTGCCACGGCAATGTAATTACTATGGGGCACTGACTTTCAGTGTACTCAAGGATGAAGTTGTGCCTACTGAAGCAAATTTCCATCTCGATGCAGTGGCACTTTCGCTAGAACAAATTAAACCTTTGCTTTGTGTCTTGAATCTTGGAAATGGGTTATGTCATAACAAAACTCATACTGCAACCTTTTTCAATCTGTGCACAACTCTAAGAATAATGTCACTTTACTCTTGCTTAATATCAAAGAGCAAGATATTTAATCTCTCTTTGTAGATTTGCAAGGTGACTGAGAGCAAAATTTGTTGACTTACCACTCATTGATTCCTGTTCCATTAGCTTGTAATGTGGTCACTCTAACCCTATGTATCTGTTAAATGTTTTCTTTCAAGGTTCTGATGCAATATCCAAAGCCACTGGAATTCATCTGAAAGACGTTAGGGATTAATGATACAATGGGAGAGTGCAACAAATTGTGGAAGACTGGACAGGAGAGGAAAACTAGGTGCGAACTTGTCCTGATCGTCTCACCTACAATTGACAAAGGAAGTAACACTGAGTTTACACCAAGATTCCTGAGCACTTCAATAAGAGATCAATGGTAACACAAGGGACAGGAGTTTATGGAAGTCACTGTCGCCACTGCCCTTGGGAGAAAAGTCAGCAGTGAGCCAGGAGACGGAAGCCAAGCCTGCCTCACAGCTATGAAGTGCTGTGTCTGCACTAAATTGGAGCAAAATGGGACTTTCACTTCAGCAGCACCAGAGCTCTGCAGCAGGTGCTGCTGGTCTGGTGTTACAGGGACTGCAGGCAGATCCATGAAGTGGTTTCAATAGAACCCTGAACATAAGTCTGTCTGGGGCATTGGCAGAGATGATTTAGCTGCTTTAGTGGGGGAGTCAAGTGGGATGGATATGGGGGTTTTAAAATACATAGGGGTAGGAAATTAAATTCATTCATGTGATGTGGATGTTGCTGGCTGGGCCAGCATTTTTTGCCCATCCATTGTTGCCCCTTGAGAAGGTGGGGGTGAGCTGCCTTCTTGAAATGCTGCAGACCATGTGTTGTGGGTACACTTACAATGCCATTAGGTGTGGAATTCCAGGATTTCAATCGAGTGACAGTGAAGGAATGACAATGCATTTCCAAGTCAGGATGGCGACTGGCTACTCACATCAAGCATATTATGAAACAGACAGGATATATTGGGGTCATCTCAGCAGTACTATTGACCCTTAATCATTTATTTACATAGAGTGGGCAGTCAGCCAATTTCAGCCCACATTTAGTCTCCTCCTTTCCCCCATCCCATATCAAAGCAGTGAGCTTGAGGGTGGTTGAGACATGTGGTTGGAAAGTGGTGGGATGGGCACCCATCCTTTTTAAATGCCCCCACCAAAAACACACCGAAGGGCTGTAATATGTAATATGCAGCTCAAAATTTCTCAATGCAGTTTGAAAAATGATAAATCTTGTGCATAATAGAAATCTTGTAAATAATGGATGATTTAATCATCCGAACGGCTACTATACTTACTTGTAGTAAAACACTAACCTGATCATAAAATCGATATAGTTCCATTTTTATGAATTATTGCTGTAACACAGCAGACTTGCATTTGTCTGGCAAAGTTGCATATCATACAAAGAATAGCGATACATAACCAGAATAGAAAAATAGAAGAAAGATATGATCATTAGTTGCTCATTGCTTTCAGAAATTAACGCTATTGCATCTGAAGCTCCAAAGGATATGTCCAAAGGCATTGAGCAACAACACTCGCAAGAATAACTTGCAATTAAATTACATCTTTAAGAGAGTAAAATATCTCAAGGCGCTTCACAAAGGCGATAGTGAACAAAATATAATCATGAACTACAGAAAGGAAAAATCGCCAAAAGCTTGGCTGAAGATTTAGGTTTTAAGGAACGTTTTAAAGTGAGAGAGAGACGTGGAGAAATGGCAAGGTTTCAGGAAGAAATTCTACAACTTAGGATCGAGGGATCTGAAGGTAATGTCATCAATGGTGGAGCAATTAAAACCAGAGTTTTCCATAAGAGCAGAATTGGAAGCAGTTAGCTCCCTAGGAGGGTTGTAAGGCTGGAGGGGATAGGGAGGAGTGAGATCATGGGAGAATTTGAAAACATGGATGAGAAGTTTGAGGTTGAAGTTTTGTCGCACAGCGAGCTAGAGTAATTAATGAGCTCAAGCAATGAAACATTCAATGGTCTGAAGAAATAAAATATCTGTTTTCTGCTCAGAGAACAACATGTTTGGGGGAGTGTGGTGGCTGAAGGTGGCATTGCTGGGAACCAGTCTTTAAAAATAGGGAAACTATTTCTAATGTTACACTTTTTCAATTTTTAAAAGATTTTTTTAAGGTATTGTGAAATTGCTATTTTGTGAAACAAGTGGAAGATTGCATTGTCTGGAAAGAGTGTAAAAATTTTAAAACTTGAATGTGTCATGGTACATGTTTAGGGCAGGTGGGTCTTGAGTGCGGGCCTCCTGGCTCAGAGGTAGAGAGGCTACCACTGCACCGCAAGAACCCTCACTAATCCTTTTGCCATTAATTATTTTATTCGCTCCCCGAACTTCAAATCTTGCAATTATCCTTAATTCATTTAACATGAATGTACGTTAAGAAGATAGGGAAGATTTTAATCCATTCACCATTTCCTGATTTCAGACTGTGATTTGCTTTAATTCAATAGTAGATTTTATCAAATCAGCAATAATTCACATTCCACGGGTTAAACCGGAGGAAAACACTTATTGTCCTTAACCTTTTGAGGCCTTATTCCCTGACTGGGCCTTCACAGGAATGCTGTTGGGATATCAGAGCGAGTTATAACAAGCAATGTACCTGGGGATCTATTATTCTCAATTGTTATTCCCTGTGAATACAGATAGGGGAATCAATTGCTGGCTGTCACCCATTATGCAGCCAATTAAGACGTGATAAATGCAATTCTTCTTTCCATCATGACATTATGATAGGCCTGATGATGATAACATGGGTCTACAAACCGAGTAGAGGAACTGACATAAACAATATATAAACAGAAGCCTCTTCTGGAATACTGTGTCCAGATTCAGTCACCCTGTTACAGGAAGGATTGTATTCAGCTGGAGAGGGTTCAAAAGAGATTTACCAGGATGTTGCTGGTATTGGAAGGTTTGTGCTATAAGGAGAGGCTGGATAAACTGGTACATTTTTCACTAGAGCGTAGAAGTTTGTGGGGTGACCTTGCTGAGGTTTATAAAATTGTGAGGAGTATAGACCAGGTGAATGGCAGGTGGCTTTTCCCTAGTGTGGGGGATTTCAAGACAGGGGCATTTTTTTAAGGTGAGAGCAGAAAGATTTTAAAAAGACACAAGGGGTCTTTTTTTTTGCACAGAGAGTGGCTCATGCGTGGAATGAGATTTCAGAGGAAGTGATGGATGCAGGTACAGTTACAACGATTAACAGCCATTTGGATAAGAAGATGAATAAGAAATGTTTGGAGGGATATAAGCCAAGCACTGACAGGTAGGACTAGTTTCAGATTATGACCAGCATGGACTGGTTGGACTGAAGGGTCTGTTTCAAAGCTGTATGACTCTATGATTTTATAAGCCAGTGGTTGGAAGTCTAAACAAACATGAATGTAAAAGCTCCTAAAGTCTGCCTGACAACCTGACCTCACACTGGCCATAAAAGCCACAGACTAGCCATGAGAAAACTTCTGCATTCTATCTCCACATAACTGGTGGAATCCTGATTGCTGCATTGTTGGTACAAATCAACCCATTGTGGAGGAAACATCATCTAACTATTTCAAAATACTGACCACAATGTACAGACATACACCACAGACAAGAAACAAACCTGTTCAGAATGAAACTGAAAAAAAGAGATCTTTACAAGGGTTTAGGCCCGAAACGTCAAGTTTTCCTGCTCCTATGATGCTGCTTGACCTGCTGTGCTCATCCAGCCCCATGCTTGTTATCTCGGATTCTCCAGCATCTGCAGTACCTTTTATCTCTTTACAAGGACTGGCAGTTTGATGTACATTTTAGCAAAAATCATACTTATATGTAGAATCTAACAAAATTTATAACGTTTGTTCACTCTTCTAAAAAAAAGTCTTAATTTCTTGTAGTATGCGTAGTATAGTGCAAGGGCCTCAGGGAATCAGAAAAGTCATGATCTCCCCTCTCATAATCCTTCAGATGGACTAATCCTGTATATACTAGCCTTTTTAAAACATTGTATTCCATAAACAATTGTTTGTGATTAATTTAATCTGTAATCTCTCATCAGAAGCTTTTATTGTTCGATGCTACTGCGTTAAAGATGATTGTAGCTGAGCTAAGCATTGTTACCCTCCTTCTCGATGACACCTGTGGCTCTGCTACTTGTTGCCTGAGAACCAAGATCAAGCGTGTTGGTCGATGACATTGAGCAGCCACACCCAAGTTAAATTGACATGCAGTGATTGAATTCTAATAGAATCATTACAAATGCCAAGGTGATGCATTACTACCTTAAAACTATATTCAGGGTTCAATTACACTGTAGTTATTAATTTCAAATCATCAGCACTTTGCTTCTTCTGCTGAGCTGTGAGTTAAACTCTCAGGTCCAGGAAGTATCCTGGTGTGTTTTTTTTATTCATTCACAAGTTAAGGTCATCACTGGCTACATCAGCATTTTATTACCTAGTCCTAATTGCCCAGAGGGCAGTTGAGAGTTAACCACATTGTTGTGAGTCTGGAGTTACATGTAGGTTATACCAGGTAAGGATGGCAGTCTCCTTCCCCAAAGGACATTAGTGAAGCAAATGGGCTTTTTCAGACAATCAGCAATAATTTCATGGTCCACAACAAAAACAGAAATCTCCGGAAAAGGCCAGCAAGCCTGGCAGCAACTGTGGAGAGAAATCAGAGTTAATGTTTCAGGTCTAGTGACCTTTCCTGAGTTCTGAGGAAGGGTCACTTAACCTGAAACGTTAACTGATTTCTTTCCACAGATGCTGCTAGACCTGCTCAGCATTTCCAGTGATTGCTGATTTCCAGCATCTGCAGTCCTTTTAGTTTTTTTAAAAATAGTTTCATAGTCATCATCTTAATCCTGTTTTTTCCCCAACTACTGAATTCAAATCTCACCATCTGCCATGTTGGGATTCAAACCCAAGTCCCCAGATCTTTGTCTGGGTCTCTAGATTAACAGTCCAATGATAAAACCACTAGGCCACAGCCTCCCTGTTTATGTTTATACATATTGTGATGAACTAATTTAACCAGTAATTTGTACATGTTTATACAGATGATAAAGCTGCAAACTCAGCCAGAAAATTTTAAATGCATCACGATGGATGACCATTCACTGTATAAGTATTTAAATAAGCTTTGCTGAAAGTTACAAAAAGTTCAGAAGTTCCAATGGAACCCTTACAGTAACCATCTTTACACAACTTCCCTCCAGGATCAGATCTGGATGGATAGTGGTGTCAGTCCGTATCCTTATTACGAGGATACAGAAATTTTTTGTAGTACCTTAAAAGTAGCAACATTGAAGTGCAAACTTAATTTCATCCTGCTTCAACGTCAACATGTGCAACTTACACCACCTTTAATGTACGAAGACATCTACAGGAGAAGTATCTGTGACATGGTATATATGTACAAGTGACTGAAAGCTTAGTGACAAAGGAAGGTTCAAAGAGCATCTTAAAAAAGGGAGAGAAAAATAGAGTACTGAAGAGGTTTAAAGAGGGGATTCCAGACCTTGAAGGCATATCTATCAGTATGGTCCCAATAACAGCATCAACATTGGTTGGAGTCTTTTCTAGGAATTTGATCATGTGATGTCTAACAATGTAGTACCAGATCACATGACTTCTACAAATATCAGCACATTTGCCTCAAAGGGTTAATTCACTATAATTGTGGTCTTTTTTGCTTGGGATTTCACACCAATATCTCCCTTGTGACAGGTTCCCAAGAATCAGGTGGCTATCGGTGAGACAAATCGGGGAAACTGAAAGAAGGAAAAAAGAGAAACAATGGTAAGGAAGCTGCAGAGGAGATACCAGAGGTCAAGGAATTTGATTTTAATAACCAACAATAACTCGCTGAAATTACATTGAAAATGAGTCAGTAATAATAGATGTTACATTCAGATTAGCTGCTTAACAAAACAAAAATTGCTCACTGCTAGTCTATAATTGAACTGATAGCCTTGAGTGAGATGCTTTATCATACCTATAATTAGTAGCAATCCTATAAATTTGTTAATGTTCACTGTGAAACTATAACCACCATCATCTTACACCACATAGCAGAAGTTTAATACCTTAGCTTTTAAACATTAAACAGAAGCATTATATCCATGTACCAATCCTCATGATTTTTAAGATCTGTCAACTTACATGATCTTCCAAAATGAGAATAATTAAAAAGTCAGAGAGAGA
The DNA here is from genome assembly GCA_024137785.1 of Ginglymostoma cirratum. Lineage (NCBI taxonomy): Eukaryota > Metazoa > Chordata > Chondrichthyes > Orectolobiformes > Ginglymostomatidae > Ginglymostoma > Ginglymostoma cirratum. The sequence continues at coordinate 9,112,289 of JAHRHZ010000055.1, read as the reverse complement.
CCCCCTGAAGACATTTGAATGTTTAATAATAAACTTGGCCACAGCTGCCCGACCATTATTAAAGTCAATGATCTCGTCCATAGGATGGCCATGGCTGCAGTTGTGGCTCTTTGGTATATGTAGCCCTGGGAGGGGAGTATTAAATAAGTCCTCCTGATCTGCTATCTCCAGCCATTTTCTGAGATTCGGCCTCAGCAGGAGGCCATCTACCATCAATAAAACCCCAGTGGCTTCACCAATTTATCCCCAAGTGACCACTTTATCACTGTTAATTGGTGACCACCACCGCCCCCACCCCCTCCCCACCCCCATGCCAGGCATGTAGCTAGCGTAAGTATGATCCCATCTTCAGCAAAGTCATTCAGAGGAGACATTGAGGGTATTGAAAACCCTAACTCGCAATATTGCAGTGGTGAAAATCAGGAAGAGACCAGATTTTGAGAGGCAAGAATAATTAATTAATAGGATATAAATAAAATTTTACAAAATATCAGAATTAACCATCACCTGTATATTGATTGAGACTTGATCATGAGCTGAAAGTTCTTGGGGGGAAATAATGGTATCAAATAAGAAAGATTTAAGTAGCTGCTAATTTCTATCATAAGATAGCAATAAATGTGTAACATCTATACAAATTCATTTAATAAGATAAAAGTAGGGACACTCACTGCTTTCAGGGTAAAGGTCTATTCTGAAAACTAGATGACTCAGCTGTGCATTATGTATGTGCGCTAATGTCATTTTCATGTGATAAATTAACTGGAATTTCATTTCTTGACAGAGTGTATACTGTTAACAGTTCTACTGGTGTTATTTTCCACTGAAGTTTCTTTTTGAAAGGGACTTATATTATGTAGTAACTTCTCCCAAGGACCATCTAGAACACATCAGGAAAGACTCATATTTTCTTTAATTTGCTGTCAATGTTGGCAAAACCACATTTATTGCCTACCATTAATTTCCTTTACAAAGTTGGTGTTGGCCTTTCACCTTGAGCTGTTGTACATGGGTCTGAAATGTTTAGTACTTGATTGAACATACAGCAGTACAGCACAGCACAGGCCCTTCAGCCCACGATGTTGTGCCCACCTATTATCCTACTCTAAGATCAAAACTACCCTGCATACCTTACATTTTACTATCATCCATGTGCCTATGCAAGAGTCGCTTAAATGTCCCTAACGTATCTGACTCCACTACCACCATTGGCAGTGCATTCCATGCACCCACCACTGTCTGTGTAAAGAACTTACCTCTGAGATCTCCCCTATACCTTCCTCCAATCACATTAAAATTATGCCCCCTCCTGATAGTCATTTCCGCCCTGGGAAAAAAATCTCTGGCTATCCACTCTACCTATACCTCTCATCATGTTGTACAAATCTATCAATTTACCTCTCATCCTTCTCTGCTCCAATGAGAAAAGCCCTAGCTCCCTCAACCTTTCCTCATAAGATTTTCCCTCCAGTCCAGGCAGCATCCTGGTAAATCTCCTCTGCACCCTCTCTAAACGTTCCACATCCTTCCTATAATGAGACAACCAAAACCGAACACAATATTTCAAGGGTGGTCTAATCAGGGTTTTGTAGAGCTGAAGCATAACCTTGTGGCTCTTAAACTCAATCCCCCGCCAATGAAAGCCAACACACCATACGCCTTCTTAACAACCCTATCAACTTGGTGGTAACTTTGAGGGATCTATGGACATGGACCCCAAGATCCCTCTGCTCCTCCACACTGTCAAGAATACTGCCATTAACCCTGTATTCTGCATTCAAATTCGACCTTCCAAAATGAATCACTTCACACTTTTCTGTGTTGAATTCCATCTGCCACTTCTTTGCTCAGCTCTGCATCCTGTCAATGTCCCGTTGCAACCTACAACAGCCACACTATCCACAACTCCACCACCCTTCGTGTCATCAGCGAACTTACTAAGCCATCCTTCCACTTCCTCATCCAAGCCATTTATAAAGATCACAAAGAGTAGAGGTTTCAGAACAGATCCTTGCGGAACACCACTGGTCACCAAGCTCCAGGCTGAATACTTTCCATCTACTACCACCCTCTGTCTTCTATTGGACAGCCAATTCTGCATCCAGACAGCCAAATTTCCCTGAATCCCATGCCTCCTTACTTTCTGAATGAGCCTACCATGAAGAACCTTATCAAGTGCCTTGCTAAAATCCATATACACCATATCCACTGCTCTACCTTCATTGATGTGTTTTGTCACATCCTCAAAGATTTAAATAAGGCTTGTGAGGCATGGCCTGCCCCTCACAAAGCCATGCTGACTATTTCTAATCAAACTGTGCTTTTCCAAATAATCATAAATACTATCTTTCAGGATCCTCTCCAATAATTTGCCCACCACAGAAGTAAGACTGACCAGTGCGTAATTTCCAGGATTACCCCTATTCCGTTTCTTGAACAAGGGAATAACATTTGCCACCCTCCAGTCATCTGGTACTACTCTAGTGGACAGTGAGGATGCAAAGATCATCACCAAAGGTGCAGCAATCTTTTCCCTCGCTTCCCGTAGTAACTTGAGTGCAGTAAGCACCAGCCACTGTGATGATGTTATGAGGACTAGGTCAGAGTAGGAGACATAGCTGAGGCCAGTGTGCTCCTGAGAGTCTCTGCAGTATTGTAGATCATGTTCAAGTAATCATTAACTAGCTGCTGTAATACAAAAAAAAGTCACGCTGCATACTCATCAAGACTCTTCCAGTTCAACCAGAAATATGGCTATCCTCATCCACGCGATATTGCTTTGAGCTTGAAGGAACCTACACACATGGTGAGCATTGGTATGGTAACAAAAGTGGGCCCTGCCACAAACTAGTGAGAAGTGCTGACTAGAACAATTTTTACCTGGTGGCAATTAAGAAAAATTACACCAGGCCTTCAAAGAAATGGGATAAAATATGTTGATAACCTTCAAGGCTTCAAGACAAACAGGTATGGCTGATTCTGAAGAAGGGTCTAGGCCCGGAACATCAGCCTTCCTGCTCCTCTGATGCTGCATGGCCTGCTGTGTTCATCCAGCTCTGCCCCTTGTTATCTCAGGTATGGCTGAGTGCTGATGACAGCAAACCCCGCAAATCTTATGCAGCATTCAGATTGAATAATGTGCCTATGGTGATTTAATGTCAGAGATCAAAAGAGTCTGTGTTATTGCAGGCATTACTGATGAGTCTTTGTCAGATTTATTGCAGTCCCTCTTTTTCTAGAAAAATCCATTCAGATGGTGAGTGAAGCAGAAGTCTTGAAGCAAAACAGATCAATCTTAAAAGAAGGTCAAATTGGACAGGAAATCTACATATCCATGCATTTCTTAATTTACAAAATCACAAATGACAGACACTGAAAATACACCAACAAGTTATTGTCAATGCTGTGAAGCAAAAATTCCTCACAGGTGCAGCAATGGTCAGCTTTGAATGCACTTCTTGTAAGAAAGTAGGCTACTCTCAGAAAATGTATTGAATCAGACAAGGAGATAAACAGGGTAGAATTATCTACAGTAGAAGATAAAATAAAACCTTTTCTGGAGAAATCAGAGACCCAACCAAATGTTTTGGCATTCAGACATTTATGTCGATGGATATCTTAGAAATTTTCATTTCTAAGTACAAGGGGCATGGATTGGCTTTAATTTCATTCAAAGGTGGGAAAGGCTGAGAAATAGAAACTAAAAAAAAATCCAAGTTTTCAAAAGGAATATCCCAATTTGTTCAAAAGGTTAGGAATATTTACAAACACAAACAAAAACAGAAATTGCTAGAAGAGCTCAGTGGGTCTGGCAGCATCTGTGGAGATCAAGTTTTAATTCATAAGGACAATTCTAGGCAGATTAGCTTATGGAGTTTCGAAGTATGAGAGTTTGTGTGGAGGATTTCAAGCTGTCAGACTGAAAAGAAGTTTAGGTTACCAGACTTGGAAAGAGACATCTAGACCATTAAAACTGGAAAGAGCCAGTCAAGTAAGAAATTAATGAGTTAGGATTGGAATGACACTTTACTGCAATTGAGTGTCTGTAAAGGATTTTGCAAGTAACGAAGATACATCTTTCTTTTCGCCGATTACCTTAAGATAATCCTAAACTGTCCTTTTTGTACACAGCTTTGTTTTTATTTTCTATTGTGTAATAGATTTGAATCCTTTTGTTAAAGAACATTGCCAGCCTCAATTAATATGTAACCACCATGGTAACCAAAGGTAAACATTAAGCTAATGATCCACCGAGCCAGATTTCACTGCAGGATCTGAATAGTCCAGAATTACTGTCAGCTGGGACTGTAACGTTATTGACGAGTATGGTAATAAAATCACACCATAGGCCTTCCAAACAGGCACTTAAACTGTTCCATACCCAGTAAAAGAAGTGTTACGTTACCTACTAAAGGATTACAAACTCTTTGTAAGGGTTAAGAACAACTAAAAGATTTTACAGGTCCTGTACTACTGAAGCAGATTTCAGTTGCTCCACTAATCAGAACATTATTGAAAATTCATGATAATTTCCACTTTGTGACTGGCAAAGAGATAGCCTGCACAGTAGGGTATTCATACCAAGGTTGAATAGATCAGTTTTAAAGAAACCAATAAAATCTTATGAATATTATAATTTAAATTGTCATACCCTTCTAAAAGAGTACAGTACATGTAAGGAAATACCACACCTTAGCTATTATATGTATTTATAGGACTCTAGGGGAAAGTTTAATCAGAGACAGACTTATTATTGACTTGTAGATTAATGTTACAAGAAATGTTTTCACAAGAACAAAAAGTCCATGTAAAATGAATGAAGTGCCAACAAAGCAGGTGAAAGAAAAAAAAACTCTGAAAAAAAATGTAATAACGATCACAGAAAAAGAAGCTCAAGTCGTGTTTGAAGCTTTTGCAATAGAATGCAATGTGTAAGGTCTGCCTAGGCTTCCACATTAAAGAGAACTGAATTATCTTCCTGGCATCTATCCAAAATCCAGAAATGAGAACAAAGGCAAGTAGTAGCAATTTACTGCAGGGGAAGCTACTGGTGATGCAGAAGAAGGCCGCATTCTCCTGTGTGCTGCAGAAGCTGAATACAGTAAAAAATGGTATGTCAATATGTGCATTAGCAACAGGTTAGTCAGATTTCAATTAAAATGTCTGGCTAATTTCAAAGTTCCAATGGGGCCCAAATACATTGCCAGTTTACTCAGCAAAGAGTCTAACTCTTTCAAAATCATAACACTGCACTTCTAATATTTAAGAAAATATACTGTATATCTCATGCGAAAATAAATGTTGAGCAAAACAAATCTCAAGTGCAAAAGTTCAAGAAAGAGCCATCTTAACACCCAGAGACCTATTCTCAGAGGTGGAGTTATTTGACAGAATTAATGATAGGCAATACTAGTGCAACTGGTAGCAATAAATTATAGGAGCATTATAACAATTTAATCAAAATTCACAAAACAAAATGAGCTGGTATATGAATCACCCTTTACCCCTGGCCTTCTTGTCATCCACTCGCGCCTAATGACTCACTGGATGCTAATTCCAGCACTATATTTGATACCAAGGTAAAAATAGATAGAGTATCGGATCAAGTGTGGATGAAGTTTTTTTCATTATCATCCTTTCACAGGATGTGGGCACAACTGGCTAGGACAACATTTGTTGCCCATTCCTAATTGCTCTTCAAATGGTGGTAATGAGCTGCCTTCTTTAACTGTAGCAATTCATGGAGTGTGGGGACATCGTCAACTGTTAGAAAGAGAGTTCCAGGATTTTGATCCAGTGATCAAGAAGCAAGAGTAAAACAGTTTCAAATCAGGATGGTGTATGTCTGGGAGGAAAATGTGCAAGGGGTTCTCTTCCTATGCATCTGCTTCCTTTGTCCTTCTATCTTTTAGAGTTCATGTGTTTGACAGTTGCTATTGAAGGATAGTGGTATGGCTTCTTAATCAGTGCTCCCTCTTCTTCACTGAGCTTTTATTGCCGTGTACAAAGCAGCTCTTAGGTATCTGAAAGAAGGAATCAAAGTGAAAAAATTATGGTGAAGGAAGGGAGTGGGTTGGGATTGGGAAACAAGAGGCCCAAACTCACACTATCAACTGTTTTCTCATATTATTAAATAGCAGAATGAGAATGTGCTGGGAGCTGAGAAGCTGACTTAAGGAAGAAAGATGCCAGCATCTTCAATGTCCTCAGTGACCCAGATGCTGCAGGCCTCAGCACAGAGGGCCTATGATAGAAGAAATCAGCCCCTCATAGCTCTGAGGACAGGTAGGAACCCTTGCCCATACAAATTCTGCTGTGCTCTACTTCCTCCTATTGTGAGCCCCCTTAACCTGCAAGATGGGGGGAAGGATGTCATCGTTTGTGTAGCTCTGTGTTTTCATGATCTGCTTGCCAAAATTAAATAACTGGAGGCAGCTAAAGACAGTGAGAAATTGGGAGGAAAGTTGACAGAATTTGTATGTTTGAGAGCAGGAGCTGGAGTATCTGGGTGATAGGCCCATATCCTGAGTACCAGGAGGCGGTCTTGGTGGAAGATGTATGAGAAGTTGGTGGTGCAATGGGAGATGATTCATAGGGAAATTGATTCACTGTCTTTGATCACCCACATGAGATCATTGGAGCTCTTTTGGCACTGCAGCTAGGACCATGAGTCCAGGTTCTGCAGAGTTGATTTTTCCAGCCACTTACACTCCCTCCTTTCTGACAGTGGTCCTTGAGTTCTTTGGTCTCCTCTGGGAGACCATAGCATCTGCCTTCTGCCCATCAATCCAACTATTGGTTTCAGCAATGCATCAATCAATGTGTAATCATTTAGTGTCCTAGTATTGTTTGCAAGAACTTCCATTGCAGCATTGTTTCCCAGATTGCTTTAAAGAGGCAGCCTCCTTTAAGATAAAGCAGGACCATCTATACCATATGATCAGCAAACAAAGTCGCTATCATCTTCTGTTATATGTAGAACATAACGGGAACAGCGAGAGGACCATCTCAGTGCTGAAGGTGTATAGCATTGAAGTTCTGCATTTGAGATGTGTTGCCCAATGTTATGCCTTAGCCTCATGTTCTGAACAGAGCCATCATGGTATGCTGCAAATTAATTTCACAAGGTCTAGTTTTTTTTTGGATCGTTGTAAACCTAGATTTCTAATTTAAGTGAGAATTTTGTCCCATGATATGAATTCAAACTGGATATTTTCAGGTCAAATCAGATATTTTCAGATCAATTGATAAAGTCAATTTCACCCTATGGAGAAAAATTTGCATCCTTAGGCAAACAGTCCCCTTGGCACGGTACATCATCCTGCATTTCTCCTGTTTTTTTCTGAAATCTAATTCGCTAAATGATGGGTTATCTGTTTAAAATGCTTACCTAGTACCTTTAAAGTGCAAAGTATGATGAAAAAAAATCTCTGCAGTAAAATAATTAGACAACATTGTGATTAATTGGGCATCGTAATGAATAATTAATCAGTGACATAGATGAAGCGCAGCACCTAATTATCATATAAGTGGAAACCGATTATTAAGTACAAAGTAATAAAAAGGTAATTGCTCCCTGCTGTATTTTTTCAATGTTTAGCTGTTTTCATTAAAGTGACAGTGTTAAGAATTGCTCAGTTATAAAAGGGCTTAGGTTTAAATAAAACTTACCAAAATTAGTAACTAAAGATATTTTCAAATCTGTAAAGAAAATCCTTTCAGTAAAGAAAGGTTTTAAATATTTCATATCACCTTTGCCCAATCAATGGAAGTTTATGACTATGAGGTAAATTTTCATCTTCACAGCTAATGGAAGGGTAATGACAGCTGACATGTACCATGAATTCCCAATATACATTCACACTGCAGGGAAATCTGCACTGGAAATACTGCAGATTGAAATATATTCCAATTTACTGAGTCACGATATGGCCACTTAGATGTCTATTTTTTGCTGTAAGCTTAGCAAATACCAGCAGCCTTGGATGATGATATTTGCTAAGGTTACTCCCCATCGGTAGTGAGAGTCATTTTATTCAGCAGTTCTCTCACCTTTTCTCCTGAAATTGTATATCGTACTGTTCTACATTCCCAAAGGCACCAGCAGTTCTCCAAGACCTTGCCACAAAATGTCATGCTGAGCATGAACCATGTTATTTGACCCATCCAAATTTTTCCATCCCCTTATCGCTTAATATCAGAATTCAACAAACACCATGGTGATGGCACGGATTTTTATTGCTACAAAATTTTCCATATGAAATATTTTATTAATCCTCAACTACTACACGATCCAAGCATTTTAATGAAGGATTGTATACACCCAGAGCACAGCCATTTTTATTTTGTGAAATAAATTAACTCACCTTATTAGGTAAGTGTATTAAGGTTAACAGAACCAACGTTGGTAGATAGGGCTATGATAATATTCAGCCTCTGATCTATTTGATGGCTGTAACAGGCTTAAGGTGCTGTAAGCGCTGGTCTTGTTTGCTATGTTTCTGCCACATTAGAATATTTTGGAATTCAAGTTTTATTCATTTCACTGTTTCAAATGCAACTTTTTGCCTTTCTCTATCGCTCCAGCTAAAGTTTGTTCGTTTGTCATTGAATTCCAGCTAACTTGATGTTTATGCTCAAGGGGTTACTCTTTGCTTCTTCCAGGTGCAGCAGTTGTGCCAATACTTCAGCAGTTTCTCCTTTAGCCCCTACTCTTGAATCTATTCCTAAGTACCCTGCCTCTGTCTTCAAAATTAACCTTCGCTAACCACTGCAAGGCTTTCAAAGATAGATCCCCTGTCCAGAAATGCTTGAGAAGTACAAATAACCATTCTGATTTTGCAAGAGTAACTGTGAAACCATGTTTGAGTAAATTTTGACAATTTCCAATGTACCCATTTGCACCCCGGACTCATATTACAAAAAAAAGCCCTTCAATTTATCACAATCCCCACAAAACCAATAACTATTGAAAAGAACCCTGAGTTTCCAGTGACCAATATAAAGAAAACACACAAGAGTTGATGTTCTTCAGAGATAGTAAGAACTGCCGATGCTGGAGTCAGAGATAACACAGTGTGGAGCTGGAGGAACTCAGCAGGCCAGGCAGCACCAGAGAAGCAGGAAAGTTGGCATTTTGGGTTGGGACCCTTCTTGCCCTGACCCGGAACGTCAACCTTCCTGTTCCTCTGATGCTACCTGTCCTGCTGTATTCCTCCAGCTCCACACTGTATTAACACCAAAGTCAAGTAACTTGGCCATGTATTGACAGCAAAAATTAATTGTCCAGCTTTCAAAAAGATGAGAGACAGTAGCAGTAATGTAGCAACCAACAGGTGCTAAAGCAGTGCAATGATTTGCTGGATTCATCAACTGCTTGGCAAAATTCTTGCCCAACTTGTTGTTAGAGTGTAAAACATTACGTAAATTCATGGTTAAGGATGTACATTGTTCTTGGAGCATGGAAGAAGAAACAGTGCTCACCAAAATTAGGTAATGTCAGTGCTGAAATATTACAATGTCAAGATTGAAGTCACACTGCAGTGTGATGCCAATGAGATAGAACTTGGAGCAACCCTAAGCAGCAAAGATAACCAATTGCATATGCAGTCAGGGCACTAACACAAACAGAAAAATGCTATGTCCAGCTCGAGAAAAAGTAACATTGTCTTATCAGGTGAATATTTTCATCAATACTGACCTGGAAGAGACAAAATGACTGTTGAGTCAGGCCACAAATCACTTCAAAGCATTTTCCACAAGCTACTATCTACTGCAAGATCTCTGCAGACAATGTTACTCTGTATCGGAGGTACTATCTGGATGTGACATGTAGGCAACAGAAGCAGATGCCTGTTTGGACATGCTGTCAAAAGCAGCCATCACATCAGAGAAAGTGCACGATGCTACAAGAGACTGTGAATTCTTCCAGATTCAGTGTAAGGCAGCAGCCTGTCATTATCTGAAGGTCATCACCCCAGCAGAGACACTGAACTTAACAAACAAGTTCCTTGCTTAAATAAAGCAAACTACCCAATAAGGTGCAACTTTCCAGGTGCTGCAAAAACTAATGATGAAAGGATGGCTTGAGAGCATCAAGGCCACAACTGTTGGTGTAAGAGTGTGTTAGGCATATAGAGCTGAGTTGAAAAGCCAGACTGGCCTCTTGTACAAAGGAAATATTATCTTTAAGGACTTGAGAGGCAAACTACTAAAGTGCATCCAAACAAGCTATCAAAGAACTGAGTCAAGGTTAAAAGATCAAGGCAAGATATGGTTTCTACTGGCCAAATTTAAGGACCAAAATCAAGGCTTGTAATGAGTATCAAAATAAAGAAGCTAGAGAGCATCTGATGACACATGAGATCCCAAACAGGCCATGGATGAATTTGGGAGTAGATCTCTTCACCCTCACAAGAATTAATTGTCTTGTCACAGTAAACCACTTTTCTGAATATTGGAAGGTGGACCAGCTGGTGTCAATGGCTACCGCTGAGATAGTCGAATGCTTGAAAGCATGTTTCAGTTGTTATAGCATTGCCAGCATTGCTATGAGAGATAATGGCCCTTAGTTCTCCAGTGACAAATTCATGGCTTTGTAAACAATTGGGAGATTCAATACCACACACCATCTCCACTTTAACCCCAATCCAAGGAAAAGGTAGCAGTGAAATTCACCAAAGGAATCCAAAAAGAAATCGAACAAATCCCACACCAGTGAATACAAAGGCAACCCTTGAGTGGAGACTTACTGAAGCATGGAAAGCAATCCACTACAAAGACATATGTCACATTACACCTAAACCACTCTACTAAAAGCACAAAAATCAACTGAAGCCAGAGGTAGGAACAGGTATGAGTGAGAAAAATCAAGGAGAATCAAATTGCAGAAAATCAAAACTTCACTTTGACAAGTCTGCTAACTGATTGTCACAGTTGAGAAGTGGAGAGTTAATCAAGATATAGGCCTTCAACCCTCTCAAAAAAAAAGCCAAGCAATAAATGAGAAGTGAAACCAGCAGAAAACCAGATTTAATTTTGACAAAACTGTTCAACCACTGCTGGAGTTGGCGTTGTTGCAGCAGGACAACAACAAAGGACACAGACCATAAGACCATAAGGCCAAAAGGCTTCTGTGGCAATGAATCCCAAAGATTAACCACCCCCGAGTGAAGAAATTCCTCCTGATCTCGGCTCTAAGTGGTCATCCGTTCACTCTGAGACTGTGTCCTTGGGTCCTAGTCTCTCCTACTAATGGAAACGTTTTCTCGACATCCACTCTATCCAGGCCTGTCAGTATTCTGTAAGTTTCAATGAGATGCCCCACCACCCTCCCCACCCCACCCCCCACCCCCCGCCGCCTTAATTCTTCTAAACTCCATCAACTACCCAAAGAATAAAGAACAGTACAATGCAGGAACATGCTCTTTCACCTATCGTGCTTTTACCGATAAATGATGCCTTTCTAAACTAAAAACCTTTTCCCTCTATGCAGTTCATGTGTCTCTTTCCTCTACCTCTTCATGTACCTGTCAAGATGTTCTTAAATGTTGTTATTGTATCTATTTTGATCAGCACCTCTGGCAGCACGTTCCAGGCACTTACCACCCTCAGTATAAATAAAACCTGTCTCTCACATCTCATTCAAACTTCTCACCTTTTACCTTAAACCTGTGTCCCCTAATTGGAGACAGTAAGGACTGTAGATGCTGGAAGCCAGAGTTTATAAGTGAGAGGCTGGAAAAGTACAGCAGGTCAGATGAGGAGCAGGTAAGTCAACATTTCGGGCTGAAACCTGGCAAAATTTGCGTTGCCACTTTCAGCAAGCTGGGGACATGTACACCGAGATCCCTCCTTATGTTAGTGCTACCACGGGTTCTCCCATTTACAGTATACTTCCGTCCTGCATTAGATCTTCCAAAATATCTCATTATTGCACTTGTCCAGATTAAATTCCATCAGCCATTTCTCCACTCTAGTCTCCAGCCTATCTATTTTCTGCTGCAACGTCTAACAATCCTCTTCACTATTCGCGACTTCCCCCAATCTTTATGTCATCCACAAACTCACTAACTAGACCACCTATATCCTCCTCCAAATCACTTATATTACAAAGAACAGGGGTCCCAGCATTGATCCCTGCAGAAAACTACTGGCCACAGATCTCCAGCCAGAAAAAACACATTTCCATCCCTACGCTCTGTTTTCTATGACCAAGCCATTTGTATCCATCTTACCAGCTCACCACAGATCCCATGTGACTTCACCTTCTGTATCAGCCTGCCATGAGAGACCTTGGCAAAGGCCTTACTAAAGTCTGTGCAGATTACATTCAACACCGCTCTGCTCTCATCAATCATATCTGTCACTTCCTCCAAAAACCCAATCAAGTTTGTGAGACACAACCTCCCCAGACACTTGCCATGTTACAATTGTGAATAAGTCCACATTTTTCTATATGAGAACTAATCCTTTCTTGAGAGTTTTCTTCAATAATTTTCCTACCACTGACGGAAGGCTCGCTGGCCGATATTTTCCTGGATTATCCATGTTGCCCTTTTTACTGAATGGTTGGACCTAGGGAAGTACAAAGGATCAGAGGAACCATGTGTGCATGTCCATAGATCCTTCAAGGCAACAGGACAGTAGATAAGGTGACTAAGAAGGCACATGCAATACTTTCCTTCATTGCATTGAGTACATATGCGAGGAGGTTATGATGGAGCTGTATATAATGTTAATTAGCTGAAGTACTGCGTGCAATTCTGGTTGCCTCACTATAGGAAGGATGTGGTTACACTTGAGATGGAGCAGAGGAAATTCAGCAGATGGCTGGAGAGATTCAATTATGAGAAAAGACTGGATAGGTTAGTGTTGCTTTCCTTAGAGCATAGAAGGAGGAGGCTATGAGTGATATAGACATGTTGATAGAGAAAACTTTTCCCCTTTGATTAACCGGGGAGACAGAGATTAGGTGAGAAGAAGCTGGTTTAGAGAGAATTTGAGGAAGTTTATTTTCACCGAGAGGGTTGCGGGCGTATGGAAATCACTGCCTAAAAGTGCGGCAGACTCAGGAACTCTCAATACATTTAAGAAGTATTTAGATATGCACTTGAAATTCTATAGCATACAAGACTGCAGGCCAAGTGCTAAAAGTCGGGATTAGAATACATAAATGCCTGATGATCACCATGGCACAATGGATGAAAGAGCCTTTTCCATGCTATAAAAACTACGTAGTGAAGGCGGCATTTGGCACATTTGCTTTCATTGGTCAGACCACTGAGTATAGGAGTTGGGACATCATGTTGTGGCAGTACAGAGCATTGGTGAGACCACTTTTAGAGTACTGCATACAGTTCTGGTCACCCGTCTATGGGAAGGATATTATTAAATTTGAAAGCACGCAGAAAGGATGCTGGAGCTGGGGGTTTTGGCTTATAAGGAGAGGCTGGATAGGCTGGGACGTTTTTCCTTGGAGAGTAGGAGGTTGAGGGATGAACTTATCGAGGTTTATAAAATCTTAAGGTGGCATAGATAAACTGAATAGCAAAAGTCTTTTCTGTAGGGTAGGAGAGTTCAAAGCTAAAGGGCATAGATTTAAGGTGAGAGGGGAAAGACTTAAAGGGACCTAAGGGGCAACTTTTTCACATAGACAATGGTGCATTTATGGAATGAATTGCCGGACGAAGTGGTAGATGCAAGTACAGTTACAACATTAAAAGACATTTGGACAGGTACATGAAAAGGAAAGGTTTATAGGGATACAGGCCGGCATGGACCTGTTGCACTAAATAGTGTGCTTCTGTGCTATATGACTCTGTGAGACATAAGTCCACAGGAGAATGTGGCAAGCTGGATCCACCAGTACCAGCTCTGATTTTCCAATTGGAGTTGTCACCATCTTATTTTGATCTAATTGGTGGAAGACTAGAACACTGTATATCAAATAGATATGATTAGGAATAAATAGCATGCAAACACTTGGAAATTGGCCTCATGCTGGTCACTAGCAAGATTCTCATCCTGCCATTTAAAACTTAGTTGCAGAGATGGACATTTTTTTCACGATATTTAGAATCTCATTTCTCTGATTTCACCATATTTACCCAAATAATTCGTCATTGTCCATGTTGTTTGGGGAGCTGGGAAGATTCCAATCCCAGTGTTTAACGCAGTGCTACATTGTACACATGAAGCAAAGATAGAGATTTACCAAATCCATTGATAATCAAAAACTTAAAATGCAAGAAAGAAAATACATGCAGCTATCAAATTTCAATTTGGGAGTCAATCGTATATTTTAGAGAGACTTTCAAAACAAAATAAGCTGATTGATCATTGTGCAAATTCTTCAGACACTGTACTTTTAATTTTCTGTTTTCTGCAGCTCTTGTTCTAGATTGAAAACCACGCATAATGCTTCTCATGATCAGACAATTTTACTTATTAAAAATCACTGTCTGCTGTCAATCATACACAAAACCTGACACTTCTTTTGTTGCCTGCACAGTTCAAGATTTCCAAATGAGAAATGTCTAATAAATGCCTTATGCCGTTAGAGACCTGACAAGACACATGAGAACCTTTTCGAAAAGAAGTACTTTGCAATTTCACTGCAATCACATATGGATTAACAAGCCAGGCTTTAATAACCTCTGCATTTATCAGCACATGGTATTAATTTCACAGTGAGAAGTTAATTATGAGGGAACGTAATCTTCTGGTCACTACTGAATGTTAGTCTTTAAGAAATCAAATTTTTGCACAGCCAAGAAATGATTGATCTTTGAAGGACTGACCAGATTAACTCCTTAATTATTGAATTGCTTTTGAGGTCTGAATATGCAACATATTTTCAAACAGACTATACAATCCAAAAACTAACTGTCCTAGCATCAAAATATCAATAGTTTAAAGCACACAGTGGTAAAGCTCAGCTCAAAGTAATAAGCACAAGGTTAAATATAGTAAAGTCATTTGGTAGAACAGAACTTGAATAATGATGGAAACAGAGACATATTTTTCATCTTGCACTCATTTATCGGGAGATCTAGAACTGGGGCACTGTCTTGAAATAAGGGGCAAGTCATTTAGGACTAAGTGAGGAAGAATTTCTTCATTCAAAGGGTAGTGAATCTGTGGAATTCCTAACCCAGAGAGCTGTGGAATCTTAGTCATTGTCATGAATAAGACTGAGATCGATAAATTCCTAGATACAACTGATATCAGGGGATAGCATGGGAAAATGGCATTGAGATAGACAATCAGCCAGGATCTAGAATTGTGAAGGCCAAATGGCCTACTCCTTCTATGTTACCAAATTGAGGCTATATAATAGCATAGGCCTGTTGAGGTTTTGCAAGTAGTGCGGAATTATATGAAACAAATCAAATGAATTTCTCTAGGAGTATTAATGGTGAGCAGTCTCCTACGTGTTGGGTGTCATCCTAAATCAATAGCTTTTTAAAGTAAAATTTGGGATGGAATGGGGGCTCAGTAGTTAGCACTGCTGCCTCACAGCACCAGGGGCGTGAATTCAATTCTGCCCTCAGGTGACTGTGTGGAGTTTGCACACTCTCCCTGTGTCTGTGTGGGTTTCCTCTGGGTGCTCTGGTTTCCTGCCATAGTCAAAAGGTGTTCGGAGTTGTACAGCCTAGGTGGATTAGCCATGCAAAATGCAGGGTTATAGGGTATCGGGTGGGATGCTCTTCAGGAGGATCAGTGCGGACTCACTGAACTGAATGGCCTACTTCCACACCAAGGGACTCTATGATCTATGAGTGCAGATGAAGTCATTGAGGGATCCTTCAGTAAAAAGCTTTTACTCATCATTCACTTCATGGTATATCCCTGTTCTCAGTAGCACTTAAGCATGTTTTCAATTAAGTAGAAGCTATTTGACACTAACTTAGGTAAGGCAATAACATTGATAGTGACATGCAGGAATTCAGATTCAGACATCAAGTTGGACTTGTAGATTACTGAACTGTTTTATACAACACAACACAATTGATTTTGGTGTTAAAAGATGATATTGGCAGAGTTTCCTGTTGGTAAGATTTTGGACCATCACAGGTTTCCTGATGGTAAATTTTTATCAAGCCAGGACAAATACAAGAATGCCAAACTTTAAACAATTACAACAATTTTTACTCTAACCGCTTAACACAGGAGCAAATTTAACTCAGGTGAGTGTAACTCCAACAACATCAAACATCAGTTTGAGGCAATCGTCTTGTTGTATTATCATTGACAATTAATCCAGAAATTCAACTAATATTCTGGGAATCTTGGGTCAAATCCCACCATGGCTGATGGTAGAATCTGGAATTAGGAGTCTCATAATAACCATGAAACCTATATCATAAAAAAACTCAGATAACAAGGTGTAGAGCTGGGTGAACATAGCAGGTCAAGCAGCATCAGAGGAGAAGGAAAGCTGACGTTTTGAGTCTGGACCCTTCTTCAAAAATCTGCTTCCTGCTCCTCTGATGCTGCTTGGCCTGTTGTGTTCATCCAGCTCTATACCTCGTTATCTCAGATTCTCCTACCATCTCATAAAAAAAACTTACTTGGTTCACTAATGTCCTTAGTAGAAGGTAATCTGCCATCTTTACCTGGTCTAGCCTACACATGACTCCAGGCCCACAGCAATGTGGTTGACTCTGAACAGCCCTCTGGGCAATGAGGGTTGGCAATAAATGCCGGCCTAGACATACTCACCCACAGCCCTTGAATGAATTTTAAAAATGAACTGCCAACAGCATCAACAACACAGTTGCAAGTTATGGATTCTGTCCTTGATAATCCATTTGAGAGTGCAAGGTACTGTAAGTACAATAAATGTGAGCCATAAACTTATGTCAGCAGAGCTCATGAAGAGATCACTCATCTGAAGACTCCTTTAGTGGGTTTTATCCTTATACCAGTTCATAGACCTTGTTTAGGATTTCACAAAACCTGCAAATCCAACAATATGAATGGGATGATAAATGGACTTTCTAAACCCAACGACAGTTCCATCACTTAAAATGAAGAAGATGAATTTCAAAGGAAGACAAATTAATCCAAATCTGTTGGTGTAGCACTGTAAACATTTCAGTCCGGTTCCAGATCATTGGGTGTGAATTTTGTCTCAAAGACATGCTATTTTTTAAGTTGGATTGTAATGAGAAGTAAATGTGAACAGAAATGCTCTTGTACACTTGATATGTGACACAATTTTTAATTAGTAAACCATTGTTTTCATCCAATCGCATTAAAATATCTAAATTAATGCCCACAGAGACATTGCTCCACTCACTTAATCTGTGTGTTTCAGTAGTTTAACAATGGCCCTTAAATCTCTTTCTTTTTTAAGTGATCGGAGCTACTGGTCTCGGCATTTGTTTTCCGTTATGAATTCTACTTATGTTTGATTAGGTTCCTTTCTTAAAGTCAGAATCTTAATTGATAGGCTTCAGTGAGAAGCTCATGGGCATTAAATATTGTTTTTTAAAGAGTTTCAGAATTTGCAGATTGTTCTTCTGAAAAACCTGCATTCAAAGTCATTGTTGTACCCTGTCAAAACATTTTGTAACAATAAGGTCCAAGTATCTTTAGGCCACATCATCTGTCCAACCACCTTCTGAAATCAGTTGAAATTTCTTTCAACTTTGTCATCAGCAAACTGAGGCACTATGCATAGATTCTTAGCTAAATCCAATCTCTCACTGGAATCAGAATTATCTTCTGAGCACTTCACTCTTCTTTCTTTCTTTATTCAAGCTTTTCTACTGTCAAATCATGTTGTCTAAATTTCTCCATCTCTTTACAGTTCAAGTTTTTCTTATATTCAATCATTTTCCCATTAGTGTTATAGTGTCATACAGCACAGAAACAGGCCGTTCAGCCCATCTCATGCACGTCAACCAGGTTTCTTAAACTGAATTAGTCTCATTTGCCTGCATTTGGCCCATATCCCACTAAACCTTTCCTATCAGTCTACTTGTCCAAATGGCTTTTAAATGCTGTAATTGTACCTGTCTCCACCATTTCCTCTGGCAGCTTGTTCACCACCCTCTTTGTGAAAAGGTTGCCCTTCAGGTGCATTTAAACCTTTCCCCTCTCACCGTAAACCTATATCCGCTAGTTTTGGATTCCCCTACACTGGGTAAAAGACCTTGGCTATTTCACCCTATCCATGTCTCTCATGATTTTATAAACCACTATAAGATTAATCCTCTGCCTCCTACGCTTCAACTTCCATTTTACTCTGTTTTTCTTTTTCATCCCACTCAAGTTATTTTTCATTTCCCTTTGTCTCTCCCTTTCTTCTTCTTATTGAGATCATACTTTTCCTTCTACTATTAATTGATCCGCTAACTTTCTAAGTTTAGACTAAGACAAAGATTTGAAATACTCCACAGTTGTATCTAGAAACTTTTAGCAACACTCAAAGCCATTTCCAAAGTCTGTGCAATAAACACGGCCATTTTGTGTCCAGAACCTCCGCATTCACATTTCTTTAAGAAAGACAAAGATCACTCTTAAAAGCAATGAGCTTAGATCCCAGCAAGAGTTACTCACTTGTTATGACTCCAGCTAATGTGACTCATGACAAGTTGGATCCAAGAACGAAATCTGGCTTAATAGATCATACTTTTTCTTTTTTGGTTTATTTAAAATGTTGGTCTTCCCTGGATTGTAAGCACAATATGCTGGCCATTTGGTTTGACAAGAAAAAGCAGAATTTATCACACAAAATAAATGAAAACAAAAGAAATCTATCTCAGTCCAACACAGATTAAAAGATTTCAAAACACATGGCAAAACATCTCTTCCCTAACACCACCAATTTACAGTTCCTGAAAATCCAGAGAAACGTTCCTTTACCGTTCAATTCTTAGATTTGACTTAACTGCTTCTTCTCAGGTCCTGTGAGCTGTGAAATCATTATCTTGGAACAATCTCAGTCTTAATCTGCAAAATTCTAATGAAAACAGACCATAGAACAGTGTGTTGAGAGCAGAGAAATGATTAAGGGGTGAAATTCAGAGAAGCCATCAGTATAAGAGATTGATGAGATGGAGAGAGGGAGGAAAGTTGTATAAAAGTGCAAATGAGGGTTAGAGGCAAAAAAGGAATTGACTTCTCGTGACAAGCACTCATTTATATCCTATTTAGGATGGTGATATACCTTATGAAAATCTCCCTCTAATATCAGGGTAGTATTAAACAGAACTGAATTTTAGGGAGTGTAAGAGTTCTTGGGTCACGGAACTACTTTTTTAACATTAAACAGTAAAAGTGATTGCCAAATTTAATATTTTCAGTTTTCTAGGTTTGGCTTGATTTTGTTTCAAATCCAATCATAATGTTTATAGAATTTTAAATGAGCAGCAGTTGAAAAAAGAGAGAAACTATATGTTCCAGTCAAAGCTGCATTGACGCAGCATGAGGGCAATTCAAGTGGATTTTTGAACTTCAGGCTTGAGATTAGGAACCAATTTATTTCTGCACAAAGACTGTCATTTTTCAGTTATGTGTATGACGGCCAATTATTTTCAGACTTCAGCGTGAGTTATGAAAATCTAAAGAAACCATAGCAACCAGTAAATACTGTATAAATGGTGGATCTGGTGAATAAGCTGAGCTAATGGAAAATTATCTTTGGAATCTTCACAGGAAATGGTGTGATTGGCTAGCACCCGTAATTAGAAAGACTACAAACAATGATAAGACTATACGCAGTAAGAATGCATGAGCATTAGATTGTGATTGCTCAATATATTTTTCTGTTCAGTATTCCAAATAGATTTTCTAAAGTAAACTTCACTGTTATATTATTCTTCTCTCGTTTGCTCTACTACTTTTGAGAAGAGACCCTGTGGAGACATTGGATAAATTCCAATAGCTAAAAATTATGCATTGGACATAACATACTGCTCATTAGCCGAAATATGTAATTCATTTTATTTTTGAATGGTATATGGGCATCACAGGCAAGTTCAATATTTGATAGGGCAGCTAAGAGTAAGATACATTGTTTATGGGTCTGGATTCACATGTAGCACAGACTAGGTAAGGATGGCAGATTTCTTTCCTTAAAAGGCATTAATGGAAAAAATGGTCTCTTATATCATAGTCACCATTAGACTAGCTCTTAATTCCAACCTTTATTGAATCAAATTTCACCAGCTGCATGTAGGATTTGCACACATGTCCCCAAAACACCAGAGACAACAAGATGTAGAGCTGGATGAACACAGCAGGCCAAGCAGCATCTCCTATGATGCTGCTTGGCCTGCTGTGTTCATCCAGCTCTACATCTTGTTACCTCGGATTCTCCAGCATCTGCAGTTCCTATTATCTCTGAGACAATTTTATCCCCAAAACACCAGCCTTGCTTTCTGGATTACTATCCCAGTGACATAGACACAATGTCACTGCCTCCCTTGAAATGCTAACTGAAAACTTATCTTAACCTCCAGGTTGAGTGGACACTGTTGAAGTTACAAAACTCTGGAACTCACGTCTGAGATACATGCCATTTTAATTTTCACTTTTTCCCTTCATCGCTTTCCTCAATGGTAGTGTCCCAAAGCCATGTACTGCACTATCATATGTGCTAAGTTTCAGGTGACTGTCCACTCAGATGGATAGCGCTATTTCCATGAAGAGCAGGGTAGTTATCCATCATGTCCTGATTAATATAGCCCCTCAACCAACATCATTTGGTCTCCTGTTTCAGAGACAGTAGGAACTGCAGATGCTGGAGAACCTGAGATAACAAGATGTAGAGTTGGATGAACACAGCAGTCCAAGCAGCATCAGAGCAGCGTGAAGGCTAACCTTTCTGAAGGGTCTAGGCCTGAAACGTCAGCCTTCCTGCTCCTCTGATGCTGCTTGGCCTGCTGTGTTCATCCAGCTCTACGCCTTGTTATCTCATTTGGTCTCCTGTTGTGCACAGTTTAGCTGTTCGTCACTGCAATGGTGTAAGTAACCTATCAGCAGTACAATGTTTTGGTAAACCCTAAAGTTGTGAATGGTGCCAAATCAATGTAAGTCATCCTTTCAATTTGAAAATTCTCCTCATCGACGACTTCAGGTAGAGTTCAGTGGAACTACCTACTTCTATTGATGGTTTAAATATATTTTGAACTATGTCATGGTGCCATTTGATCAATACAAGATTTTTCATTCATTCATGAAATGTGGGTGTTGCTGGCGAGGCCAGCATGTAATCCTCATCCCTTCTTACCCTGGGAAGGTGGCAATCAACTGCCTTCTTGAACTGCAGCAATTCATGATGTCTAGCAACGTTCTCATTGATGTTTGTAGGGGAAATCCAGAATTTTGAAACTGCAATTATGAAGGAGCAATGATACAGCACCAACTCAGGATGGTATACAATTTGTAAGGATACATGCAGATGATAGTGCTCCCATGCATCACCTGCTGCCCTTGTCCTTCGAGGTGGTAGAGGTCACAGGTTGGGAAGGTGCTGTCAAATGAGCCTTGGTGAGTTGCTGCAGCATCTTGTAGATGGTACAGATCACTGCTGTTGTGTGTTAGTATCGAAGCGGGTTACTGTTTAAGGAGCTGATCAAATGGGCTGCTTTGTTCTGGATGATGACCAGCTTCATGAGTGATACAAAATAATATATTTTGAGATTTATAAATGCAGATAAAAATTGAGCACCAATATGTAAAGTAATGAGACATCAGCAGAAATTATAGCCATGACGATGGTGTAAGGTGATGTAATAATGATGTTAATGTCACATGATTGTGATCATGATCTGAAAGGAGCAAAAACTCTGCCAAGGTCTAAGAGAACAGTCTATCTTTGATGCTTTAAGAGTTTTAAGAAAAGCACTTTGGAATCAAGTAGTTGTACTTGGGAGATTAAGACACATAAT
Source organism: Ginglymostoma cirratum (assembly GCA_024137785.1). Taxonomy (NCBI): domain Eukaryota; kingdom Metazoa; phylum Chordata; class Chondrichthyes; order Orectolobiformes; family Ginglymostomatidae; genus Ginglymostoma; species Ginglymostoma cirratum. Next base: position 9,090,384 of record JAHRHZ010000055.1, on the reverse strand, counting down.
AAAACAGACTCAGGACTAGCTACAACCTGAATTATTCAGGCTTTTTCCATTGGCTATCATTGAATGTCATTATCTTTTGAATACAGGATACAGCATGAAGACCATTGGCAAACTATTGATGTGCATTGATTTGAATGAATTGATTCATTCTGTGACAAAATAATCAATTTGTAATGTTCAGCTTGCAAGTAGAATTCAACTCATATCTCATATGTTTCCAAAATGTGTTCTGTTTTGAATTACATACAAATACACAATTTTTAAAGACAAATTTATCTAACATTGCCACAGATACTTTCAGCCAATTGAATTACACTGCTACTGTTGTTATCTGTGTAGTCATTAAAACCAATTATTTCTATCTCCATCAAATTATCTAACTCCGTTCCTACCTTAGCTAATCCACTGCTGAAAAATTAGATCATGCCTTAGTTAGCCGTACACTTGACTGTGCAAAACACTGCTTCTGTCATGGACAGAATGTACACATTTTTTCTGTCTGTGCTCCGTATGTTTTGTTATGGAAGTTGTGTGACATTTCTTCCCCTTCAAGCCTTTGTGAGTTTAAATAACAAAGATTGTTATCATGCATTTACTCAGAATTTAAATATGACATCTCATTCACTTCTTTTCGAATACATTCACACAGCATAGGCACTGCTGGTCAGGCAGCATTAATTGTCCATCCCCAGTCTCCCCTAATAGAGTAGGGCTGAGCTACCATCTTTAACTAGTGTAGCCAATGCCTTTAGGGAGCGAATTTCACACTTTTAACCCAATGGCAAGTTAAATTGTAGCATTAAGAGGGAGCCTACATAGGCGAGTGCCACAAGGGAAAGATTAAAATAGAGTTGGCGTGAGTTAGGACAAGAATAACAGAATTTTGGATGACCTCAATTTAATGCAGAATAGAAAATGACATATTGTTTGTGTCCATCTGTGTGATGGGGTTTCCCCTGATAATGGTAACCATGGCTGATCAATTTTCAATTTCCGTCTTCTGAATTTAATACACTCGATCTCATGGACTAAAGTGGCATCATAAAGAAGGACGAATACTAACCTAAAATGGATGCTGTGATGACCTGAGCACAGATTGAGGTAAGCTTTGTGGAACAAGTGTGAGATATACGAACCTGTCTTATCATTTCATTCAAAGACAGTGGAACCATTCGTTTGGGAAATGGTCAGTGTGCATTAGTTGTACCTAAGGGTCTGTTTCCATACTGTATGACTCTATGACTCTAAATCAGCATCAAGAGATTTGCATCCTGTTTAATTCACCCAGGATAATTTCACACATCGGGAGATAAAAGACTCATCTGTTAGGCAGTTGAGAAAAACAGTGAACAGGCTCAGAAATATAAAAGCCAAGCAATCTAGACTTGGGTTGTTTTCAGAATTGAAGGACACATATTCTTCATACTTTTTGGGCAAATACATTTATCCTGAATTCCCTATTGTATTTATTAATGTCTATCTTACAGCTTCTCATTTTCAATTATTCACTAGTAGAAATAATATATTCTGCCTAAACTATTGAATCTTCTCATTACACTAAAGATTTGGACCAGGTCAAACTCTCCTCGAAAGTATAGTACAGAAAGCACTGGTCTTAATATTTTTCTGGTAAGCCTAGAGACCCAGGCATACTGGTGCAATCCAATAGATAGTCAAGCAATCCAATGTACCAGACTTGGTGTACGACATTCAAGGCCACCTCCTGTGCTTTGACAGCTTGCCGGAGAATTTGGTTCAGACAATTGTGAAAGGTTCTCTGACTTATTCACAGAGGATTCATGCAATATGAAAGATAGCCAAGCACAAGACAATAATTTAACCTCTAAGACCAAACCAGCTGAAATCCTTTGAGACAAGGCACTGGCTCCTAGTCCATTCCTTGATGAAAATACTGTCAACAGCTACAATTAGCCACCTACCTTCTAAAGCTTTTCAACTGGTACATAGCATGAAAAGTTTTAACTGTCCATTGGTCCGATTAATGCCCAGCAAGTAAGGTTCAAATTTTTTTTTGCCCCTCCATTATTATGTCATTGAGAAATCTTTAAATTTTATATCTTCACCATCAAAACTGTTTCCTGACATGTGTGTTTTGTTGTTTATTCTGCTATTTTCTGTCCAGGAAGTGTTTTCCATATGGTTAAACAGGAAATGTAAGCAGGACTTGGGAGTTATAATGTGGCATTGTAATGTGTCCCATTTTACTGACTGTTGCAATGCTGTTTGCCAGATGGCAATATCTATAGAAGATCATTGCTCAATCCAGCAATAAGGGAACAATTATTCTAGTTCCATCAAATCTGGAACGATTGCAATCAATTTCTCTCTTTACTGCACTAAAATGCAGGTTAAGTGATTTGAGTGAAGGTTTCAAACAGAAAAGACATCTTACTTTCAAGGAATTATTGTAAATTAAATAACCTACTGACTTTGCAGAGGGTAATTGGAAGCAGAAAGCTTTCCCTGTCTGCTTGCTCACAAGATACAGCCAGATGGAAAGTAATATTTTTAAAAGTGGAAAATGGTTAAAAGAAAAAGTTTTAATAGAGGTTGTTTCATAACAATCTCAGAGAGAACTTTTTTTCAGTGCCACAAAAAATTAAACTCAAATTTCAGGCAACAGCGTCAACATTTTGCGAGTGTAGCTGGTTATCAACTATAGGCAATAGGGAGGAGGCAATATCCAGCAATGGTAAATCAGGCTGCTCTTAATTGTCATTTATATGGAAGTAGAAGTAATGAAGGGGGCTCCACAAGGCTCTCTTGGAAGGAAAGAGTGAATCGAATTTCACAAAGTAGGCAAGGCCTGCTGGCTTCTAAGATGAATATAAAGTCACTATCCTACTTGTCTGCCTCCTGTCCACCTATCCTCTCCTCTATCCATCTTCTATCCGCCTTCCCCTCGCTCCCTATTTATTTCAGAACCCTCCTCCCCTCCCCCATTTCTGATAAAGGGTCTAGGCCTGAAACGTCAAGTTTTCCTGCTCCTCTGATGCTGCTTGACCTGCTGTGTTCATCCAGCCCCACGCTTGTTACCCCTATTCCTAAAACCATTGCTTTCTCTGATTTTACTTGGTGGGACAGCCAAGATAGGTTGCCATTCAGGCTTGCATTAAATAGTAGTCAAGGGCATGTGTTAGTAAGATCTCATATTTGACTAAGGTGACAGAGGAGTGCTAAATGCATCTGAGGAAGGGTCACCTGACCAAAAATATTAAACTCTGATTTCTCTTCACAGATGCTGCCAGACCTGCTGAGCCTTTCCAGCAATTTCTGTGTTTCTAACTGCATCTGATTTGGTAATATAATACCATTGATGGAAAATGTCAACATGCACAACATTGGGAAATAGGTTTAAAAATACTTGTATTTATTCTCTGTTTCACTTAAGAGCTGAAATGCATTTGGCTCACAAAAGAGATTTGAACCAGAATTGAATAAATTACTAACATCTATTCTGTATTTAATTTTTCAGCTGCATGTTTTACATATCACTCATACATTTCAGTGGAAGTTCTATGCAAATTTGAGAATAAGGTTAGATAAATGTGGCCTTTCCTGCATTAATGGGGATGAGGAATGCTGTGTTTGTGGAATGTAGGTAACTACTTTTGTATAGAATATTTCAAATATTGTCTGTTGAATTAACAATTGATGATTTTCTTCATTGTGGGAATTGGAAGATCAGGATATTTATATGGAACTAGAGAATACCAAGGTTTTTCATGAACTTGCAATTACAGGTGCAGCAGTATTCAGAAAGATCCTTTAATATTAGCGCTGGATTGGTGTCATCATAAAACAATTTAAAGCTTCTGATTTATCTAAATGTTCTTCTAGGATATAGCTGTCAGCTGCTGTATTGACAGCAGTAAATATGAACAGTAAATTGTGATTGCACAAGGAAAATGATTAATTTATTTTCAGAAGCCGTTGGAATGATTTCAGCCCAGTGATGCAAAATGACACGTGCTTCATGCTGAAAGGTTTAAAAATGCTTCACACACAATGAACTACTTTGCAGTGCTGTTGCTATTACATAAGTAACTGATGAATTGTTCTGTGTCTGCAACATTTCCCAAAAAGCAGTGAGATCAATGAATAGATCATTTGCTTGATGGCACTGTTTGAGGCAAAGATTATCAGTCAGGTTACAGCAGATGTTTGCACACTTCAAAAAGTGTGATAGTATCAGTAAAACCTGCATGAACCTTAATTAAAAAAAATCAAATGGGGCTTGAGTTCAATGTCTCATGGAAAGGAGGAAGTACATGTAGCAAAAAAGCTAATGATAAAGTAGTATTAAATCTGTTAAATTTGGACATAAACATGAACATTTGCCAAAAAAATGCCTTTTTTAATAGATTCTTAAATGTCAGTATTAACTTCTACATCTTTTCAAACAAAACACATTGGCAGTATCGGTTCTGCAGCTAAATATCTGCAAAAGGGAACTTGAATATCAAAAGCTTGTTATGTACCATTTCTCAACAATTATGATTTTACAATAAAATTAGAGTAGGGTAATTAGGCATAGTTCACAAGGGAGGATAAATATCTCAGTCTGTCAGAGAGAAACAAGTACTTGTAAAGCTTGACGGGCTATCAAATATTGGACAAGGTAAAGGAACATCCTCCATGAACTACCACTGTTCATTAAAGTGGTAACAGTATGTTAAGATATTTTCCAATCAACCTGTTCAAACATGTTATTACACAGGTCTGAGGAAGGATCACTCGACCCGAAACATTAACTCTGGTTTCTCTCCACAGATGCTGCCAGACCAGCTGAGTTTTTCCAGCAATTTCTATTTTTGCCCATGTTATTACACAGCTCTGCAGCAGATGGGATTTGAAGCCAGGCATACTGGCTCAAACATACAGACATTACAACTGTAACCTTTAATGGCATTTTAAGAGGTATTTTCTAATCAACCTGTTCAGAGATGTTATTATGTACATGTGCCACAAGAGCCCTAAATGGCACTTTGACTGTACTGGGGTTAACGATATACAAGTGGAAGGCATTGATTGATGAATAAAAATATATTTCTGGAACACCGAGTATTGTTTGGAGAGTAAACAGGCATTTATAAAATACAATTCTGTAAACACATCTAATATTAGTAAAGAATTGGCATTTCATTTCCTATTGCAACTGACTTCGGAATATGTTAACATCAGAGTTGTTGGAGTTGCACTCCAGTTGTAAGTGTAAAAATAGGGATAGAACTCATACAAATGAAATCATTCTGCACTACATTCCAGCCAACTGAACCAGACAACCCCACCACTAGAGTATTTGTCCCAATAATGTCAGTAATCAAACTGATGCTAAATCTAAGCTACGCACATTGTATATTTCAGCACACATATCGCTGTATTATATATGCACGTTTTCTGAATACAACTGAGTTATATATCCACAATATATTAAAATGCCTTCTGTCTAGAGTACGTATCACACTTATTCCCTGTTATGCTCTCCCCATCACATTTACATCAGTTCTCTGCCCATTAATAATATATCCTGTGATTCATTATGAACAACATCAAGGAAGATCAGTAAGTAAAGGTATTTTGCCATTTTTAATAATGCCAATGAACTGAATAAACAATTTTAACTTAATCTATGGCGTTAGGTCACATTTTGAGCTAACATTCATCTAGTGATGATGAAAGTCTCAATACATTTCATTTTCAACCAATCACAGGGAGAAGATAAGAAACTCTTGCCTGCATTCAGCAATATAAGATCTTAAACAGCAGGAGGAAGGAAGATACTTTGATGTGATGCACTGGAGAACAATCCTATTAATTTCTCCCTTAAAGATTTGTACTACTCCTGCAATCTATAATATTTGCATAAATTGCCCTTTTACTCTTTGAAATCAATTTTAAGAATTTGTTTTTGAAAATGGAAAATGTAATTTAATTTTCTGTTATCTTTGCTGTATTCCAGTGTTCTCATAGATTCGAATAATATCTGTACAAAGTAAAATTGAATCTGTGTCCATCAATAAATCTTGTGCTGCGGAGAGCAGATGCTGTATTTAGTGCAGGATGGTCTAGATGTTACGAGGTAGGGAGATACATCATATTCACCAGTCTGCCATTTTCCTTGTGTGCGTGACTTCACACATAGGACATTCTATGAACTTGAAAAATGTTCATCTTTTATTGACCAACCTTTAAAAATAGAATTCATGCTTTTATGTTAGCAAATTGTGAAAGAAAAGTGCAACAATACAAGTTAATTTTAAGATTCTGCAGAAGGGATTTGTAAAATGGAAGGTCATGACTCACAATATGAGCTGGAGGGGATTTCGGAAAGGAATTGGATAATTACTTAAAGAGGAGATATCGGCAGAGCTACAGGAGCAAAATGAGTGAATGGAACTTGTCCAGATATTCTGGCAGGAAAATGGAATGGACACAACAGGCCAAATGGCCTCCTTCTGTGCATGAACCATTCTACCATCTCCATTTCTAAATATCTTTAATTGGTTAATTGATATTGATTAAGTTGCCAGTCATCGCGGTAACTTGAAAGAGGTTGTAGACAATGCTATCAAGCTTACATACTCAGCAGTAAAATTGTCACTGAAGTTCAGTTTGGGATCTACCAGAACCCCACAGCTCCTAACGTCATTATAGTCTTTGTCCAAACATGCATAGAAGGGCTGAACTCTAACGGTGAGGTGAGAGTGACTGCGTTTAACATCAAGACAGCGTAGAATAGGATAGTGTCCTTGGCCCAATCTTCAGCTGCATCATCAATGATCTTTATTCCATTATAAGATCAGGCACAGACATGTTTGCAAATTTTTGCACAGTGTTCAGCTTTATTTGCAACTCCAAAAATACTGAAGAAATCTGTGTCCAGATATAGCAAGACCTGAGCAACATCAGACTTTGGGAAAATAAATGGCAAGTAACATTTGCTCCACACAAGTGCCAGGCAATGGCTATTGCCAAGAAGGAAGAATCTAATCATTGCCCTTTACATTCAATTATATTACCATTGCTGAATTCCTCAAATATTAACATCCTGGGAGTTACCATTGACCAAAAACTGAACTGAACATAATATATAGATACTGTGCATGCAACAGCAGGTCAGAAGCCAAGAATTCTGTAGCAAGTAACTTACATCCTGACTCCCCAAAATCTACTCAATATTTACAAACTACAAATCAGGAGTGTGATGGAATACTGTCCACTTGCCTGGACGTGTGCAGCTCCAGCAACACTCAAAAATCTTAACACCATTCCGGACAAAGCAGCCCACTTGATTGGTACCTCATCCACCATAGTCAACAGTCCCCTCCTCCATCATCAATGTACTGTGGCAGCACAAGATTTACAAGATTCATATAGTCATGGTCTCATTGAGCTGTACAGCATGGAAACAGACCCTTTGGTCCAACTCATCCATGCCAGCCAGATATCCTAAACTAATCTAGTCCCATTTGCCAGCATTTGGCCCATATCCTTCTAAACCCTTCCTATTCATATACCCATCGAGATGCCTTTTAAATGTTGTAATTGTACCAGCCTCCACCATTTCCTCTGGCAGCTCATTCCATACACGCCCAACCCTCTGCGTAAAAATGTTGCACCTTAGGTCCCTTTTAAATCTTTCCCCTCTCACCTTAAACCTATGCCCTCTAGTTTTGGACTCCCCCAATTTGGCAAAAATGCTTGGTTATTCACCCTATCCATGCCCCACCACACGGCAACAACTAACCCCATCTTCTTCTAAACCACTTTCCAAACTGATGATCTCTACCATCTAAAAGGACAAGAGCAACAGATGCATGGGAACATCATCACCTGCAAGTTCCTCTCCAAGCCACAGGCCAATCTGACTTGGAACTATATTGTTGAAAAATGATGCGTTTTGCTGAAGTTTTTCATCGTGTACTCACCAAGACAATTCAGGAGAAATGTCCAAGTAAAGGGATAGCATTATTTGTGCTGTATAAGTGGGGAAATGCTAATTAGTTCAGCAAATAGACTCTGATTGTTAGAAGTCATGGAGAATACACACATTAATGATGACTGAAAGTTAACTACCAAGATGATTTTACATTTTAAAACAGTCAGCTTCACTCTGGTCAAGGCGCTGCTCTGAAAAATGAACGAGACAATGGCCGTCACCTATCTTATTGACTTGAAACAGATACTGTGTGTGTACACTTTTTTTTACTGCCTGCACAGAATAGAAACCTGTGTATCAATATATGCAGTTTCCAAAACATACAAGGGGATGGCACTGTAAGCTCAAAAGGGTGCTGCTAAATGTATTTGCAGCATAATTCTTTTCATACTCAGGAATATTTAGAAAATCATGCTCAGTCAGAGAATCATATCTAATGTTGTACATTGTATTGTGAGTTTTACAAGGCCAGGCTGGTTGGGTATGGTCAATATACTGCTTGTTGTGAACATCAAAACAGATGTGTTGTTTGATGATGCCTCCAGTCCTTGAGACATTCACTCTACATGTCTAGCATCTTTATGCTATATTATGCTATGTTACTCATCTGCATATTTTTGCAGCATCCTGTTAAAGGCCAACACCACTCGTGTTGCGACTGCAACATGATGCCATTTGAAATAGTTAGTTTCACTTGTTTGTTACCCTTCTTTATATTGTCAGAATCATTTGAGTCAACCTGCCTGATTTAAAATTTAAAAGTTAGTTAGCCGTCTGTCATCCCCATTTGTACCTAACAGCACATTTGTAGGGACAGCATGGTGGCTCAGTGGTTAGCACCGCTGCCTCACAGTACCAGGGACTTGGGTTCAATTCTACCCTCGGGTGACTGTCTGTGTGGAGTTTGAATATTTCCCTCTATGAATGTGTGGGTTTGCTCTGGTTTCTCCTACAGGCTAGGAGGACTGGCCATGCTAAATGGTCTGGGTGGGATGCTCTGAGGGATAGTATGGACTTGTCAAGCCAAAAGGCCTATTTCCACACTGTATGGATTCAATGATTATTAACTGGTCAATTCTCCATGGTAGTGTTTTTACCAATCAGAGTCCTCTTGCAAACACATCAGCATTCTCCTCATATACAGTACAAATGTTGTTTTCCCTTTTCTTTGGTGTTCTTTGCCACTGTTTTGATGAGTGCAAAACAAAAGACTTTGAAAAAACTTGTCTTGTTTCAACTTCTTAAGTTTTGTACTACTAAACAATGATAATTATGTAATCATTGCTTCACAGTTGCTTGTTCAAAATACTAGAATTCCTTTCCTAACAACACTGCAAATGTTCAAAAAAGCAGCTCACCACCACCCTCTCAAAGGCAATCAGGAATGGGGAATAAATATTGGCCTAGCCTGAGACACCCACGTTCTGTGAACGTATTTTAAAAAAATATTGACAAGCTGCTAATGTATCAGAGGTGCTTTGTTTTCTGAAAAAGCTAAGCTTACCTCTTTTGTTAGACTTGATCAGATGCGCCAATGGACCGAAGAGTGGGCAAATGGAGTTTAATTTAGATAAAAGTGAGGTTCTGCATTTTGAAAAGGCAAATCAGGGCAGGACTTATACATTTAATGTTAAGGTCCTGGGAAGTATTGCTGAACAAAGAGACCTTGGAGTGCAGGTCATGGTTCTTTGAAAGTGGAGTCACAGGTAGACAGGACAGTGAAGAAGGCGTTTGGTATGCTTGTCTTTATTGGTCAGTGCATTGAGTATAGGAGTTGGCAAGTCATGTTGCAGCTGTACAGGACATTGGTTACATCACCTTTGGAATACTGTGTGTAATTCTGGTCTCCCTGCTATTAGAAGGATATTGTTAAACTTGAAAGGGCTCAGAAAACGTTTATGAGGATGTTGCCAGGGTTGGAGGGTTTGACTAATGGGAGAGGCTGAATAGGCTGGGGCTATTTTTCCTGGAACGTTGAAGTCTGAGGGGTGACCTTATAAAGGTTTATATAATCATGAGGGACATCGATGGGGTGAATAGCCAAGGTCTTTTCCCCAGGGTGGTGAAATCATAAACTAGAGGACATAGGTTTAAGGTGAGGGAGAAAGACTTAAAAGGGACCTAAGGGGCAAAGGGTGGTGCGTGTATGGAATGAGCAGCCAGAGGAAGTGGTGGAAGCTGGTACAATAACAACATTTAAAAGGCATCTGGATGGGTATAAGAATAGGAAAGGTTTAGAGAGACATACGGGCCAAATGCCGGCAAATGGGACAAGATTAATTTAGGGTATCTGGTCGGCATGGACGAGTTGGACTGAAGGATCTATTTCTGTGCTGTATATCTCTATGACTCTATAACTTTAAATATCCCATTCAAAGTAGAGAAAGGAGTTCTACCAGCTTTTTACCCAACATTCCTCTCTGAACCAATGGAGTTCAATCAACCAGACTGACTGGCCAGTCTTTTAATTGTTTTGGAAGGCGAAATGGAGACTTTATACATGGTACTGGTTCTGGAGGGATTAATGTTCTTGTTGCATAGGATTTACGCATTCTACTGATGTCACATGCAGACTGTGGGCGGTGACAAGGAGTTTCAAACCAGCTTTCAGACAGAGCAAATCTATCTATCGGTTCCTTAGGGTCAAAGTAATTATGTCTGACCAGATGTAGTTGTACTTTTTGCCATCATGCAATAAAATTTTCTTTTTACTTAATAACAGTGCCACTTGTGTTCCTACTTTATGATGGTGTATCCTCTATCACTAAGATAAAGGTAAAAGTCACCATAGTCCTACCAGATCTTAAGGCTGATCTTTCACAAGAGGGAGACGACTGGTGGTGGTGTAACCTGAGGGTGACCACACTTCAGGTTAGGGCAGAGGTTGAGAGAAAGAGTCCTTCATGGTAACCTCAGTTGGTGCAGAAATTGAATCCACGGTGACGACATTGTTCTGCATTACAAACCAGTTGTTCAGCCAAAACTCAACAAGCTGACTCCCTTTATCACTAATTATTAGATAGATCCAAGACAAAGGAGGCTAGGTGACAGTGAGCTAACTCATACCTCCAGGACCACATGTTGACAGCAATTATCCCTCTAAGCTGCACGACTGCTCGGAGGGTTTTCAAATCCCAACTGGTGTGCAGGTGTATTGACTTCTGATTCCAGAGGCCACTGCCAAGCATGGCCCTTGGAGTTTCACACAGCAACAGGAAACATTCGAGAGAATGTAGACTGGACAAGGTGGCAAATACCACAGGGTGCCAGCAGTAGTCATTTTGGAAAATACGAGAGAGACTTGCAATTACGTAATGTTCTTTTTCTGACTGTCACAGTGAGATTTCCTTGCTGATACAGAATGTCTGCTCCAACAGAATGTCTTCTGTTTTCATACATAAAAAGCCATGCTCTCTTACACCACAGTAACTTTATGAGGTACTTTAAGACATTTAGACATGAAAAGGCATAATACAAATAAAAACATTTACATACACGTCAAAAGGTAGCTAACCAAATGGAGTCTTGTGAAGAAGAAAATCGATCTACAAAGTACTTCTGTCTATTGATGGCCATTCATTGCAACATGATAAAGAAATTCTGTGAAAGTCTGTACATCAAGGTCAATATGAGAAAGACAGGTGGAGAGAAATGTTAGGGGAAAACATGCTTTTGGTGAGCAATAACAATTACACAGAGCTGTGTCAGAAAGTGCTTTTGACTGATTTTTGTTGAAAAACTCAGAATTGTGAATTAGCTTGCACAATTGCTATTTCACCCCGAACAGCCAAGACATTGTAAGGTATTCATTGTTGTTATCCCAATACTGAAAAAAGTGCCTATTTTAAATTTTTAAATTAGGATGACATTGGGTTTGCCTGTATCACCAACAGAAAAGTGAATAGATGCCCCTTCAAAGTGAGGAGCTTCCACTAATGTAATTAAACTTAAAATCTAATAAACCTGAAGTTAGCTGTCAATTTAAGTCACAATAAGGGAATTGGCATTGATCAGAAAGAAACTGTGACAGGTCTCCCATTTCCAATTACTATTCAACCCCATTGGATATTTGTGTATGGGGATGTAGGGCCGGGACACCATATTGATCAGCAGAATTACACCTGCAGCCAAATAGCTTGCCAACATTAACTGTGGAAACTTTGCCATTGATTTTAGCCAAGAGCCAACTGTTGGAAGGTGACCAACTCCCGCAGGATTTTTGAAACAGGAGAAAAATTGGCATGGGATCCTATTAAACTCTCAGGCAGCTGGTAGGCATAGGGAAGTCCTGGAGCAAGCCAGTTTACACAGTACAGCATGCTGCTGGGATAAAAGTTGGGGTTGCAGCAATAAAGCACCGCAATCTGGAGTTTTATACTGGATTTAACATGGAAAATATTTTGTGATACTTCACTTAATAAATGTGCGGAACGTGGTTTTGCACAGGAGACTGGAGTCAGAAGAACAGACTGTTTGGGTAGTGCAAGTAAGGGATTAATTGCACTGGAAGAAGTTGTGGAGGTAGGATGGGGGAATTATGGGAAAATTCAAGCCAGAGTTTTAAATCAAATACACTGGATAATGGGTAATAATACTGATTGCCCAGGGCAGAAGTGATGGATGTGTTGGACCTAGTGTGGGCCAGGTTACCGGTGGCAAAGCTTTATTTTAATATTATACCAACAATAATCAAAATGCTAAGAGCAATTTTAAATCGAAATTGGCAGTTGAAACGAAAACAGAAATTCTTGGAGAAACTCAGCCAGTCTGGCAACATCTGAGCAGAGAGAAACAGAGTTAACAGTTTCAGCTCCAGTGACCCTTCTTCAAAACATTTGAGTTGGCATTTGAGTTTTGGATACCGTGGTTGTTGTTTTGACAGCCAATGGGTGTTTCACCTGGTTGAAGATCTGTTTTGTGTGGGTTTGAGAGGGTGGGTGTGTTTAATAGATTCATGCCTTTAAGGAACACAAGTGGCCTCTAATGGGCCTTCTCTGTGATTAGGTCTCCAGCAGCATAAGCCTCTGTCTGCTGAGAGCTGCCAGTCAATCTGATGGCAACAGCTCTGCTTTCCACCAACAGGCTTGCAAACACATGGTAGCTGGTGATAATACACCCACCAGAGGTCAAGGGCAAAGGTGAGTGAAGACACCTTGGATAGCACGGTCTATGGGCAATATTGGTGGAAAGGTTAATGTTGGCAAGCTATTTGGCTGCAGAGTGCAATGGTACCTTTGCCTTACAGCAACATAATGAATGGGATCACAAGGTGGGTTTCAGGAAAGACCACTCTGGAATGGGGCAGGAAATGCAACTCGAAGATGTACATGCATTTAATTGACAGCCTGCCATTGGCCAGGAATCTGTGTCAGCCTTTTCAAAGGGGAAATCAGAGAAGGGTTTGCCACTAACGGGTGACTGTTGCTGGACCTCGACTCTGACTACGTGGATTCAGCTGCCACCTTCCCCAACATAATAGACTGCAGTCAATCCAGCCCTTGGTTTCTTCTTCTCAGTTCTCTCATCTATTTTTATAGATTCATAGAGTCACAGTGTCAGAGTTATACAGCAAGGAAACACAACCCTTTGGTTCAACTCATCCATGCCAACTAAGTTTCCCAAACTAAACTAGTCCCATTTGCCTGTGTTTGGCTCACACCCTCTAATCTTTTCCAATTCATGTACCTGTCCAAATGTCTTTTAAACGTTGTAACTGTACCTGCATCTATCACTCCCTCAGGCAGTTCATTCCACACATGAACCACTCTGTTTGAAAAAGTTGCTCAAGTCCCTTTTAAATCTGTCTGTCTGCGCCTTAAAATTATACCTTCTAGTTTTGAACTCTCCTACCCCAGGGAAAAGACATTTGCTATTCCCTTTATCTATGTGTCTCATGATTTTATAAAATTCCGTAAGGTCACCCCTCAACCTCCTATGCTCAGTGAAGAAAGTCCCAGCCTATCCGGCCTCTCCATATAACTCAAACTCTCCAGTCCTGGTAACATCTCTCCATTTAATAATATCCTTCCTATAGCAGGGTACCCAGAACTGTACAGAATACTCCACAAGTAGCCTCACCAATATCCTGTACAATGCAACATGATTCCCCAACTCCTACACTAAATGTTGTGAGCAATGAAGAGAAGCGTGTTAAATGCATAAGTTTGATTTAACTTTATGGCTTGTTAATTTATTATAGCTACTTATTTCGCTGACCTAATTCCCAATCTCTCATTTTCCCATGTCACAAAGGATTGCTGATGACCTTCACAACAGCTACCATTTCTGCAGTTTGGCTTCACAGTCAAATGCCTTTCTACCACTCACCTTCCCCTTCCAACTTTGGACCAACGGCAATACTAGCCTCCTCAACACGTGAGTTTTTCAGTGACCCACAGGTCCTGGAGAGAGATTTGAACACAAGGCCCCCAGTTCAGGGGAAGGTATGCTTCCTACTGAGCCACTTCAGCTCTTATACCTCCTGCCCAATTTGAAATATTAGAAATGGAGCCAACCCTGTGCAGTTTTTGTTCTGCTTTAAGGTCAGTGAAAGGAATTTGCATTTCTGCAGCATCTTTAAAATGTCCCAATATACTTTGCAGCTAAAAAACACTTGAGATTTTTTTATTACAGAATCCCAACAGTAGGAAACAGGGTCTTCAGCCCAACAAGTCCACACCGACCCTTGCAGCATCCCACCCAGACCCATCCCCCCTAATCTACACATCCCTGGACACCATGGGCAATTTAGCATGGCCAATCCATCTAACCTGCGCAGCTTTGGACTATGGGAGAAAACTGGAGCACCCAGAGGAAACCCACACAGACACAGGGAGAATGTGAAAACTCCACACAGACAGTCATCCAAGGGTGGGATTGAACCTAGGTCCCTGAGACAGCAGTGCTGACCACTGAGCCACCATGCCACCCATGTAATTACTGTTGCTATGTTAAACACTGAGCAGTGTAGTAATTATTTGATTTCTTGCTGCCAAGATGTCAGAAATTGTATTTCATTGGGATGGTTGGTTGAGATGTACAATTCTCAACCACAGTTCTGTCCCCACCTCAAAATATTTTTGACAATGCTAGAGTTCCACACAATCCAGAATCACATCTGTTTCTTTGCAATGTATTTGTGGAGCACTAGATCTCATTCTCGCTTTTACTTGATTTAGAAATGATTTTAGCAACAAAATCATTTCATTTCCTTCCTTTGTCATAAAACAGGCATTTACAAAACAAAGCTTTGTTACTGATCATCTATAATAGAACATTTTCCATTGCCTAGCACTGACGAAGAATGATATCCATGATGAGCAGAACATATTAATTATGAAGGAACAGTTGAAGGACAGTTAGTTCTGAAACGTTCTGGTTAAATGTTCTGAGATAAATATCTGTCTCTGCAGTTTTGTTGAACCATGTGCTGCCACTTCTGCACTAAACTCAAAAGGCCAGAAAGCAGATTACATCAGAATTATTAAAATGACGGTGACACAGACACAGTACATTTGCAGTAGGTCATCAACAAACAGGTAATTTGGTTCACATCAGGATTTCTGGTGGAAAGCGTATCCGTCAGCTAGAAAGAATGTTGTCAGACGTAGTGAATTTGCAGTAAACATTAAACAAATCCACAAAATGTGTGTGTGTCCAGTTTTCATGGGAAGGAACCAGCTTCTTTTTCCAACTGGGATATTCATCACAAATAGGCACTCTTAACATTCACTGCATCTTTGAATCTTCTTCATGCTTCTGTACTCAAAACACAAAGCAGTTGACTGGTAATGTTCAGATGAGACCCAGTAGTTAAAAATCACTAGCTTCATCTTCTCAAGTAGGAATGCAGCCTGGTCTTGTTACACACCAGGTGTTAGCGAGGCATCACAGCTTGAGTTTCTCTAATTCTTCCCCATAGTCTCCCTCCTGAAATATATCTCAAAGGCACAGATCAATTATTGTCACTAGTATATGAGTGAGTAATTTAGAACACCAGCACAACCCCAGAGGGTGTGACCAGACTGGAACTCCAGTTTTCTGGGGTACTGTTTTATAAGAATGCACTATTCCATGCTGATAAACAGATTTTAAACAAAAGGATAAATTCATCATTCTCTCACTCCCAAGGAAGCTTTTGACTACCACAGCGTAAGACTAAATCTATCACCCCTTCTCCTTGCATAGCACTTTTCTGGGACAATGTGATCTGTGAATATTCCCTGCCTTATAGTAATATGGTGGCCAATATTCAAACCCAACTAATAGGCATTCTATAATCAGTCTGAAGGAATTCCTGAGTAACATAGGCAGCTCTTCTATGTACAGTTGACCCATTTGAACATGCAAAGGAGCAAACGAAGATGAACATCAGGAGTATCATTAGTACGAGTCTTCTGAAATGGTCTCCGGAGATGGAAAGAACACAAATCCTTTTATCTGAGGTACCTTTATTACTCACAAAGTTCTTAAGAGTTTAAGTAAATGAGGCAAGAAGAAAACCAGTAAAGCAATCTGAATCATTTTGAAACCTAGCCCAATGTGAAATCCTTTGTTATAAAGTGAAATGTTTGCGTCATAACACTCTCTCTGCCTTTTCTGTTTTAATGCTAACACTTCTTCCACTTTCCAACTTCCAACCAGCAGTGCATGTTTGTAACGTTGGCCATTGTTTACTGATTCGGAATGGAAAGTAAGTCTGTTTGAGTGACATGTTCCATCTCATCCATCACAACTAAGTCTTTGGGTCAGCACATGATAGGCTGACTAACCAGCGAGTGGACATCAGCATAATTTGTCACATAATGGTCTGCAAATCAGCCACGTGGTTTGTATGTCAGTGAGGGATACATGACATTATCTTTCATTTTTTAAACAAATCAGTCAGCTGCTACTTCCTCTCACCCATAAAGAGTGAACAGATTAGTTGCACTGGATGACGTTTCTCCCAGCAGGAAACCCAGAACAAGATCTCAAGGTCTTAGCAAACAAAGTATGTCACTTTGGACTGAGATAAGGAAAAACTGCTCTACTTGGAGCATGATGAACCTGTGAAATTGTAAACCACAAAGAACTAGGCAGCCAAGTGACTGAATATATCTAAGAAAGAAATCGAATGCTTTCTAGAAGCTAAAGGTATCAGTGCAATGGTAAGTGAGCAGAAGGATAAAATGGAGATAGAAGATCATACTGAATAGTGGAGTGGACTGTATTGGCTGAAAAGTCAACTCCTGCTCCGAGTTTCTATATTTCTGTGCGTCTTGTTGAAGCAGTAGAGTAGCTAGATATCAGGTCACAGGAAAAGACAAACAGGAGAACACACATTTATATACTGCCTTACGTGATTACAGGAAGTTCCAAAGTGTTTTACGACTGGAGAGATAAAGGAGAAAAGCAGACACATAGGCAACTTATAGATGAAACGTTGTTGACCGTGGATGAAATTGAAGAACAAAGTCTGTGAGGGGGAGATGAGTATCTGGCTGACCAGGTGAGAATGCTAACATGAATTCCTATGAGATCAGTAATCACAACAGGACATGTAGACAGTAAAGTGAATTTTACCTTTACTCTGGGTACAGTTACTATGTCAGATCATTTGGAATTTGAGCCTAGGTCCATAGGACTCCAAGTGAGATGTCTCCTGTTATCATCCTCTGCTTATTCTTATGTGTAATAAAGCTACATTTCAAGTTTCTTATTGTAGTGTTTAATCAGTTTACTGACCGTGTTGAGCTCAATCAGTTTAACAAATAATTGTTCAGCCATTCCAAAGCTCCTCGATATGGATTTCATTTTGCTGTCTATGATATGCATCTCCATTTTTGACATTTGTGTTTGCAGGATATTGTATTTGAAGGTTTATGTAAATTTAATCTAGCTTTCCCACGTCAGGCTTCAGGTGAATGAAGGGTGGGGGTGGGGGTGTGGATGGGGAGAGCGTACTCATTAGAGATACATTTATGATCAGCTTCAGCCAAATATTGAAATTTTAAGTAATGCCAAGCAGATAACACAGTCAGATTGTACTTCCTTAAGCTAGCTGAACAAGATTCATTTACAATCATTGAAATGCTCATTTGTGAGTGAAGTGAGCAAACACAGGAGAGGAAAGCAGGAGAGCAAAGATCAATGTATTCCACCCCCACTGTCAGGCTGAGTCAGTGGAACTATCTTGCTCAACCAGGAGGGAGCCAAAGGAAATGATTATGGCACAGCATGTCTTTAGGTTTTAACGTAACTCTGTGTGCAAGATGTTGTAATCTTCTCTGATGTATGAGATAGTTAGTACCTGAAAATGTTAAAGCACATTGTAAGATAAGCTCCACACATCAGGATTGTTGGTGGGTGGATCTAACCAGCATTTTTACCAGTGTTTTACAAGGATCTTTCTAAGCTGTTCTAGTGCTAAGTACATGAAGCCTAGAATAATACATATTTACTATTAAGAAAAGCCTGATTTCTCACAGGAGGCCATCATGTATCTCAGATGTAATGCAATTAGTTATTAAACCTATACTGTTTATCAATACTGTGTCTATCTCCCCTCAGTGCACTCCGGGTGTGGCCAGAGCCTCCAGCTCCACACTACCAGAACCCCCTCCGACTCTTTGAAATTTAAATTCAGGATGGTCCACTTGCCTCTGGCGAAAAGATCTCAGCATGTCAGTGCTTTCAGAACAGAAGTGCCAAGGCTTCCTGACCAAATATCCAGGGTCAAGGAGTTCCACTTCAGAGCAGATTCCCTCCACTCCAACTGCAGAACCAGGGACTAAGACACAGTGGGAAGGAGAGAAAACGGAAAACGTATTGAAGACATTTTGGTGGCGTGTGTATGAAGTTTCAAGTTGTATAATTTCATTGCTTTGGCACGACATCTGAATACCTGTGCAGCTCCAAATGTAACTTTACCAGTATGATGCCTTACTTCATGCCCACACAAGAAATATCATGGATTGATATCTGTGGTGGGAGCCTTTTGCAGCATGTGAAAGCAAAATGGAAAAAGCATATACAGGGCAATGAGTTCTGCTGACTACATTGACTCTCATTCTCAACCATTCCTGGCTTTCTTTTTCTAGTTTCTGTGTCCAAAAGATGCTGGTGTGATTGAAATGGTCAGCAATGGCTGGGGTAGGGAGATCTGCAATAGTCGAGGCAGCAATGCATTTGAATCCCCACGGATTGGGATTCCGTACATCTGGTGCATGGCACATGGCTCTATGTGTAATGTTAGTTTCCCTTTAAAGGGACTCATATGTGATTGTGTCCTACAGTTCCCTCTCTCTCAAGTCCAGACCCTTACCCTACCCATTCTGGGTGTGCTCGTATCATTTTCTTTCCCATTGTGGAACGTGACAGTGACTACTGTTTGGCCAGCATCTGCAGTACCTTTTATCTCCACTACTGTTTGGCCACTGGCTTCCAGACTTCACCACAAAGCACATTTGGGAAGTCCACACAACTGATCAGTTTTGACCATGCTGGAAATCTTCAGACATGTTTCACCTGCAACTTTTCCACCTCTAGTTCCTGTCATACCAAAAACAGCCACACCATGGAGTTGAATTTTGCAGCTAAGTTGACCAGCCTTACTCTCAGTAAAGGATGAAACAAGGCAAAGGGATAACAGAAGGCCACAGTGAAAAAAACAGGCAGATCTAAGTACATCTTGCTCTTTGCTGATTCTGAGCATCCAGTAGTTAATTCTATTATTGACAACAGGTTTTTTTCAGTCAATAAACTGCTTTGATTTAATTCAACAATCTAACTGATCATGCTACCAAAAGGAAATCATAATCTGCTCTGGAGCATTTGGTTAAAGCTGTTGTTAAGATGCTTGCTACAGGTAATAGAACTGGAGGTAACAGATGGGTGAACAATTCCACCTCTTAAAATTCATGTATTAAAAGTCATCGATCTCAGGAACAAGATGATCAGGCAGATTCAATTACTTGGGAGAGTACTCTCACGGGGATTACAAAGGCATTAGGGAAGCAATCTCAGAGCCTTAATTTTAAGCTTTCATGGTATTGCAGGTCAGAGAGTTCATCAATGCTGCCTTCAACAGGAATTAAATGAATTTAAGAGATTAGCAGTGAATGCTAATGCTTAACAGGGAGCTGCAGCATCAAGCTATCAGCCTTCACCAGACGTCACACAGCAAATGACTTCTTTAAAAAGGGACTATGCTAGTGTGCATAAGATGTTGCCAGATAAGAAATTATAAGAGGCATTGACAGACTGCATGTAAAAAGAATGTTTACTTTTGTGGAGCACACATATCTGGAAGCCATGAAAATAAGGTAGTTGTTGAGAAATCCAATCGGGAACTGTGAAGCAATTTCTTTGCTCAAAGAATTGGAAGAATATGGAAATTTCTGCCACAAGGCATGGTTAAGGGCATGATATAGGTGTATTCAATTGGAGGGAGAAAGGTTTAATGAAGAAGGGAATAGATAGTTAAGATAATAGATGTAGATGAGAAAAGATGGCGATGTGGGATCACCTGCAGTTTGTGCTGCAGTTATTATTTAGAATCGTTTGATATTTTAGACAAAAGATGTGCGTGAAGGGTTGATTGCTCACAATATAGTGACAGCCAAGTGCTTTTTGCTGAAACATTGTTGCATGCATTTCTCAGTCCTTCATTTATGCCAAACTGTGCTTCACAGATAGACATTTTACAGCATGTAATTCTTAGAAAATGCTAATGTGGTGGTGCATAATGAGTCTGGAGGACAGAAGGAGATTGCAAAGGGCTTACAGAGAAACAGTGAGGCAGAAAGTACACACAGAGAGAGAAAAAGGCTGCAAAGAAAATAAAACAATTTTAATCTTGTCAAGATCTGGAAAATATCCAGGCTTGGGCTAACAAGTTGCAAGTAACATTCAGCCATACAAATGCCAAGCTATGACCTATCATCAATAACGGACAATCTAACCACTGCTCCTTGACATTCAATGGTGTTACCATCATTGAATTCCCTATTAATCAACATCCTGGGGGTTGTTATTGACCAGAAGCTCAACTGGATTCGCCACGTAAACACAGTAACTACAAGAGCGGTCAAAGGCTGGAAATACTGAGGAGAGTAACTCACCTCCTGACTTCCCAAAGCCTGTCCAACATCTACAAGGGTCAAGTCAGGAGTGTGATGGAATGGTCCCCACTTGCCTGAATGAGTACATATCGAACAACACTCAAGAAACTTGGCATCAATCAGCCTGCTTGATTGGTATCACATCCACAAACATCTGCTCCCTCCGCCACCAGTGTGTACTATCTACAAGATGCACTGCAGAAATTCACCAAAGATCCTCAGACAGCACCTTCCAAACCCATGACCAGTTCCATCTAGAAGAACAAGGGCAGCAGATATATGGGAACACCATCACCTTCAAGTTCCCCCCCTAGCCAGTGACCATTCTGACTTGGAAATATATTGCCATTCCTTCTGTGTCACTGGGTCAAAATCCTAGAATCTCCTCCCTAATGGCATTTTGCGTCAACCCACAGCAGGTGGACTTCAGCACTTCAAGAAGGCAGCTCACCACTATCTTCACGAGGACAAACAGGGACAGGCAATAAATGCTGGCCCAGTCAGTGATGCCCACATCCCACAAATGAACATTTTAAAAAATCCAAAGGATCACTCAGCTAGCTGGGAGCCAAGAAAAATCAAAACCACTGATGTAATGAATTACTTGCTTAAAGCTGTATATGTTCAGAAGGTCTTCCATGGGAGGACAGTGAATGCTATTATAAGGAACGCTGTATAAATTGTTAATGTGATGATGTGATTAAAAGCTGTGAACTTACTAGCTTGTAGAATGTTTGTAGTTTGTTCAGATGATGGCTTTTTATGTGTCGAAATATAAGGGTCTAGGCCAGAAACGTCAGCCTTCCTGCTCCTCTGACGCTGCTTGGCCTGCTGTGTTCATGCAGCTCTGCACCTTGTTATCTCAGATTCTCCATCATCTGCAGTTCCTACTATCTCTGAAACATCTCAGATATGAAAACTTTCCTTGTGGTGCTGTAGCTTTGAGTTAATAGAGTTGTTAATTATTGAGGTTACCAAGCAATTCATCTAATTCTGCTTCCATTGATTCCCTCAAGTTCTGAGATCGCTGACTTAAGTCAGCCTTTCTATGACTAAAATTCTTTTCAGGCTGAAGTATGCATCAAATACTTAATTCAATGCATCCTACTCATTAGTGCTTTGTTCTATTCTTTGCTTTATCTAAAGAACATCAGCTCACTCATTTCTATCCACGTGGATAAGGAGAACCACCAACTCGATTGGGACAACACCAAGATCCTGGGACAAGCAAAGCAGAGACAAGCACGGGAGTTCCTAGAAGTCTGACACTCCACAAACAAAGCCATCAACAAAACACATAGGGCTCGACCCCATATACACTTCAATGCGAAGGAAAACCGGAAGTGAGGTAATCCAGCTCAACGGACTCCAGAGTTTAAATAACAGGTGGGAAAACATGGCGCTTCATTGGAGGCTGCACTGATGATGTTACCCAGCAGGGTAATGAGACATCTGCGGAAAAACAACGAACCAGCTCGGCAAGTCAACCAACCTCAACATCCACAACCCGAGCTACAAATCTACACTCAAACATTTGATTGTGGCTAATTTGTAGCTCAGTTCTATTTGCTCCCCTTCACTCCATATCCTTTGATACCCTTAATTAACAAAGGTATAACGTTTGTGGGAAGATATCATCATAGAATCCCTACAATGTGGAAAGAGGCCATTTGGTATATCGATTCACACCGACTTTTCGAGGAGCATCCCACCCAGATCCACTCCCTACCCTATCCCTCTAACCCTGTATTCCCCATGGCTAACCCACATAACCTGCACATCTTTGAACTGTGGGGGGAAACCCTCGTAGACAGGGGAGAACGTGCAAACTCCACACAGACAGTCGCCCGAGGGTGGAAACAAACCAGGGTCCCTGGCGGCAGTGCTAACTTCTGAGCCACTGTGTCATGCCTTTCAAAGACTTGAAGAAATGTCTTTTAAACTTGCATTTTGTTGTGAAAATACGAAAACAAGTAAGTGAATTATAAAGATAATGAAAACACCTTCTTTTCTGTTGTTTCCCCTTCCTGTTAGCCTGCTTTTCCAGCCACCTGTTTATTGAGTTGTGCAGACCATCAGGAACAACTGCTAGATCATTTGAAGGTAGCTCATCTTGCATTGCTTCAAATGTCATGTTCCATTGGCGTAGTGTGCCATAACTCAAACGCTGCTATTCCCAAAGTCATTTCAAATATTAAAGTTATTCTCTTAAGATATGTACAGAATGTCAATTTTCCTGACTTTCACACCAAGGTTGATAAAATGCATAAGTCAAGTTGCTCTTTGAAACAAAAAATTAAGTAATTAGATTATAGTTACAAGTAAACAGATACAAGCCATTGGCACATAACATGACTAATTAAATCTCTAATCCCTTATAAACGCTACTCACACATGCACACTGACAAACAAATAGGTAAATGGATTATTACCGAAGGTAGAAAAAAGCTGGAAAGTTAAGTTAATGGTCTTTGCTTCTTGATTCCACAGTTGAGATGATCCTTCTTTGGTTAAGAAGGTCCTAAGCATTCAGATGTCTTTCTCTTGCAGCTTTCACTGGTTTGTAAAAGCTACAGAAAAACTGCGTCACTTAGAAAATGTCTCTGATTTATCAATTCAAAAGTCACAGCAACTACTGTACAAAAGGTAATGGGTCTTATTCAAGCTTCAAACAAGGTTATTTTTTACTGCAGACAACAGGCAGTTCCTGCTGCGGAGAACAACAGTTTATATTTCTGTGTCTTCTTCTCTCTCTCTCTGTGTCTGTGTCTCTGGAACCTGTTTCCAGTTCTAATTTGTTTCAGAGATAGTAGGAACTGCAGATGCTGGAGAATCTGAGATAACAAGGTGTAGAGCTGGATGAACCTTGTTATCTCCAGTTCTAATCTGCTCAGTTACTTGAGTGCCAAACAACTTCACTTCACAAACAATTCCTCATCCCTTGATCATCAAATGCAGAGATTTTGAATTCCTTCCTGTGAATTTATGGATCCATCCTGGTAAAAATCCTCTTAAAAAGGCAGTTCTTTCTCCCATAGAGATAACAAGGTGTAGAGCTGGATGAACACAGCAGGCCAAGCAGCATCAGGGGAGCAGGAAAGCTGACGTTTCGGGCCTAGACCCTTCTCCAGAAATCTTTCTCCCTACAGTCCACAGTTTTTAAAAGATACAAAAATAAAAAGACAGAGTTCCTACACAAACTGAAGAAAATATTTACAATACCAGCAACAATTGTATTGGAAACCCTATGACAGTTGGCCTGCTGAAGACAAAACTGCCAATTCTAGCTAGAATTTAAAGTGGTATGAAGTCAGAAAACAATTATGTAGTCAAACAAGAACAATTCCAAATGACCAAATTTAGCATGAGAGCTCATTACAGTGGCAATCATATTCATGCGTGCAGTTTCATACGTCAGAATTCTAAAGCAACAAAGAAACTATTTATCAATTTCTTTGGGATAATCTTATTATAAATGGACACAACTTGAGTAATTCTTTGAGCTTTTAATTTTTACATTTTTTATGTAACATAACCACAAATTCAAAGTTGTGTTTACGGTTATAACTTTTCTCTTTGCTAATAGTTAGAAAGTTGTTTTAGGATTAAAGTCATGTTACTTCCACTGACTTTAACGGAACTAGCAATCAGGAGAGGTAACATGGCTATCATTGTACACAATCACGCAACATCAAAATTGCCTGTGATGAAGATTCATACAGAACATCGAACATCAGTAAGGAAGAGGGAACTCTCAACCTTACAGCCACAGTTAACAAAAATGAAAATTTAGAAGAGTCTCCTCATGTTCAGAAGTCGCATTCACTGCGATTCTTAAATTTTGAGGCTGGATGTGGAGACAGCTATGTCGAATGGAAACTGATTCACCACTCCACCCTCTAGGAAAATTCACTGGATAACAAGCCAATCAGCTTGTTAACAGCTATCTGAAGAGCTCTTGGCCAATCATAGATCTCAACAATGAGCTTGAGCTCATCAGAAGCTATTGACCAATCAAAAGCTAGCAGATTCTGGGTCTTAAAGAGGCCTACTGGTTAGGGGACCCAAAGTGAGGGGGCAAGTGTTATCTTTTATTGCTTCTCATGCAGTGAGGGTTACTGGGAGAGAAGAATAAAGGATTCAGAGGTAAGGCAAGGAAGTGGCTTTCAGAAGCAACATCCTTCCCTCCCCCATCCGTGTCTCTAATTGGCCCTAGATTGAGATAAATGAAATTACTCCAATGAACCTGGTATACAGGTCACCCTGGCTTCCCAGTCAGGAAATTAGTTACTTTTCTCACCTTACTGGAAGACAGACAATCAGGAGGTGGTAAGTTGAGACCCTTAAGAGACCAATAATTGAACATTTAAGGGCCATAATGCCTGACAAGTCAAAAAAAGACCCCAGTGGATCTTCTCACTCAGGACTTAATTGGTGAAGGGTGGCCAGAAGGGGACAAGTATATCTTCAGGGCTAACTCACCCAATTATTTCTTCTTTTCACTGCATCTCTCACCACCTCCCAAGGAGGTGAAAATTCTGCTACTTGTATGTGGTTTAATTTATCATATTTATTTTCTAGATTGTTACTTTGAACATGAGTGACCTGACTGTTACAATATTGGGTTGAGTATTTTTTTTGTTACTAAAACACATAAAACTTGAAAGCTAGTTAAAACATTTTGGAGTTTTGTTTAAATCAATAAGAAAACATCTGCATCCTCTAAAGTCAGTGAAAAGAAAATTAAACCTCAAATTACAAGGTTACTGAAGCAAGCAGGATGTGCTAATATAGAAGTCAACATAGGTATATAGCAGGGATTTCCTATAAGTGATTACAGTACAGTTGTGAATGTCTCTCTTGCATTTTCCAACTGCCTAAATCCGATTAGAACATTCTTGCGACTGAATGGTAACTCCTATTGAACATGCAAACGATAGAGAATGAAGAGCTTTCACACCTCATCAACATGTGAGTGGATACTTTCCCAGTTTTGAATAGTGTTAGTATTCATTCTGCGATGTATTCTTACCATTTTGACATTGTCAATTTTTTAATCCTCTCCTTTGCTTTTAAGGCATCTCAGTTTGTTAATCCGTGCATTCCAGTTTCGAGAGTGCTCACCTCATTTCTTATTCATCTTCCAATTAGTATATTTTCTTTTACCACTTAATTTGTTTTTAAAATTAAGAATTTTAATTAAAGTAATAGGTAGCTTTTATGCTTAAGAAGGGGATTGTAAACCAGAGATTTGAATTCTGTGTACTAAAGAGACTGGAAGAACTTGTCATGCGATCACAATAATGCACTAAAAGGAGATGTAAACACTTCCTCATGTTAATATATGCTGGTGACAGGCTAAGACACATTCATTGAATGGAATGTCATTCTTCCCATAGTAGAAGAATGATTTATAAATTGTATTTCCCCACCTTCAGATGTTTTATTTTGTCAGATTAGAAATGTGTTTAATTTCCTGACTGAGGGGGAAGAAAGCCATATTTCAGGTAGTGAAGTGAAGTGAAGTGAAGTGAATTGCCATATCTCTATGACCAAAAAAGTAATCATGGAGAAACAGTAGAATTATTTTATCACAATTAACATTATTTGATTGAAAATGTGGGGCATGCCATTATATATTGCCTCATAACATCGTCTTGATATCAAAAATACGTCAACCAATTAATTACTCCTGAATGACAATCCCTATCTAGGCATTCATAGAAATACAACTTCAGAAAAACAACACCTATTTTTACCGAGATAACAAGGTGTAGAGCTGGATGAACACAGCAGGCCAAGCAGCATAAGATGATCCGGAAAGCTGACGTTTTGGGCTTTGACCCTTCTTCAGAAGGGTCCTGCTCCTCTGATGCTGCTTGGCCTGTTGAGTTCATCCAGCTCTACACCTTGTAATCTCAGATTCTCCAGCATCTGCAGTTCCTACTATCTCTGAACCTATTTTTACCATAGCCTTCAATTATTGATAGCTTGCCTCTGCAGTTATGAGATTCCTCCTAAACTACATTATTATTAAAACTGCTAAAAGTTTAGCTACATTGGTTTTATTGGCTTTGATCAGTCAATTTTTAAATAAAAATGTCTCTTGCTGAGGAAAGAGCTGTGCTGTCAAAGGCTTTCATCTTACCCTGGTGGAATGAGGTCTTGGTAGTTGGCGAGTGGATTCTGAGTGGTAGAGGGATTGCCATGGAGAATTCAGCAGGGAACAGCTATCCTTCAAGCAGTCGCTAAGTTCAAATCACTATATTTCTCATGCAGTGTAAAATTTCAAAGGTGTCTTCAAAATTTGGCACTCTTGCAATTCTATGCAGAAGAGTACAGGACAAAACGCTTCAACAGCAATCTTCTACTATCAAGCAACAAGGATATGTTTTGTAAAGCTCAACAAGTCTGGCAACAACTGTGAAGAAAAATCAGAGTTAATGTTTTGAGTCCAGTGACCTTTCCTCAGAACTCCAGCAACTTTTGTTTTTGTTCCTGATTTACAGCATCCGCAGTTCTTTCAATTTTTATTAAGATATGTTATGAGATGACCTTAATGTGAGAATAAATGGTATTCATCAATTAGTCTGTGCTTGCTGATCTAGATTGAGTCAGTTAAAGTTCAATTTTAAAAGCTCTTTCTTGTCTTCATATTCCCATAGGGCTTTGGCCCTTTCTACTTCTGTTAAATCCTGCTGCAGTACAACCTTCCAAGATACCTGCATTGGCCTCTTGAACACAAATTGGTTGGAAGTACTTAGACAAACAGTATAAAACAGAATGCATAAGCGGGTGCAAGAGCATATCCAGGTTTACTTGTGCGTAGATCATCAAAGGTGGCAGGGCAGGTCAAAAGGGCTGTTGATAATACATACATATCCTGGGCTTTATTAATTGGGATATAGAGTACACGACCAAGGAGTTTATGTTGAACTTATACAAACCACTTACTAGACATCATCTGGAGTAAAGTGCACAGTTCTAAATGCCACATTCTGCGAAGGATGTGAATAAAAACAATGTGTAAGGCTATTGGGAAAAGGCAGGAGAATGCCACTAAATCATAATGCTAATTGGATAGCTGATGCAGACACAATGGATCATCTGTGTCGAATAGTCCTATGATTCTACGAACAGATAGTTTTGGGAAACAGTAGAAAATTTATTTTAATGTCTGTGCCAAGATTTTTCTAATTGTAATGTATAGATAGCTTTTTTTTTTGGCTTTCGCTTTTGCCATAAACTTATCTTCTGTTGTTAAAGAACATCTGTAGACTCATGTGAATATGTTTCAGTAACTAGCCATTAACAAGCAAACCAAAAGAAAGACGAAACATATGATTTATCAAGCTGCTTTTCATTCTGGTATATCCAGTAGTACCATCAACCAGCATCATAACAGTTAGCAGCTACACCTTCAAATGTGTCATGCCCTGTACAGGCATGATAATTACATAAGTTTTAAAGTTTTTTTTTTAAAATAGGCACAAAATTTTTTTGAGATGCAATGCAAATTCAGCTGCAGACAATTCAAACCTAAATACCTAGCTAAATAGAGACAATCACTACCACTTTTGAAATTCACTCATCCCTTGTTAAGGATGGATATCAACAAATAGGACTCTGATATACCAGCTGATGCAACTGTAGCATCCTCCAAAACACAGATAGATTACTAACTTGGCCAAACAGCTTGGGATGCTGGGTACATTGGCCAAGTAAAGCTCTGAAATCACAACATCCACACACTAGACACAGTGCAAACACTGCAGCCAGGTGCTAATGACATTAGCATAATATACAATGCAACAGTTGGTCTGCAAAGACAGCCCAACAAGTTATCCACTGAACAAAGGACAGCCCAGGCAGAAAGGCACTGGGTCCTGCTACACAAAGAAACAAATGGTAGTATGCCATCCAAATGGTTGGCTCTGTTTCGAACTATTAAGTGTATCTCCCTGATTGGCCAGAAAGTTCTAGAAAACCATCCAAAAGGTATAACAAAGGGTTCACCCACCCTGTTCTCTTGGAGTCTTCTGAGGAGACCAGCATAGCAAGAGGCAGAGACCAGCTGACCATCCAGAGAAAGAGAGGGAGAAAGCAGTTTCACAGACCCAGAAATAGAACCAGATAGAGAGAACAACTGCGTAAATCTATAAGAGATTTGGGAAGTATCGTAACTTTAATAGACCGGATAAGACTAGAGGTAGCATGTTTAGTATTAAAGATCATGGTAATTTTGATCCTAATAAAGTGGGGCTGTTTTGCATTGCTTGTGTTCACATTGACTTGACTGCTTCAGTTTTATGGGAAACCTGGGCAAATTCATTCATTCATCATTTTCTGGTCGGAGTTGTCTAATTTGTTTTAAGGAGAAACTAGACAACGTATCTTTTTACTTCACCAGGACAATAGAGACATTTGAATTCCAAGGTGCTAGAAGAATATGTAATTTATCTTGTTGACATTTTATTGTATTGAAATGGATCCTTATTCCAAAGACAATGACTTTAGCTACCTCAAACACTCAGGATGTGAAAAGCCACATCACAACACATAATATTTAGTGGCTGAACACACCACCTTATTTGGAAAAGGACTTTAGATTTGTAGCAGGTCACATGTAGCATCGTAGCAGGTAAAGTAGCTTATCTTTGTTACCTTATTGTTGTTCTGAAGGAAAAAACTCCATGGCCGATACCATCTGGAACATCATCTGGAAAGCTACTACTTGCATGGCAACCATGCAACAAAATGAAACAACTACAACTTGAAAGTGAGAGTAGGACTTAAACCCCCAACATATTCAGCTTCAAGTTCACCTGATTCCCAAAATCCTGGCATTTCAAACGCAACTTGCCTCTCAGCTTACTCAGAGCACTCAGTTTTTACGAGACTTCTACTCTAGCAAACCACTAATTTATCTAAGAAATGACAGGCCTGTTCTGAAAGAGAATAAAATAGTACCATTTGTATCCATATTGCTTTCTTTTTTACCTGCACCTCAGCATTGTTTGTGCTAGTTTGCGTGAGATATCAAAATTTAAATCTCTAGAGTAAGTTTAAGATAATAAATAGTCTTTTTTTAATTTTGACATTGCAAAAAGCTTTCTTCTGGACTCACTTAATTTAAGTCAAACTACTCTGTGTGTTTAAAAATATACACGCATCCCTATTAAAAATGATCAAAGACAACAAGAAAAATGCCACTTCTCGACATAACAATGCGACATCATGTGCCTTGGAGTTTCGTCCATGAACTCCTTCACCTCTTCTTCCTCTCTTTCAACCTTCAAGACATTCATTAAAATGACATTTTGGACACAATCTTTCCAATACCTTTTACATAGCTCAGTGTCAAATTTGATTTGGCAATACTCCTATGACTTATGCTGTATATTTTACACTGTCAAAGTCATCAGATTATGTCCATAAGTGCATGGCTATTACAGAAAGATGGACAGATAAGGTGTCATTGTGACATATTTCTTATACTTAGCTGAACATGTTGTGCAGTTTCTATTTAAAATGTTCCAAAGGTTGGACAAAAAAGGTATGTTTTAACAAACCGTTTCTTGATACAAGAAAATACTATCAAGTTTTACATCTGTTTATCTTCAATCAATGTCTAAGTTTTCCACATAGGTCATGTCCTCCACTCTATAAATGCGACTTTTTGATCTAGTTGAAATGAAATAATCTTTTGCTTTTAAAATCAGATTATAAAATAATATGGATATTATACCATTTCTGATCATTGAGCTAAATTTGATTTGTAATGTGCACTCTCACATTGAATAATAATATTATGCCGATAACATGGCTGCAGCGTCAGCCAAAATAATTGAAACAATAATCACAGCTTAACAGACAATCACCCTTACTGTTTTAATCTATCTTGTAGTCTCTTTGCTGCTGGCTCACCATTTGGACCCATCTGTCAACTGGCACAAATATTGACATTGGCCTTTTACTACACGTGTAAACAACAGCTGGACAATGCTACTTGCTGTGTAAAGGAGATTATGTGCTCTCAAGGTTGAAGTCTGATGGCAAATGATATCCTGTTACGATCTCTATGAGCAGAGTAAGAAGAATACAGGAGTACAGAGTAGACTAGATATGTGTGTATCACAGTTTTCCGTCCTGGATAGTATAAAAAGGACCAATTACAAACCTATTGAATATGATTTTAGTTTAACTTGTTTGGCAGAAAACCCATGAGATCAGATGGAATGCCAGTTTAAAACACAGGCCCAATTATATACTGTATTGTTTTCAATAGAATGTATAATAGGCAGACTGTCAAGCTAACATTGCACTTGATGGTTGAGTAAGGCTAAGCTGGACATTAGTTGAATTAAAACACAGAGATTTAATGCTCAATTAAAACTCCAACTGAACATTTCTCAGGGTCTTCCAATGGGCATTTGTTGTATGCACTTGAATCAGATGAAGGTCTCATTACTGTATACAAATTATATATAGGGCAATCGCATTTTGACTGACCACTGAGCAAACACCTACCTTGAACACTACACTCAGTAAAACCTGGTTAGACAACAGAGTAGATCTCTCAATGTAAGATAAAATTACTGAAAAGAAGAGACATGCTGTTGCAGCTGTTCATTTTGTTGTCTTCAGACGCAAGAATGCTAAATTTAAAAGTGGAGTGACAATTTATACTGCATCAAAAAAGAGTGCTGATTGATTGGCAAGTCAACTTTGATTGGTCAACGCACTGCCAAGCAGAATTCAACAAGGAACTATTGTCCCCTCACCCTCTTTTGTTTAATTATAAAAAATACATTGTGAGCCTGACCGCTAATATTCATCAGTATGTGTAGGCTATATCTAGTGCTTTCAAGGACTCAGCAAAACTCAAATTCTGTATTACCAAGAGACTTTAAGTTGAAACAATTAGCATTACTACACTTATCCTTGTTGAAACAGAAGGAACAGCAGTGGACTCTGGACTCAAGAAAAATAATATGGGTGCATAGCTTCCATCTCCTCTGAATGAGGCCAAAAATAATCATACATTGTAATCGTGTTGCCTTCTTCCTTGCATGTTCCTAATCCTTGTGTGTGATATTCTGCAAGAGACATCATGCTTTAAACCTCTGGAGCAAGTTCATGTTGCTTTTGCCAGAGGATAATAGGTCTCAGCATTATAGTATATGCAATTTCTGACAAATGTAAGTGAGCTACATTGCGAACTAGTCCAGAGTTACAGAGTTGCCATGGGCAACCCTCTGGGATATGGAAGGAATGTCATAATCAGGTCTGGACTTGCCTTTCCGGGTACAAAGTCTTTATCTGCCTTATGTTAAATTAGTTTTTCAAATTACCATGATTATGTAGCATTCATTCATTTTCCTCATCAGTTTCTCTTAGAATATAGCCTTTACATTGCTTTTCAACATTTTTTTTCTCCTCTGTGATTTTGAAATGCCCCTGCATAGATCTTGTGTGTTGTTATTGAATTGTATTATAAGGATTTTTTATTTTCAAAAATGAATACCAAAGAAAAATAATTTATTATGGATTTAATTAGTTATATGCAGCTACCTGTCTTTAGCAGCTGTACTATACATCAAATCAATGCAGACTGACTTGAACGGTTTAGTATGGATCTAACTGCATGCTTAATTGCAAAATTAATACAGCTTGCATAATACTGTTAAGGGAACATAGCCAAACTAATATATTATCACAATACGACTTATAGATAAGTTTTGACTTATAATTCAACCTGGTAATTTATACTTATAATTTTACTGATGATAAAACAGTGCCAATATGAATTGGACTTCTCAAAGGTACAAAATTAGGACTTATGCATAAGCTCATGGTTAGGATACTTTCTGCTGTATAATGGCACCTACAACACCAGTGAAATGAAAAAACTGAATCGACACTGAACAACAGTACAACATCATAACAGTTTATTCCACTCCATTTAGTTTTGAGTGTCCTCTTCCAAAAAAATAGAGCTCTGGGAGGCTATATTGAATGGCCCCTGAAAACTGGCACAGGCATAGTACTGTGTGATTAGTCTGCTCCTGTCTTTCTGCAATGCAACTTGCTAATTTGGATGATAACAGCAGCCAGCACAATACAATGGTAGACATCATCAAGTGCCCAATAGCATGAGTAACCAGCAACATATACAGCTGTCCTGCACTGCTGAAGGTCAACCTGTATCTCCAAACTGAAGAGTGTATTGTGACTGAAGAACGTGTTGACAGTCATGTAGGAAGTCAATCTGACTTGAGAAACATTGAAGAATGGCACCACCGTGAATGGGCTTAGAGGTCTTTGGATGCAGAAATGGGGCTTCGATGGAGACCAGGAGAGCCTCCAGATACATGTTTAGAATTGGTACTTGTTTGTAGATAAGGAAAAGATCCTTAATGAGAATTTTTTTACTTCTACAGGAAGAGGGAGTGCTGTTAGCTGTGGAAGTCTATGCCAGGATTTAAGCCCCAAGGATCTGGTTAAAGAGCCGCAAGAACTTCAATGGTGTTACACATGTGAAAAAGGTCAGAGTATATTATCAAGTAGCATACAGAAACATAGAGTTTTTAGAAGCAGGAGTAGGTCATTCAGCCTTGCTCCACCATTGTCATGGCTGATCATTCAACTCTAGTCCTGCTTTCTCTCCACAGTCTCTGATTCCTTTAGCCCTGAGAACTATATCTAACTCCTTCTGGAAAATATTCAGTGTTTTGGCCTTTATTACTTTCTGTGGAGGAAAATTCCACAGGTTCCCCACTCTGGTTGAAGAAATTTCTCCTCATCTCAGGCCATGCTGTATCTTTCATCTGTGACCCCTGGTTCTGGACTCCCTGGTCAACGGGAACATTCTTCTTGCATTTACCCTATCTGGTCCTGTTAGAATATTATTGTTTTCTACGAGATCCCCCATTCTTCTAAACTTCAGTTACTTTAGCCTTAAATGTGTGTGCAATCTAGTCTCTCTTCATACATCAATCCTGCTATTTCAGGAATCAGTCTGGTAAACCTTTTTCTGAGATAAGGAGACCAAAACTGCGTACAATACTCCAGGTGTGGTTTCACAAAGGCTCAGTCCAATTGAGAAAATCACCCTCAGCATTATACGCAAATCCTTTCACTATGAATGCAAACAAACCATTTGCCTTCTTCATTGCTTGCTGCTCCTGCATGCTTACTTTCGATGACTGGTGTATAAGATACTAAACAAAAACAAAAGCAAAGAACTGTGGATGCTGGAAATCAGAAACAAAAACAGAAATTGCTGGAGAAACTCAGCAGGTCTGGTAGTATCTGTGAAGAGAAAGCAGGGTTAACATTTCAGGTCTAGTGACCCTTCTTTAGAACAGTGGTGCATTAGACACTCAGGTTTTGTTGCACCTCCCCGACCCAATCTATTGCCATTCAGATAATATTCTGCCTTCTTATTTTTGCTACCAAAGTTGATAAACTCTCATTTAATCCACATTATATTTCATCTGCCACGCATTTGCCCACTCACTCAACTTGTCTAAGTCATACTGAAGCATCTCTGCATCCTCCTCGCAGTTCACCCTCCCACCCAGCTTTGTATCATTTGCAAACTTGGAGGAATTACATTTAGTTCCCTCATCTAAATCATTATTATGTATAGTGAAAAGCTAGGGTCTAAGCATGGATTCCTGCAGTACCCACTCACTGGCTGCTATTCAAAAAAGACCCACTTATTCTTACTCTTTCTTTCTTGTCTGCTAACCAGTTCCCTGTTCATGTCAATACACTACTCTTAATGCCCAATCAAAGATGTCCTGCCAACTGCAGTAAATACTCTCATCACTGTTTAATTTGTCTCCTCCTCATCACTTATCTCTCTATAATCTCAATTAATTCCAACTCATAACTTTGTGTGCTGCACCATACCTTCATATACTAACACTGAAGCAAGCCTCACACCCACATTTCTCATCTTGCGCATTTAACCATTCAGTCATAGCACCCAGAGAGGTACCACCAAGTATATCAATATGTATCCTGTATGATAAAATGGCACATCACTGGTGGTCACTGGGTTTACTAAAGAGGAACAAGTGCATCTACAAGCCTTAACAAACTCAGTTGCTTGTCATGGGGTAAAAAGCATGCCCAGGCACCAAACTGTCACCAGGCAAAATGGTCAATATCACATGCAACGTCAGGAAACTTGCACTCTCTAGTCAACCTCGTAATTTTCAGGCCCCATCCACCTCAGTTCCTAACTTCAGTGAGGCCCAAGTGCTGGCTGAATGAGTCCAAATTCTTAACCCACACGCTGAATCAATTCCT
Source organism: Ginglymostoma cirratum (assembly GCA_024137785.1). NCBI lineage: Eukaryota > Metazoa > Chordata > Chondrichthyes > Orectolobiformes > Ginglymostomatidae > Ginglymostoma > Ginglymostoma cirratum. The sequence goes on along the minus strand of JAHRHZ010000055.1, from coordinate 9,054,996 downwards.
TATGCCTGACAAAAAATGCCTGACACTTCTGTTATTATGGTGAGTGAAGTAAGAATGTTAGTTAGACGAGTCTTGGTAGAATCATCGGAAAGGTGGTACTGAGCCTTTGGATCCTCATGGATTTCATCCTGGCATCTTAAAATATGTGGCTAGTGAAATATTTGATGGATTGGTTTTAATATTCTACAAGTCCTAAATTAAGGGAAGGTCTTATTAGATTGAAAGATATCAAATGTAAGTTCTTTATTCAAAAATGGCTAGAAGACAGAAAACTACATTCCAGTTAGTTTAATATCTATCACAGGGAAAATGTTAGAAGCTATCATTCAGGAAGGTATTACACGGCACCTAGACAAGTTCAAGATAATCTGGAACAGTCCACATGGTTTCGTGAAAGGAGAATCATGGTTAACCAATCTATTGGAATTGTTTGAATAAGCAACATGTGATAAAGGGGAACTGGTGGATATACCATACTTAGGTTTGCAGAAGATATTTGATAAAGTGCCATATCAAAGTTTATTGCAGATTATGAAAACTCATGGTACAATTGTTAGCATATTGACATGGATAGAAGATCGGCTGGCTAACAGGAAACAGAAAATAGGTATAATGGATATTTTTCTACTTGATAAGATGTAATGGAGTTATATGCCTCTAAGATCAGTGCTGAGCCTTTGAACATCTTACAATTTATAGAAATGACTTGAATGACAGGACTGAAGGTATGGTTGCCAAATTTGCTGTAATCTCAAGATAGTAAAAGATAATAAACTACGTTGTAAAGGATGTGATTGCAATTAACACAGTTCAGGGAACGTTTACCACATGGAAACCTGCATTGGGTGGGTTGTGTTAAGAGGAAAGGTTGGACAAGCAAGGCTTGTGTCTGCTTGAATTTAGGATCCTTAGGAGAATTGATGTACAGAGAGGTCTTGGGATACAAGTCAAAAACTCTCTGAAAGCGGCAACACAAGTGCATAAGGTGGTAAAACAGGTGTACAGCCTGCTTGTCCTCATTGGTCAGAGTATTGAATGTAAAATTGGCAAGTCATGTTGCAGAAGTATAAAAGTTTAGTTAGGTTTCATTTGGAGTATCGTGTGTATTTCTGGTTGCCATATTGTAGGAAGTAATGTTTAAGAGGCATTTAGACAAACACATGCACAATCGAGGCATATGGACCATGTGCAAGCAAATATGATTAGTTTAGATTGGCATCATGGTCACCACAGACATGGTGGGCTGAAGGGCTTGATCCTGTGCTATACTGTTCTGTGTTCTATGTTCAGAGATAAGTAGGAAAGTATGCTGTGAAGAGGACATGAGGAGGCTAAGAGATGTGTATATAGGTTAAGTCTGTGGGCAAAGATCTGCCAAATGAAAATGGAGTGTAACGTCCATTTTGGTTAAATAATATCTGATAAATAATTTTAAAAGAGGTATTTTATCTAAATGGTGAGACATTGCAGAGCTTTGAGGTATTCAGGGATCTGGGTATCCCATACACAAATTGCAGAAAGCTAGTGTGCAGGAAAAGCAAATAATTAGAGAAGTTAAAAGGATTTTATTGTTTATTGGAAGGAGAATTGAATACAAACACAGGGATGCTATTCTTCAGTTGCACAGGGCACTGGTGAGATAATCCGGAGTATTGTGTACAGCACAGGTCACCTTATTTAAGGAAGGATGTGATTGCAATTAACACAGTTCAGAGAATGTTTACCACATGGAAACCTGCATTGGGTGGGTTGTGTTATGAGGAAAGGTTGGAGAAGCAAGGCTTGTGTCTGCTTGAATTTAGAAGAGTAAGAGATAACTTGATTAACACATATATGATCTGGAGGGATCTTGGCAACATAAAGATGGTGAGGATCTTTCTGCATGTGTGGGCATCTAGAACTAGGGGTCACTGTTTTTAAAAAGGGGTCCCCTTTAAAATCAAGATAAGGTATTTTTCCTCACACAGACAGTCATGAGTCTTTGGAATTTCCTAACAGCGTAATAGCACTAGAGCATTCAAATATTTTGAAGATGGAGGTGAATAGATTCTTAGTCAGCAAATGCAGGAATGTCTGCAGTGGTAAATGGGAATCGGAATTTGGGATTACCATTAGATCGGCCATGGTCCTGGTGACTGGTGGAGCAGTGTTAAGGGAGTGAGTCACCTACTCCTGCTCCTTGTTCTTATCATTGTATTCATTTGTGGAAGTGATTATTACTCATGCAAGATCCTCTAAAACATTGCATTTGAACAATATGGGGTTTGCATTTGTGAAAATGGAAAGGAACCTTAATTAGTTTTTTTTTAATTCTTCAAGAACAGATGGCAACCCAACCTACAAATATTTTTTCTATTAACCTGTTCAGAGATGTCACTGCGTACCTTTGGTGCAGGTGGTACCTAAAACCAGGTCTCCTGGCTCAAAGGTAAGGACACTATCACTGCAACACAAGACCCCCCAACACGTCAAATTATCTAGTACTTAATATCTGCCTCTTCCAAACTGTCACAGTGATGGTGTGACCAATCTCACTAACTCACACCTTAGCCCCTGCCTCTGACACTTAGCCCTCTTTTGAACACTTCATTCACTCCAACACCTCTCACCTCCTATAAAATCCCAGATAAGCTCAACTTCAAATTTCTAACTGAGATATTCACTTTCCTTTCTTCCCTTGGCCTGTGATTTTAATCTCTATCTCAATTGCTCTTCACTCTCTCTGAAATCAGTGTCTTTTCAGCAAAACAACACTGATTACTGAATTGGCTATCTACTTATAATGATTCCATGATTTTTCAAATTCATAGTTTATTTATACTGGGCTATAACTATCTGTACCTGACTAAAAATTATATTGAATACTATCCATATTCATTTTATGCAGGACCATAGACAAAGGATATAGTCATTCAGTGGATCTGGGTTGGGTTTTCAATTCGATCAGAGAGGAGAAGGATATTGTCTTAACCTACTGACCAGGAGTCACAAGGCATAAGTCCAAAACAGCTCTTGTCATCACAAGCAACAGCCTAATGGTCATAAAATAAGAACAAGCACTTGTAAAAGCACAGCAGTGTAAGATTCTCCCAAAAGAGTGATATAATGCAAAGGATAATGAGCAATAATACATCTGGTGAGAAGAAGAGAAAGTGATATTCTAACATAAATGAGCCTGGGGACACTAAGTAGCAGGACAAGTGACAGTAACGTTGATTATCCAAGATCCAGAACAACCAGATCAGTTGCAATTCATTGCTGTATATCAAGATATTTCCTCTGGAATGTGAAGAGATGATGAGCCAGGTTATAACTGAAAGAACTCCTGAACTTAATCCTTATTCTGGATGACTACCAATAAAAATGTCTTAACTTACTGTGCAGAAATCATAAGACAGCTTGGTAGCAAATACAGGCATACAGATTACTATCTGAATGGCAATAGATTGGGAAAAGAGGAATTGCCATGAGACCTGGATGTCCTTATACAACTATCACTGAAATTAAGCATACAGGTGCGGTAAGTGTTGAAGAAGGCAAATGGTATGTTGGCCTTAATAGCAAGACACTTCAAATACAGGACTGGGGATGATTTTCCGCAAGTCTGCCTTGGTAAAATCGTATCTGGAGCGAAAAAGAATTTTCTGGCTATGAAAAGTGTGCAATGATAGGTTAGCAGACTGAGTCCTGGGATGGCAAATACTGGTGTATGAAGAGACATTGGATTGGTAAGGGCTATATTCACTGGAGTTTAGAATAATGAGGGGAGATTTCATAGGTACCTGTAAAATGGTAGCAGGACTAGATACAGAAATTTCACCACATATAGAACAAAGAACAATACAGCACACGAACAAAGCACTTCAGCCCAGCAAGACTGCACTGACAAATGGCACCTTTCTAAACTAAAAATCTTTTGCCTCTATGTTGTCCATATCGCTCTATTCCATGCCTATTTGTGCACCTGTCAAGATACCTCTTAAACATTGTTATTATATCCATCTCCACCACCTCCTCCGGCAGCACTTTCCAAGCAGTTACCACGCTCTGTGTAAAACTCTTGCCTCCCACATCTCCTTTAAACATTCCTCCTTTTTTGTTAAACCTATGTCCCCAGTAACTGACATTTCTACCGTGGAAAAAAGGCTCTAACTATCCATGCCTCTCATAAATTTGTAAACTCCTGTCAGGTCAGCTTTCTTCTGATGTTCAAGTGAAAACAAAACAAGTTTGTCCAATCTCTCCTCATTGCTAATAATCTCCAAACCAGGCAACATTTTGGTAAACCTTTTCTGTACCCTTTCCAAAGCTTCCATGTCCATTTTGTAGTGTGGCAACCAAAACCGCACACAATATTCCAAATGTGGCCTACCTGAAGTTCTAAACAGCTGTAACATGACTTGTCAATTATTATACACTTTGCCCTGACGAAGCATGCCAGATGCCTTCTTGACCATCTCATCCACTTGTGTTACCACTTTTAGGGAACTGTGGCTGAGATCACTCTGAATATTAATGCTTCCAAGGGATCTGCCATTTACTGTATATTTCTCTTCTGCATTAAACCTTCCAAAAAGCATGACCTCACATTTGTCTGGATTAAATTCCATCTGCTACTTCTCTGTCCAAATCTCCAGCCTATCTAAAGCCTACTATATCCTCTGGCAATCCTCAGTATCCACAGCTCCCCAGACTTTCTGTCATCTGCAGATTTACTGATCCAACTAGCTACATGCTCCTCCAAATCATTTATGTATATTGCAAACAACAGGAGGACCAGCACTGATCCTTGTGGAACACCAGTGGTCACAGATCTCCAGTCAGTAGAACACCATTTCACCACTACTGTCTATTGTCTATGACCAAGCCAGCTCTGTATCCATCTTACCAGCTCACCATGGATATTTTGTGACTTCACCTTTTCTGTCAAACTGCCATGAGGAACATTACCAAAGGGTTTGCTTAAATCCACATAGACAAAATCTATCGCCCTATCCTCATCTTTGTCACGTCTTCACAAAATTCATTAAGTTTGTGAAACACGACCACCCAACTCACAAAGCCATGCTGCTTATCAGTAATAAGTCCATATTTTTCCAAATCTGAGTAAATCCTGTCCTGGATTATCCCTGTTGCCTTTCTTAAACGAAGGAACAACACAGCCTCTTCTCCAGTCATAGTGAAAGTAGGATCTACAGATGCTGGAGAATCTGAGATAACAAGGTGTAGAGCTAGATGAACACAGCAGGCCAAGCAGCATCAGAGGAGCAGGAAAGCTGGTGTTTCGGGAAGGGTCTCGACCCGAAATGTCAGCTTTCCTGCTCCTATGATGCTGCTTGGCCTGCTGTGTTCATCCAGCTCTATCCTTGTTATCTCTCTTCTCCAGTCATCTGGGACCCGACTAAAGAGGATATAAAGATTTCGTACAAGGCCCCTGCAATTTTCTCCCTCATTTCCCTCAGTATTCTGGGATACATCCTATCAGGCCTGGGCAACTTGGCTATCTTAATGCTGTTCAAAACACCCAACAGCTCTTAATGCCAACATGTCATAGAATATAAAAATCTCTCTCGCTAGACTCACCATCCACCATGCCTTTCTCCTTTGTGAATACCAATGCAAATTATTTGTTAGGGACCTCACTCACTTCCCCTGGTTCCACACATAAATTTCCTCCTTTGTCCTTGAGTGGACCTAACCGTTCCCTAGCTATCATTGTGCTCCTTATAGATGAATAAAACATTTTGTGATTTTTCCTTAATCTGGTTTGCCACGGATATTTCATAGCTTCTGTTAGCCCTTCTAACTCCTTGTTTAAGTTCTTGCCTGCTATCTTGATATTCTTCCATGACTGCGTCTGTCTTTAGTTCCGTAAGCCTTATGTATGCCTCCTTTTCCTTTTCGATGAAGACAGTGGTGAGCCTGTGGAACTCCCTGCCACAAAAATTGACTGAGGCCAAAACGTTAAATGTTTTAAAGAAGGAGTAGATATAGTTTTTAGGGCTAAAGGGATCAAAGGATGTGGGATGAATGTGCGAACAGGGGACTGAGTTGGATGATTGACCATGATGTTGTGAAGCTGGAGTGAATATTTGTGGATTGGAAGGCAGGACATTAGAATTGATTTTTGTAAAATGATAAAGGTGGTGGTGGGGTGCCGCGGTGGAAGAATGCATGGTCCCTTTAAAAATGATGTGCATTTCTGTGCTAAGAGATTTTTAAAAATATCTGTGGGCACCTTATGGGCTGCAAGTGCACAGAGAGCTCCTGAAACTGAAACATTTGTATCAAAGGCTGTTCTAGATAGCAATCCAAGCAAAGTTTTGTTTTATTAGCAAGATAACTTGTTTGAATATCAACCAATTAATTCAAACCAGGCACTTAGCGACTAAAAGCCAATTAAAATTAAATCTGGTAGTTTTGATAACATAGGACCAATTCTGTTATATGAAACTGACATGTCATCAAGAGTATAAAAGAAGAAGGCAATTGAAAATCAGTGTGAGAGCAACAACCATCAGCTCTAAAGAAAAAATCACTGTCTCTAACAGAATTCTCTAAGCTCTCAGAGTAACCATCCTCTAACTAAAGGTACAGGGGCACTCTAGCTAATATTCCAGACAGGAGAATTCAATGGAGAAAGGCATTCCTGACTGAAGATCAGCAGAGAAGGCATGGATCATTCCAGAGGATGTATCCTGGCTATAATTTTGAGAGACTAAGTTTTAATTTCTTTATTATTTTGGCTTATATAAGTGGGACTCGTATTTATTGGAACAGGATACATTAGAAATTGTTTTACTCGGGATTAGTTAGTAGTTAAATGGGAATTGTTCGAGTTATTAATGGTTCAGTTAATTTATTCACTGTTAGAGTTAGATAAATAAATTGTTACTTGTTGTTTATAGAGTGAGTTAAAGGAGTTCATTTCATTTGACCATTCCTTTATAACAGCTTGAGGGTGAGAGGAAGGTTATACCACTTTTAACACTTCTTTTAACGGATTATAGCGAGAGGTGAACCTCTCTGGGTGTTTCAGTTTTAGTTACCAGAGAGGGGAGCGACCTTTGCTTTATAACAGTGATCATAATAAATGGCAGAGCAATCTTGGAGGGTTGAATGGATAAATGTCCTACTCTGGCTCCTATGTTCTGAGTCTCTAGGTTTCTAACAAGAACTGTTACTTATTCTGTTGCTTTCAATTTTAATGTAAAAGTGGACGATCAATATTCAACTTCCATCATTTGACTTTAATAACTGAGAATATCGAAAGAATAAAAGTTCTTTTGAAAAGGCAACACTGATCTAAAATTGGTTGTTGTGATCACTTGAAAACCCCACATGAAATACGTGAAACCAGCTGCATTGGAATTAACATTCTAATCAAGAGGCATTCAGTCAGGTATCAAGAATTTTGCACCTCTTGTTTTACTCACACTTTCATAATAAATTCACATGTTGAGAAATGAAAGGTTGGCCACAACTCTCCAGCTTCAAATGAATCAAATAGATACTTCTCAAAGGAATTATATAACAACCAATAACCTTTGAGCAGAAAGAAAGATAGAACAGGATGGACTGATCAAAATAAGGACGCCAAAAGCTCTTCTCTCAATTTCTCTTCTAATCTCTCTCAACTTCAGAAACAAGCTAATGTTAAGAAACTTGGAACAATTCATTGCAAACACCATTCAGTGCGAACACCAGGTTAACTGCAAGCTTCATCACTCATGAGGAAAGAAGAAAACAGCTGAACAACTGGGATCAGGTTTCACACTTGCAACTTCATCCTCCTAATCTGAAAATTCTCAGTTCAATCGGAATAAAAATTAGTACGCAAAAATAATGCCAGCAACAGAAGGATCAAGCAATTCCTGATGAAAGCCCATTAATACCTTTGTAACTAGGAATGAGTAACAAATGCGTTTTGCCAATATCCCAAAAATTAAACAAAAAAATGTACTCAAGGTATTATAGCTGGTTTATAACATTGCTTATCAAGCCTTTCGAGAAAAAAAGCTGCCTTTTCATGGGCACAAGAACCAATTCAGACTTTAACAAGTGGATAATAATTGTGTTCTGCTCAATGAAACATCAGGAATGTGCATGGAGAAGTGAAGAATTTCCTATCTGTTTCTTTAATTATTGGGAGAAATAAGGATAGAGAAATTATTAATTCTGGGCTCTTTCTGAAGATTCTTTCAGTAAACTGCAACTACCTTTACCTTCTGTCTGTACTAGACACATCTGCTGCCCTTCTTCTAAAAGATACAAAGCTTCTAAAGCATATTAAAGCAAAGATCCTTAGACAGCACCTTCCAAACCCTCAACCACTTCCATCTAGAAGAACAAGGGCAGCAGATACATGGGAACACCACAACATGCGAGCTCCCCTCCAAGTGACTTACTATCCTGAATTGGAAATATATCACCATTCTTTTACTATTGTTGGGTCAAAATCCTGAATTCCTTCCCTAATAGCATTGTGGGTCTACTTATAGCACATGGACTACAGCGGTTCAAGGAGGCAGCTCATTGCCACCTTCTCAAGGGCAATTAGGGACAGGCATTAAATGCTGGCCCAGCTAGCAACACACACCTCCCAAAAGAAATTATCTATGTGTTTGATGCTGCGTTTTCTAATTTTTCTTGTGTTTGATAGGTAATAAAATTCTACTCCATTTCAAACAAGAAAATCTTAAAATTGGCCGTCCTTCATTGTGATCCAATGAAATAAGATCTAGTTAAACTGTGAAAGTTGTGTGCTGAAAAATGAAATAAAACAAATTTGTTGTGACCAGCCATAGAATCATAGAGTCATGGAGTCATACAGCACAGAAAATGGGCCCTTCAGTCCAACTCATCCATGGCAGCCAAGTTTCCCAAACTAAATTAGTCCCATTTGCTTGCATTTGGCCCATATCCCTCTAAACCTTTCCTATTCAGGTACTTTGTCTTTTAACTTGTAACTGTACTTGCATCTACAACTTCCTCTGGTGGTTAATTTGACAAATGAGCCACCCTCTGTGTAAAAATGTTGTCTATCAGGCCCCTTTTAAATCTTTCTGCTCTAATCTTAAAACAAAAACCCTTTAATTTTGAACTCACCTACTTTAGGGAAAAGACCTTTGCTATTAACCTTATGTATGTCCCTCATGACGTTTTAAACCTCTATAAGGCACCCCTCACCCTCCCACAATCTAGTGAAAAAAGTCTCAGCCTTTCCAGCCTCTCCTTATATCTCAAACCTTCCAGTCCCGGTAACATCCTTGTAAATCTTTTCTGCACACTCTCCAGTTTAATAACATTCTTTCTGTAACAGGGTGACCAGAACTGTACGCAGCACTCCGAAAGTGGCTTCACCAACATCCTGTACAACCACAAAATGACGTCCTATCTCCTATACTGAATGGTGTGAGCAATGACGGTAAGCATGCCAAACACGTCCTTTACCATCTTGTCTACCTGTGACTCAACTTTCAAAGCACTATGTACCTGAATCTTAGGTCTCTCTGTTTGATAACACTCCCTAGGGCCCTGCCATTAACTGTTTAAGCAATGCCCTTATTCATTTAACCAAAATGCACAACCTCGCGTTTATCCAAATTAAATTCCATCTGCCACTTCTCAGCCTATTGGCCCAATTGATTAAAATCCCTTTGTAATCTTAGATAACCTTCTTCACTATTGACTATGCCACCAATTTTGCTATCATCCACAAATTTACTGAGCATGCTTCCTCAATTCTCTCATCCAAGTCATTACATAAATGACAAACAACAAGAGAAGGTTAAGAAGAAAGGGGAGACAATAACCCTTCCTCCCATGGTCATAACAATAGCACCTTTAATAGAAATGGTTGAGTTTTACGGTCTGGCTTAATTTAAGATAAATGGAATTGAGCATGTGGACTAAGTGACCAGAGTTCCCCAGGAGATCCTGAATGCCAGGAGCAACCTCACTTCAGTCATTTATGAGGTCCACAGCCATATTTTGTTTTTATGTTATCTAGCAACCAATTAATTTCAGGCGACACACCTGTCTATTTAAATATGTGCTCTCCATTGGGACTGGTAACTTAGCCTGCTCTGTGGTGCCACTGAGAATGGTGGCCACTGCTGGCACCGCACCAAGAAGAAAGTTAGCTACGAGCATTGGTCATCCTGTAAATCAGCTAAAGAGAAAACTGGGGTTCTAGGGCAAGGCATAACCCAGAAAGTGTAATGGTGAGGTAGGAAAGGATACTGTGTTGAGGGCAGGGATTGACCATCAGCCATGGGGCAGTTATTGTCATGGACAGGGATTGGTTGGGTTTGGGCTCTCCTTAAGCCAGATCTGCTGAGTTTTTCTGATATTCCTCATGTCCAGTTTCCTGCCCTTTCCCTGCAACACTTGTTTCCATAGTAATCAAGATTCTATCTGTGTCAACCTTAAATCTTTGGACTTTGCCCCTACAACAAGGAGATCTAAAGAGGGCTGCTAAAAACCAGCCCAGTGATTTTCCCACTGGATAAATATCTAATATCAAAGTTATTGAAGGAAGGCAACTCATCTGAGCAACACACTGAAAGAGGTTTAACAACAGGAAGAGCTACTTACAGAAATATTAATAAAAATGTAAGGTTCTCGCATAGAACTGTAGCTCGGGTTGTGGATGAAGTTGTTGGCTTGCTTGCCGAGCTGGCTGGTTACCGTACAGACGTTTTGTCACCATGCTAGGTAACATCATCAGTGCAGCCTGCGATGAAGCGATGTTGTTCTACTCCTCTTGGAATTTGTACGATCCGGTCTGTTAAGTTGAATTGTGTCCATTTCTGGTTCTTTTTTGCATGGGTTTGTATTTGGGGTCTAATTCCACATGTTTGTTGATTGCACTACAGTTTGAAAACCAGGCCTCTAGAAATTCCCATATATATCTGCGGTTGGCTTGAGCTAAGATGGTCATGTTGTCCGAGTGCACTGCGATGAAGGAAAGTTCATCGTGTTGTTTTGCTGCTAGCTGGTATTCATGTATCCTGATGGTTAGTTCCCTTCCAGTCTGGTCAATGTAATGCAATCAACAAACATATGGAATTAGACCCGATATACAAACCCATGCAAAAAAGAACCGAAAACGACACAGCCTAACGACAGACCGGATCATATAAATTCCAAGTGGAGTGGAACAACACTGCTTCATCGGAGGCCGCACTGATGATGTTACCCTAGCATGGTGACAAAACATCTGTACGATAACCAGCCAGCTCGGCGAGCAAGCCAACAACCTCATCAACAAAAATGTTGGAGTAGATCCATGCTGATTTTTATTTCTACTGGTTTCAATGGAAATAAAAATTGGCTGAGATGCAAAACAGGCTACTGCTCTCCTGTTTCATATTATCACACAACGTCGGATCTCCATTTAGTTTATTCAAATAACATATAACATTCAAATATACATTGGTAACCATGAAGCTCTCATTTTTTTTTGCCTGAATTTTGTCACTGAAAATTTAGAGTGTAAAATATGGTGTTAAATGGAATTAAAGTAGCTGGAAGTATATCAATTTAATATGGCCCACAGTTTATTTATGGAGCTGTTATTTAAACGTAATTTTATGCATAAGTCGTGCATCAAAATTGAAATGATCATAAATAAAATCTGCCACTCCTTGTTTGATCAGGTTTCCTCAGGGTCTGTAAATGTAACCTTCAGGTAATGGAAAGAAATGAGTTTACTGCCAAACTTTAATCACAGAAGTGTCGGGGTTGTTAACATCATCACACGTTGACAAAAAGAACCCATTAGAGAACCCTATTTATTTTGTTCACGGCCCCTGAGGTTTGAAACCTAACTGTGAAACACTCAGTCTAGTTCAGTTGCAAGAAAATCCTTCTATTTTGCCAAACTACTCTTTAAGCTTTTGCTGTTTCAGTGGAAATGGTTTTAAACATTGTGCCATGGGTTTCAATGTGATATAAAACCTGTGAAGTCAGTAATGATAATTCGTCAAAGCAATCTTTGTGATTTGTTGCGAGGATGGTTGCTACAGACAGCAATAAAAAGGATAGGGTTCTTTCAGCAATTGCACTTACTGGAAAAATTGAGTATGGGATACATTTAATGGAAAACCTGTGATTAAAATAGACATAAAGCTATAAGCACAACATTGGTTGCTCTCTGGTAATAACAGCAAAATCTGTTCACTAGTGGGTAGAAATAGCAATCTCCTCTCCTATCGATGTAATAGCAGCAATCACCACCAAAGATCGATTAAAGAATTCCTCCCATGGTGAGATGCTGGAACTTCTAAGAAAAAAGGAACAGTTTATGTAAGTTATACAAGTCATACAAGTTCAATCATCAAGGAAAACAAATGAAGCTTTGAATAATTTTACAGCTGCTAATGTGTTCTCAGCTTCATTGATGCCTCGGAACGCGGAATTAAGAAATCTTTTATCATGAAAGGAATAGCCTGTTCGCTGATACTCAGTTTGGGTTCTGCCAGGGCAATTTAGCCCTGACCTCATTACTGCCTTGGTCCAATCTTGTTTAAAGGACCTGAACTCCAGAGGTGGGTGGGGGTGACAGTTCTTCACATGAAAGCAGCATTCAACTGAGTATGACATCAAAACAGGAAACGATGTGAATCAGGGAAACTCTGTTGGCTGGAGTCAACACCAGTAAAAATGAAAATGTTTGGGGTCACTGAAGATCAATCATCTCAGTCCCAGGACAGCGCTGGAGGGATCCTTCAGCGTAGTGCCATAGGTCCAACTATCTTTAGCTGCTGCATAAGTGACCATCCCTCCACCATAAACAGGAGTGGGGATGTGATTGTATAATATTCAACATCATTCACAACATTTCAGATACTAAAGCAGCCCTTGTCCATATGCAGCAAGGCTGAGACAACATCCAGGCTTGGGCTGATAAGTGACAAGTAACATCTGGACCACACAATGACAGGCACTGATTATCTCCAACCAGATGAAATGTAACCATCGCTTTTTGATGTTCAATGACCTTATTGTCACTGATTCACCCACAATATCCAGGGGATAACCATTGACCAGAAACTGAACTGGATAAGCCATATAAGTATAAGAGAAGGTCAGAAGTTAGGAATTTTGTCATGAGTAACTCTCGAACTATCACCTCAATTTCTATCTCCCATTTACAAGACACAATTTTACTAACATTAACTGGGATTGCCTTAGTGTGAAAGCATTAGATGGGGTGGAATTTTTAAAGTGCATCCTGTTAAGCTTCGTATGCCAGTTTGTAGATGGTCCTACTAGAGATGGGGCTAGTCCTAGGGAATGAAGCTGGTCACGTGGTTGGTTGAAGTTTCAGTAGATGAGAATTTTGGGGATAGTGACAATAACTCCGTAAGTTTCAAAGTCATTATGAAAAGGGATAAGGATAATGCAGAAGTTAAGTGTCTAAACCGGTGGAAAGCTGATTTAATTATCATTAGACGGGATCTGGCAAACATAGACTAGGAGCAGATACCACAGGTATGTCTACATTTGGAAAGCAGTAGTGAAAATTCAGGGCCAGCGTGTTCCTGGTAAGGGCAAGGGCAATAAGCCAAGGGAACCCTGGATGTCAAGAGATATCAAGAGATTGATAAAGAAAAAGATGGAAGCATATGTCAGGTACAGTGCATTAAGAATAGGAGAGGCCTTTGAAAAGTATGGAGTGTGTAGGAGGTTGTTTAAAAAAAGAAATTAGAAAGTCAAAGAGGGCCAACAATAAAGGAATAAATAAATAAGGGTAACCCCAGGCTTTTTGCAAGTACATTAAGAGTAAGAGGATTACCAAGGAAAGGATGGGTCCATTAGAGACCATAGGGGCAACCTGTGCATTAAGCCAGTGGATGTGGGTAAGATCTTAAATAAAACCTCACATCCATATTCACAGAGAAGAGAGATATTATAGCCAGGGATTTCAGTTAAAATGGTGAGGTTCTAGAACATGTCATGTTAAGATTAATAAGGGGCAGCTTTAGATGTTTTAGTTGATATACCAATGCATATATCCCCAGGGCCTGATGAGATGTATCCCAGGGGAAAAGATTTTTAAGTTCCTGGCAGATATTCTTAGTACTTCAATGGCCACAGGTGAAGTGCCAGATGACTGGAGGATAGCTAATGTGGTTACGAGATAACAAGCATGGGGCTGGATGAACACACCAGGTCAAGCAGCATCATAGGAGCAGGAAAACTTGACGTTTCGGGCCTAAACCCTTCATCAGAAATGTGGTTGCTCTGTTCAAGAAGGTCAGCAGGGACAGACCAGTTACCGATTGATCATTCTGTCGTCAGTGGTAGGGGAATCATTAGAAAAAATCCTGAAGGACAGGATTGATCAATGCTAGGAAAGGCAGGGATTAATGAGGGATCATCAGCATGGATTTGTTAGAGGGAGAACCCTGTCTGACTAATTTAATTGTGTTTTTTGAATAAGTGACTAAGCATATTGATGTGGATAGTGTAGCTGATGTGGCTTATAAGGACTTCAGTGAGGTCTTTGACAATGTCCCATATGGGAAGCTGGTCCATAAGGTAAGAGCCCATGGGATCCAAACTGGAACCAAAATTGGTTGCAAATGGGAGGTAAAGGCTAATTGTAGAGGATTGGTTTTGTAATTGGGAGCCTGCCAGTGGTGTACCATAGGGATCGGTGCTAGGACCCTTGCTGTTTGTTAGTACGTTAATGACTTGGATGTGAGTGTAGAAGTATAATTATTAATTTTTGAGATGACACAAAAATCGGTGGCGTTGTTGGTGAAAATGATAGTCTCAGGCTATCCGATATTGATCGGTTGGTAAATTGTGCGGAAGGAGTTTAATCCTGATAAATGCAAGGCGATGTATTTTGGGAGGTTTAACAAGGGAAGGATATACTTAATGAATGGTAGGTCATAGGTAACACTGAGGAACAACAGGACCGTGTTGTACAAGTCTGCTAAACCCTGAGATGTCATCACCGGTAGACAGGGTGGTGAAGAATGCTGATGGGACACTTGTCTTCATTAGCCAGGACTTAGAATATAGGAGCAAGGAAGTCTTGTTACAACTTTGTACAACATTGGTTAGGCCACAGATAGGATACTGTGTGCACTCCTGGTCACCACAATATTGGTAGGATGTGATTGCACTGGAGACAGTGCAGCAGAGATTCACCAGGATGTTACCTAGAATGAAAAGTCTCAGTTAGGAAGAGAGACTGAATAGGCTGAGTTTGCTTTCCTTGGAGAAGATGAAGCTGAGGGAGCAATCTGATTGAGGTATACAAAATTGCGAGAAGCATAGACAGAGTAGAATGCCAGAATCCGTTCCCCATGGCAGAGGTGTCTAAGACCAGAGGGTACAAGTTTAAGGTGAGGAGTAACTAGTTTAGAGGAGATCTGAGGAAAAATGTTTTCAACCAGAGGGTGAAAGAATGGAATGTGTTGCCTGAGAGGGTAGTGGAGCTGAGTACTCTCACAACATTTAAGAGGCATCCTGTGAACATTTAAAACACCAGGGCATAGTAGGCTATGGACCAAGTGCAGATAAATAAGATTACTGTAGTTTGGTGTTTGTTGGTTAACATAGACATGATGGGCTGAAGGGCTTGTTTCCATGCTGCATGACTCTACAACTACGACTCTAGGTCAAGGCTGTGATGGAATACTGTCCATTTGCCTGGATGGGTACAACTCCAACAACACTCGAGAAGTTTGACACCATCCAAGACAAAGCATCTTGCTCGACTGACCTACCCAGCACCCCTCCCAACCACCACCTTCAAGATTCATTCTCTTCACCATTGGCGCACGGTGACAGCTACGTGTACCACCAAAGAGATTCAATACAATAGCTCATCAATGCTCTTTCAAAAGGACCTCCCAAACCTGTGGCTTTTACCATATGCAGAAGAACATATGCAGTGGATGCATGTGAACACCACCAAATGCACACTTCCCGTTAGGTCACACACAATCCTGACTTGGGACTATATTGCCAGTCTTCATTGTCCATTAAATCAAAATCTTGGAACTCCATTTTTAACAGCAGAATACCTGTCCCTACACCCAGGATTGAGCAGTTTAAGAAGACAGCCCACGGACCAGTGCAATTAAACATGGACAATGTATGCTGACCAAGCCAGCGACATGCATACCTCATAAACATTTTTTTTAATTTTCCAAGTTCCTGTGTAAATTCATGGACCCTGAAGTTTAAGGCAGGGTGGATGATGCTCCACTCAAAACAGCAGAAGCCAATCCTCTGCCATTTATCTTTGCAATGCATTGAGAGCATCAGCGCAAAGTTGACATATTTAGAACAAAACCCTCAAGCATCTGAAATGACCCATCAAGAGGAAAATCAAGAAATGCATGTGGTTAGCAAAAAGCTTGAGAAGGAAAAGGATATGCTTGAATTGGATCAGTCCAGTATTCAGAAAGTGTGAGCTGCATAAATAATGGTAGCTGGAATAAATGAATATGCCTCGTCAATAGTCCATGCATGCATTGGAGGATTTTTTTCAACAAATAATAGATCAAACTATCCAGCTTCAGGAGAGGCAGAATGCCTTGTGAGAGCTCAGCTTAAGCTTCTGGAGGAGCTTAAACAAATCAAAGTTTAACGAGACTTGCAGCAATCTAAAGACTTAAAGAAATTGCTGATCAAAAAGCCCAGCTTGTGACATTCTTTCAATGTAGTCATATCCTGGAGTCTAAAAAAGAACAGTTTACATCAGAGGTCCACAAACTCCCCACAGAGTCTCACACAACTGATACATAAAAGGGATGCATTGATATCAGAGGAAGAATCTTTACCAAAGAAATGTTGCATACTCCAAGATCACTGCAAACTCTTAGCAGAGGAAAATATTTATCTCCAAAGCTAATACCTAAAAATAACTAACTGGAGGAACAGAACAAAAATCTTCCTTTTGATTCACAGAACATTATCAAAGAGACATGAATCTTTGCTGAGGGTCGAGATGACCTGAAGAAAGAGGATAATCTTGTCAAAAAACTTCGAAACACATGAGAAAGCCAACCAGTCTGCAGAACACAGTACTGTACAGAAACTTCTCATATTTGTGAATCAGAACTGTATTCCCTCAGAGATGGAGATGAACTTCTACTTCACAGTTAATTTTCAGATTTGTCCTTTGCAAGTGAGAAAGCCATCCTATAGCATGCATTTACTGTTTGAAATAATGACAAAAGAGTCCATACCTCCTCCGCATCTTAGTAAACCGAGAATGCTGTTAGAGATTAATGCCTCAAGCCATAAAGTCTCATTGGGGAATGGGGGCAGGTTGTAAATGAATGTAAAGAATTTAACATTCGTAGTTAAATGTTAATGACAAAATGGGGTACCATTAAAGAACTTGGGAAACAGTGTAGAAGACAAGTTAATCATGTCTTTACTCCAAGAATAGCTACTGAGCATGCGCAAAAGGAGTGTCATTGTGATGTCAGATCATAAGGAACTGTAACTCTGTCTCTTCAGGCTTTCGAAGTATGTTCTGTCTTATCATGACTTATAAATGATTACTTGTTAAAGTTCATTCATGACAGCATGGATGACATCTTTCTACACTTCTCAACTTCTATTTTTCTTTAAAAAACATCTCAAAATTCAACTCTTTCACTAGGCTTTTGGTCACCTCCTCCTAATTTGTCTTTCTTCAGCTGAATTCTTCTCTGTGGACACAAATGAGAGACCCTTGGAACATCCATTAAAAGGAATGAACAAATCTAAATTGTCGTATGATAACATTAGCATAAAAATCTTACTTATAATACAATTTACTGCATCAGAGTAAAGTTTCCATATGCTGTATGATTAATTTTGCATAGTGTATTTTTTTCAAGTTTAATCACTCAGCACTCATCGTTCTGTTTCTTAATTCTAACCATTAATTTGTAACTGAAACTTTATGAATAATTTCATTGACGCAGACATAAAGTGAGTTTATTGATCGATTAATCTTCAACTATCTTTTCAACTCAACAAGCGAGTAGAATTTTGAATGCATTGTCTACCAAGGTGCAGCCTTCAAAAGCGAATGGGATAAATACTTGAACGGGAAAAATAAATAGAGGTAAGATGAAATGTTTAGAAATGTGATATGTGAATTGATGGGAGTTGGTTAGTTCAGTTGGCTAGCTGGTGACAGTATGGTGCACAATGATGTCAACGACAAGTGTTTCATTATTGCACCAGCCTGCCCCATGCTTATTATGGATTGGAGTCCCTCAAGCTATATAACGCCTTGTGTCTATTGAAGAGAGATGCCTAAGGCTATGACTATAGCCACTTATGCACTTGGCGAATTGCTTTTCAAAACAGCTGATGCTGAATCAATGGGCGGAATGGCTTCTTTCTGTCCTATACTATTCTATGATACATCTGAGGCATTTTTCAATGAAAACATGGGACTACCATTGTAGAGATTGTAACGATGTCAGCCAGGTGGACCTCATAAAATATGAGCTCTCTGATTGAGGCCGTTAATCTGGTCCAATCACGGAGCCCTGCCTGACAGATAAGAACAGGAGTGTCAGACATCCTGTTCACTCTGCAGGCTCTAAGGGAGCTGGATCAGAGTCAAGGACCCTCCATGGCCAAATAAAGGGTGGCTTGGGGATGGGTTACCAGCCTCTGTGGAGTTAATTCAACCATTCTTGAGGAGAAATCATTTATAAAGAGTCATAGAGCATGGGAACAGACCCTTCAGTTCAAGTTGCCTGCACCGACCAGACAACCAATCTGACCCAGCCTGATTTGCCAGCATTTGGCTCATATCCCTCTAAACATTTCCTATTCATATACCCATCCAGATGGCTTCTAAATGTTGTAAATTGTACCTATCTCTGCCACTTCCTCTGAGAGCTCATTGCATACATGCACCACCTTCTGTGTGTCAACGTTACCCCTCAGGTAGTTTCTAAATCTTTCCTGCCTCACCTTAAATCTCTAGTTTTGGGGTCCTCCCACCCTTGGGAAAAAGACCTTGGCTACTCGCCCTATCAATGCCCCTCATGATTTTATAAACCTCTATAAGGTCACCCCTCAGCTTCTGACGCTCCAGGGAAGAAAGCCCCAGTCTATTCAGCCTCACCCTATAACTCAAACCCACCAGGCCTGGCAATATGCTTGTAATTCTTTTCAGCATCCTCTCAAGTTTAACAACATCCTTCTTTTAGAAGGGCGACCAGAATTGCACACAGTATTCTAGAAGTGGCCGCACCAATGTCCTGGACAGCTGCAATAATAAAGGATTTGTAAAAATTTATTTATTGAATGCAGTCATTTTGTGTATATTTGATTATCAACACCTTGAAAAGAATTGGGAATACTAAACTTAATGAGCTGGAACAGTGAAGGTTTCCTATTGTAGTCCACTCGATTACTGAGAAATCATTGTGCCTTTTGGTGAGTCCTTTAACTTCCAAAAATAGGAATGAGAGTTTTAACTTAAACAATGTATAATTCACAAAATGCATAGTTGTTTCAGAAGTGATCTCAAAAGACATGTTTCTGACCAAATTACATTTTATACCAGATCATAAAAAGTAGACATACGCATTTTCCATTAAAGTCCTGCCACAGATCAATAATGATGATCTTGACTTTCCTTGTGTTAAATGGCAACAATGCAGTTATGTAGGTCTGTTGGGCATAATTCAAAACATCAAGCTCGATTTTCCAGTATGTACGTACTCTTTTATTATTGTTTGTTTTCCCTATAGCCACAAAATTGCTATCTAGCTTTGATATGTTAGAGAGCAACAGTTCCGATAAATATGATTAATGTGAGCTTATAATTAATTTAAGTAAGATTACATTGATTCAAATTTGGGCATGGCATGAATCCTTATTGACATAACAACCATACAAATAAGCAACCTCTGCTTTGGACTTTCTAATTTATGGTTCTGGTGAAACATACATGTGACGGAAATTCAAGTCATTGAGATAGTGGTCATTACTTGCTGTGAGAAATTATTTGTTGGAGGGATGGAGATACCATTCTTCAGGTGTTTGAATGACTGACTTTCTACAAAGTCCTGTCGTCAGTTCTTGGAAAATTGCAGGTCATTTTTTGACTTGTCCAGTCTATTTGTTGTATTACAACATGAGAGATTCTTGCTGTGCGCATCAATACCACTGAAGATCATGCTTTTCTGAGAAGCAAAGGTAATCCTTCCAATGCTTCCTCTCCAGTGAAACAGAAACAAACGTGGGTGAATTTTTTTGAAACACAAGATGGAAGCTAGCTGAGTACCACAAAAATAGATAAAACATAAATATAATATCATTAGTAAGGACAGCTGATTGTTTAAAAATAAAGTGTGGAACACCTAAATCCATTGGCTATATGATTCAAATGATTAAACTGCTTAGAAATTTTAAAGCTTTCACTTTTCTCATGATAATTTTTTTTTGTGTGGATATTTAATTTCCAGCAGAGTCTAATAAAGCTTTCTGGTGTAGGCTATCACTGTTTCCAGAGGCCCCAAACCATATGGTGCTATTTTGGCTGTGAAACCAATTTAATTGTGAAAGAATCTCTTTGCTGTGATGTGGTTCTAATTTTCATGAATCCTATCGTATGGCCCTCTTTTCTGAAAATTTCTTTTCAGAAGTATTTCTAAATTAATTTACAAATAACAGTTTTCAAAGTTCACTGTAAAGCACTGGTCTGTTCATCAGGATGCCAATCTTTGTTGCATTTATGTGGAATGTGTCAAACTGTCCTGTAGACTTAGCTTCCAATATTCCCTCCACAAATCATTTTCACAAATATTGAAATATATTTTTAATATCATATGAGTTACATTTTCCCAATAAATTCCAAAGTATAAAGCCAATTATTTTTTGGTGTTGGACTCAAACATTAATTGTGTTTCTCAATCCACAGATGCTGCCAGACCTGCTGAATTTCTCCAGCACTTTCTATTTTTATCTCATAAATCTAACTCAATGCATCAGGGCAGTGATTAAAGATTTAACCCTCAAGATTGAAATACAGGTATTCAACCATTCAGCGTGAATACAAAAAGTATTAGAGTTAGAGCACATCTCACTGAGTAAATGATTTAAATTTCTATTTCAATATTGCACTTAACACATAAATGAAATAAAACTGTAATAAGTTATAAGTAAATTAATTGGAATATATTCATTTATCTTCCTTAAAAAATATCTTGCATCGAATCTATTTGTTTTCTTATGAATGAATTGTCAGCTGGACATGTAATCAGTGGCAAACTAAGGCATCTCTTGATATGCATCTTCAGCCACCAATGCATTTCCAGTTCTAATTTCTCATTTAAATCTAGTCAAGCACATGTTTCTGGTAAAATTATTCAAATATCTATTCACTTTGCAAAAAGACCATCTGTTTTCCATTCCAAGCCTTGTGAAAATGTGGCAGAGCTTGATGTTTGATATACTGCCAAATTTCCCTTTAACTTGTAATCAGAAGCTGGAAAAGTAAGCTATATAAATAGGATTACCCTGTACTATTTTCCTTTTTTCAAATTGTACTATTAAAGAAACCTGGCTAATCATCAATGTGTCCCTCACAATCCTCCTATTCCGGACAAGTAAAGTTTCAGAATCCACTATAGTTCATTTCTCTCCTCCCTTTACATTGCTAAAAGTATTCCAGGCATTAAATAAAGTAAAAGTGGGATTAGACTGGAATTCAAAGAAAAGTTTCAGATATAATGGGTCAAAAAAACTCCTTCTAAGCATTCAACAATTTGTTGACTGCCACTTACTCGCTGTTAAAGTGTTAAGAATTACAAACAGTTCTATCACATCTAACCCCTCACACATCCTATGCTTGATGCTGTCTGCAGCTTGAAATCCACACAAGTGAAGAGATTGAAAGAGGTTCCCATTTGTGGATGGATGAAGGAAAACTTTGACCCAACCAAGTAAAGCAAACCTGGGACTGTTGCTTCTCCAAGTATCAACAGGATCTGACAAGAAAGAGTCACTAAGATAAAGAGACAAACTAAATCGAGAACGCCTAAAACCTCCATCAATTCTAAAACAAGGCGTCAGCAAAATAGTTCAGGTATTATAAAAAGGTTAACTTCCTAGGAGTATATATGCAGAACATGATTCGTTGAGAAAGATTTGAAAGTAAATTATTTCCTCCTACTGGGAAAAATAAGCAAATTGAAGGAAATTATCCTGCAGCTGGCCAAGAAACAAGGACTGGAGGCTGCAGTATACCTGCAATTTTAAGGGTCAAGCCATTTGAGATTGAAATCTGTTCCTTTCTTTGGTTAACCACCTGGAATCAGAATGGGGCAGTTGGTGGGACTTGAATAAGTAATACCTCAGCAATTCGAAAGCAGATGATCAGGGATGCTGATAAAATAATTGACCCTAGAAATGCCAACATTTCTTCCCTTTGGTGTTTTAGATGTGTGTAACACTTTAGCCCCTACCGGACTGATTAGTCTAACTGTGACATTCATTGCGTTGTTTTCCTTAACACAGAGATATTAAGTACATACTGGACTGGCAAGTCATTGGGGTTCAATTTGCTTAGAAATCTCAAACAGTTTTTTTTTTAAACAGACAAACTGATAACTTCCAGTTGCAGAGTACAGTGCATATTCTTAGCCTAGCATGCTGCTGATTGGATTCTTCTTGGCTGCTGTTAGCTTGGTGACATCCTGGTCCTTGGCTCATTATTGTACCCAGCTCTTAACGCAGTAACAAAGTTTTCCAAGATAAAATTTAATGCATGAGAAATGAAAATAAAAGGTAAAGTCATCATAGTCCTAACAGGCTGCTCGCTTATTACAGAGAGAAAACTGGTGGTGATTTAACTTGGGAGTTGCCATGCCTCAGGTGAGAAGAGAGGTTCAGTCCTTCATAGTGACCTCAGCTGGTGCAGGACTGAATCCATGCTTTTAATCATCATTCCACATCGCAAACGAGCCATCCAGCCAACTGAGCTAACTGACTCCTCGGTCACATCAGATTAGTGTTGCAATGGTTTTTAACCATTTATTTGTATATTCCTGGAAATGCAAAACAGAAACATATCTTTTGACTCATGTCCATAGTCTGGAATATGACCTAGAGGAAATGATTTCTTGCTGAGAGGAGCAGAGTCGGTTGACTTGTATCTTTGCCTCATGTAGTCTCTCTCTTTCTTTGAAGCTTTCTTGGTACCCAACAAGGTACAATGTTCCAGTGGTTGACTCCAGGGAATCTTTCAACAGTCAATGAATTTCATTCTTGGCAGTTACAATATCAGCCAAGGTTGGCTTGCAGTCTTTACTAAATAATGATGTGGAGATGCTGGTGATGGACCGGCGTGGACAAGGTCAGAAATCACATGACACCAGGTTACAGACCAACAGGTTTATTTGAAAACACAAGCTTTTGGAGCTGAAAGCTTGTGTTTTCAAATAAACCTGTTGGACTATAATCTGGTATTGTGTGATTTCTGACCTTGTTTACTTTAACAAAATACACACCTTATCCAAATGTTCAATAAGTCTATAATTAATTCAAGATTCTGATCTGTTGTCATGACACTGCATTTCACCATCAATGCCTCTCGAGGCTGTTCCATTGTAAGTGATCAATTTTGCTATTGTAAGTTGTATCATTGACTTCCAACTATCCAGGTATATATCCTTCAGAATTCTGATTCATAGAATGTTTGCATTGTCTCGCATGTCAATTGTGGATTTAAGCGTGTGTTAACTAATTGCTTTTGTGTGCCTGACATATAATGGCAAGAGCCTCTAGCTGACTGATTTGATCCAAACATTGGGCATGATTATCCCCATCCTGGATGTGGCCAGTAAGATAGTGAGATGTGCAAATAATTAGCAAGTTGACTCTAGAGATACTTATCCCCTTCTTGCCAATTCAGCAATTGAGTGTTGAGCAAGAACCTTCATTAGTGACTTTCTTGATTTATTCATTAACAGACACAACTTACAACTGGCCTAATTCCCTGCTTAAGCAGGTGAGAAAAGTGCTTGGCTTTCTGACTGAGAAACCCAAGGCAATTTGCTTGTTGTCTCCATCTGCACCAATTTGGATGTGAAGGGTTGGCTCTGGTTGCATCTACAGGACCAGATTTCTTGCCTGGGTAAGCTAATTTTCTTTTGTATCACATGGCTTGTAAAAGCCTTGGAATTCACTTTCCTTGGAATGCACAACAAACTGCACTTTCCACGCAGCTTGCTTACTTTCTGTATCCTGGCTTCTGTGTCAGTTCTGGTAAATGTATCTAATGCTTTGCAGATGATGTCTGGCTACAACATTTTCATGTTTACAGCCAGCATTTAGCAATGTGTCAATGTCATAACCTTGTGTTTTTTCTTCTCCAAGATCTCTTTTTAGAATTTTTTAAAGTTATAGCCAGCTCTGACAACTCAGTCTCTGAAAAATTGCAGACCTTACCCCTGTCACAGCTCCGATTGATCAACTGATCATTTGATTCTGTAGCTGTTGCCTCAAAGACATTACCTGAAGATGGTGAATTCTGAAGTTCACTTTCCTGTAAATGTGATCCTTCAGCAATTCATATAGCTTAATTGGATCTCTCTGGTTTTCTTGAGATAGTACTGCAAATCTATGCAGCCTCTTATTTTCAAGGTGTAGCTTTATTTTTACCAATTGTGTACCTGGTCTGCAATGGCTTATTCTAAAAAGCCTAGCTCCCGCCCTTTGTTTAAAATGTCTGAATTCAGATCGGAGATTTGTGGATTTCCAATTCATGTTAGGGAATTTGACAGTCATTTTCCTGATGTTTTCTCTCCTTTGTAAATGCTGTCAACATGTAGGGAATGTATCATAGCAAGCCAATAAAAAGGTTACTCCATGTGAAGATTTAACAATGCAGCTGCTGTGATTTTTACTTGTTTAAATTATTCCACATGCTGTTATTGGCTATACGTCAAGCTTTTCTGTTTCACGTTTTCTTTTTGTGCCAGAATGGCACATAAGATTACCCTGTAGCCGCAATCCAATTCAGAACTGAGTGGGTCACTGATCTGGCCAACTTATGAATCAAGTTTTCACAGTCCACTCAGCAGCATTTGTATCATGATGAACAAAAACAGAAGTTTCTGGAAAAGCTCAGCAGATCTGACAGCAGCTGTGAAGAGAAAGTCAGAGTTAACATTTCGGATCCGGTGGTTCTGAAGTTCTGAGAAAGGGTCACCGGACCCGAAATGTTAACTCTGATTTTCTCTTCACAGCTGCTGCCAGACCTGCTGAGCTTTTCCAGTAACTTCTGTTTTTGCTCCTGATTTACAACATCCACAGTTCTTTTGGTTTTTATCTTGTATCATGATGATTTGTTTTCTTGGTGTCTTGCGTAAATTTAAGTTCTATCCTGCTTCAAATTTTGCCTGAGGCTTTTCCCTGTTGTTTTCAAGGTTGAATAGATGCATTTTTTAAAGAAAAATCACCACCATCATTATTTTGTATTTTTGTGTTGTTTTCCTTAACATAGAATTACCATTCACACACAGGATTGGCAGCTCGAATCTGTTCAATTTTCTTCAATATTTTTTCACAAATAGGTTTGCTTAGCAAACAGCTTGCAGACACAGAGTAACCATTCATTGTTAGTCTATCATGCTACTGTTTAAACTTCTCATGGCTGCTGGTCTTGTGGTGTTATTCTGGCCCTTGGCTCATTAGCTTTATCAGCCTTTCAAAGATAGATAATACAATAGCCAGAAGACCTTTTTTCCCAAAGTACAGCAATTGATTTTAAGTTGTTTTGGGTCATAAATACTCCAAATGGCTAAACCTGATTTGATCAGTTAGATAGATGATGAGTTCAGGAAACATAATTTCGAGTATTTCCACATCTACGCAGCAAACAAGAATAATCACAACAATATTTTGCTTCCAGAGAAAGCGTTACATCCGTACCTCAAAATCCTGGATTAGATCTGAATATTCCCTATGCATAGATCAGAGTAGAATTCTATCTTGATGCACCACTGTCTTCATTAGCATTTAATATTGGCAGTCAATGATCTCTGGCAGTCAGAATGTTTGGATGAAAGGCTAGTCGGTCTCTTGTACTTCCTGTGCCTGGAGGCTATCAAAATGTTGAAAACCTTTTATCTTTAGCAGGCTAAAAAAAAAATTGCCTTCTGGGCCTGGATCTGAATGACAAAACATTGAAAAATTTACTACAAGATGGTGCTATATGTTCAAATTATCTCCGGTATGCTCGTTACAGGGGACAGAAAACAATGCAAACTAACCTGCAGTACTTCTATCACTACTCCTACCTTTGCCACAGCCACAACAGGAAAGGGGCTCCTGCACAAAGCCACAACTCTAAATGCTTATTTAAGGTGGAGCTCAGGTACTGAGGTACTTTGGGAAAACAATAAAATTCTGGCAAGTCAGTGTCCCTTAAATAGGTCACAGGTAACAGAAAGAGAAAAAGGAGAAAAGAAAAGTAGAAACAATCTAGTTGAAGAAAATTCATTTGACTCAAAACATCAAACTTGCTTTTCTTTCAAAAGCTGCTGCCAGACCTGCTAAGTATTTCTGGCAATTTCTGTTTTTATTACAGGTTTCTGACTTCCAAGATACTTCTGCGTTTATTTTACAAATCCACTGCTTATTGCTTCTAAATCTGACTAAAATCACAAGCTCCGGTTATGTCATTTGATTAAAAGTAACATAAGAGGTTTGAGTTTCTTCTGAAAACTGAAGTAAGCTTGAAGTCAGTGTGAGAGCAGAAAAGGCACTAGGAGTGAACTCAGTGATATTCAGTCTTTCCTCATCAATGTTTGGTCAGTTGCTACAGTGTGGCTGGGAAGCTTAGATAGTGAGGACAGTTTGAATTTTTCAAGAAAGCTCGCAGTGCACTCATTTGTTTTTATTCATGACCATAGGCACCTCCCCAATACTTTTAGTCCATACCATTTCACAACTTTTGGAGTCAGTGATTTTAGTTTGAATTTTTTGAAGTGACAAACAAAATAAAATTGTTACTTTAAGGTAAACAAATTAAAGTGATTAAAGAAAATAGTTTTCAGTCACGACCTTGTGTATGTGATATTGGAATTTCACTGAAAGAGGTGATTCACCATGTCAGAAGTCAGAAGCTATACTGTAAGTGTACTTTGGTAAACATTTTAGACATTTGTCTATTCTTCCAGAGCATGTGGGTGTCACAGGGTAGGCCAGCATTTCTTGCTTATTACTAATTGCCCTTGGGAAGGTGGTGCTGAATCACCACATGAACTGCTGCAGTATAAGCATGCTGTTAAGGAAGGAGTTTCAGGATTTTGATTCCACCACAGGGAAGGTATGGTGATATATCAGAATGGTGTGCAAGTTGGAGGGGTACGTGCAAGTGATGGTTTTCCCATTAGTCTTCTCCCTTTGCTCTTCTAAAACACAAACAAACATACAAGTTAGGAGCAGAAATAGGCCTTCCAACCCCTCAAGTCTATATCACCATTTAGTAAGATCATGACTGATCTAATTTTAACTTCAAACACACATTCCTGTTGAGCCTCAATAATCTTTTACCCCATTGCTTACCAAGAATCCATCCACACTGCCTTAAAAATATTCAAAGACTCTACTTGAGAGATAATAGGTACTGCAGATGCTGGAGAATCCGAGATAACAAGGTGTGGAGCTGGATGAACACAGCAGGCCGAGCAGCATCATAGGAGCAGGAGCAGAAAGGTCTAGGCCCGAAACGTCAAGCTTTCCTGCTCCTATGATGCTGCTTGGCCTGCTGTGTTCATCCAGCTCCACACCTTGTTATCAAAGACTCTACCTTCCCACTTCTTCCAAAACAGAGTTCCAAAGACGATCAATCCCTTGAAAAAAAGGAATCCTTCTCATCTTTGTCTTCAACAGGTGAATCCTTATTTCCATCCACTCAGTCAAGACTGCACAAGATCTTTTCTGTTCCAATTAAGTCACTTTTAACTCTTCTAAACTCCTGCAGATACAAATGTAGCCTGTCCACCTTCCATCATAAGACAACCTGCCCATTCCAGGTATTAGTCTAGTAAACCTTCCGTAAACTGCTTCGAACACATTTACATCCTTCTTTAAATAAAGAGGCCAGTAGTGTACCAGGTACTGCAGATACCCTGTACAGCTGAAGTAGAACCTCCCTAACTTTTGTAACAAAACAAAAAATGCTGGAGAAACTCAGCAGGTGGAGAGAAACATATTTAAACATTTTGAGTCCAATATAATTCCTCTTTAGAACTGACAGGGCCAGAAAATTGTGTTTTCTCTTGTTGTTGACAGAAGGAGGAGGAGGAGTAAGTAGAACAGATAATGAAGCTGCCCAGAGCGAAAGACAAAGGGACATTGTAAAGTAAAAGAAATACTGAGAGGTAAAATAGTTCTAAATTATAGTTATGAAAAAGAGTACATGATCTACTCCAGGTCTCCCTAACACTACATTCAACTCACTTCACAATAAACAGCAACATTTCACTCACTCTCCTAATTATTTGATGTATCCTGCCTTTTGTGATTCATGTGCAAAGATACCAGTTCCCTCTGCAATTTATAGTTCCGCAAACTCTCACTATTTGGGTAATATGCTCCTGTTTATTCTTCTCACCAGATAGCCAATTCCACATTTCCCACATTATACTCCATTTTCAAGAACCTTGCTCAATTACTTAACCTATTTATATATCTCTCCAGCCTTCTATGTCCTCTTCACAATTTTCTTCACAACTCTTCTTTGTGTCATCAGAAAAGTTGTCAACCATACCTTTGGTCTTTTCATCCAAGTCATTGACATAAATTTAAAAGGTTAAGGCTTCAGCACTGATTCCTGTGACACGTAAGATACAGGAGCAGAATGAAGTAATTTGGCCCATTGAGACTGGTCTACCATTCAAACATGGCTGATATGTTTCTCAACCACATTCTCCTATCTTCTCCTTGTAACCCTTGATCCCCTTACCAATCAAGAACCTATCAACTCTGTCTATCAATCCCAATATGCTATCATTGATACCACAAGACTACGTCTTTTGCAATAATCTTTGATATGACATCTTATCAACTACCTTCTGGAAATTGAAGTACAGTATATTCACCAGTTCCCTGTTATCCATATCACATATTACTTCTTCAAAGAACACCAAGAAATTGGTTAAACGTGATTTCCCTTTCACAGAATCACGTTGACTCCACCCAACTACCTTGAACTTTTCAAAGTCGCCTGTAATAACAATATCTTCCAAAATTTTCACTCTGAAGATGTTTAAGCTCCCTGACCAAAAGTTTCCTGCTTTCTTTCCCTTTCCATTTTGAATAACGAAGTACATTTGCTACTTGAAGATCTAATGGAATCTTTCCCAAATGTAGGGAACATTGGAAAATTAGAACCAAGGCATCAATTATGTCACAAGACACTTTTTAAGACCATAGCATGAAGTCAGTCAGGATATGGGCATTTGTCAGTACATAGCTCCATCAGTTGGCTTAATACCACTCTCCTGGTGGTTGTAAATTATACATTTATTTGGGTTCTTTCTTGCTTTCATTTGCTGAAAATTACAGCCATTTCAGGGATGTTCATTGTATCCTCTATTGTGAAGACTGATGTCAAGTAGCTGGTCAGTTTATTTGCCACCTCCTTATTTTTCATTCACCAAAATCACTTTCTATAGGACCAATACTCACCATGCTAACTCTTTCCTTTTAAAATGCCTATAGAAACCTGTTATATTTCTGGCTAGCTTTCTCTCATACTCCAAATATCTTCGCTCCTAATTAATTTTTTACAGCTTTTATTTTCTCTCAATATACTTACTACCATTCCCCCCCCCCCACCCCACACATTCATTTTTGTGCAGCTAAATGGTTTCTCTTCAAGTCTGATATCTTAACTTTTTTAGTTAACAGCAGATAGCGGGTTCTCCACTTGGAATTTTTCTTTCGTAGTGGAATGCTTCTTTTGTGTTACTCTGAAATAACCCCTAAGCTGCCAGTTCAATTTAATTTACTCTGCCTTCATGCCCTCATAACTGCCCATGTTTAAGTGTAAAATAATAGCTTGGACCCACTCCTTTGTCACACAAACTCAACAGTATAATCTCTGGATCCAAGGATACTCTAACTATAAAATCATTAATTGTTTGTTGCACAATATGTATACCAGAGTAGCCTGTTCTCTGGTTGCCCTAGAATGTGTTGTTCTAAGAAACTATCCTGAAAGCATTCTATGAGTGCCTCTCCTAGGTTACCCTTACCCATCTAACTTTTCCAGTCCATATGTGGATTAAACACCCACCAGGATTATTGCCGTACCTTTCTGACAAGCTCTCTCATTATTTGTTCCATTATACTCCATCCTCTATATTGTTACTGTTAGGGAGCTTGTACATTATTGCAGCAAGTGACTTCTTGCTCTAATAATTTTTCTTCTCAACCCAAACCACTTCTATTTTCTGGTTTACTGAACTTAGCTCATCCCTGTCTATTGTGCGAACTCCATGATTAATGAACAGAGTCATGCGTCCACCTTCTTCTCGATTCTTGTCCTCTTTTTCTAAACATTCCCCTATTGAAATCCTCATTGTTATTCCCTGCCGCAGAAACCATGCTTTTTCAGTTGTATTATAACTCAGGGTGAATATGTCTGTATGATTTTAAGAGTCAATCTTATGACACTATCACTGCGTCATAATATATGACCCGAGGGCACAATGAGTCCATACTCCATCTTACCTCAGATCATTTGAAGCATGACAATCTACTGGGAGGATATGTTTCAGTTGTAAACTAAAAGTGTAATTTTAGCCCAGGTACTTATGTGCCTAAGGAATGAAATGCTTGTAACTAATAGTTTGTTGTAATAAGCATCTGCTTAGTTCTTCAATAACACATTATTCATGCCCAGTTTCTAATATTATGGAAATATGTAAGCATTGCCACATCAGGTCAAGCTTACTGTTGGAAGCAAACTCACATCTCCCTCACCCTTAACAAAGCTAGAACCTGCAGTAATTTTCTTGACTGCCCTAGCTACAGATCACTTTTGAATTCCATCTTTATGCTGGTTTCGAAAGTTGGAGTATCCGAGCTGTTATCAGAAGGAATGGTGAGAGGACGAGCAGAGTAGAATGTGAGGAAAAGGGTTAGTAGGAACATTCCATCACTTCTATGCCTTCAGCACTGCCAGTGACCACTGCCTCAGTTGTGGCATCATTAATGATGACCAGCATCATTTCTATCATGGGGAGTGCCAGCACTGTACCAAGCCCATCCCCCAGCCAGTTTGTTGCTGTTACCTATGATTGTGTAACACATTGTTCTAGAAGAGATAAAATAATGTACCTGTTGATGTGTTAATGTGTTTAGATAATGTTCTGGAATAATTAAATGGTTGGCATTGTGCATTACCAAAGTGATCTCGGTGCTAGGCTGTCGGGGTGAGGATGAGTTGTAGCTCTGAATATTAGACATGAGTCATACTTAATAGAGAATGTGAAGGGAGGATTTGTATGCATAATATATTAACTGATATTGATCAATCATGTGACACCAATAAGTATCTTCTTGTATTAAGTCTATATCCTTTGGAACTGCATTTTGTTCATTGATAATGATTTCCATTGCCTTCTAGCTTTTGATTGGAGTGGTTCCTGATCCCCTTTGAAAGATGAGCACTTGTTTTCTGAACCTCCTAACGCTCACCACAAATGAATGCGGGTTAATCAGGAATCGTAATCTCTGCACCTCTTAGCTGCCTTAATCAAACTTTCACCCAAGGAACTGAATATAAAGAGCAGCGAAACTGAAGGAGAGAGAGAGAGGCTGTAATGAGAGACTGCAAGAGACATCAGTAAATGTAGAGAAAGACTGAGACAAAAGAAGGAGACAGTGCAGAAGAAAATTACACAATGCAAGCAGTTTCAGAGTGGAACTTCATGTTTATCTTCTTCCTAAGTGCCTTGAAAGCAATTTGTTATTACTAGTTGTGTCAAAGGATCCAGCAGTCTACCCTGAAAGACTGTCCTCTCCCCACAGTTAAAGGTACTCTCCTGAAACTGATGCTGACCCAGGAATGGGCAGAATCCTCCAGCTGGGGTCTAACCACTACTTTGCAGAGTTCAGATTAATCTTGATATCAGCATTTATGGGTGTTTGTTTAATTCAGGAAGTCTCCATATTTTGTAATGTGTCAATAGGACACTTAGATGGATGGAGTTGCTGGAGACCAGATGGGACTTAATTATGGTGCTTTTCAGAGATCAAAATTCCATAGTTACAATCAGTCACACTGAAAGGATGGAATCAATATAAATTCAATCTCAAAGTAATAGATTCATTATCTTGTAGCCTAAATACACGGCTAGATTCCTGATTTAGAATGTATTGTTTCACTAAAATCAGTTTTTTCATGTCAGGAAAAAGTATGTAAAATTATTTTCCTCCAATTTTCTCTATCTCCTTTGCTGCAGCACTGATTTACAGTTTTAGGTGTTTCTTGGGCCTACAACTTGTAGGCAGCTATCTTGGATGGCAAAATAAATGCTGGTCAGCTCTTTCTTTGTTTATTAGGTGCAACCTGATACCATCATCTACCGCTCACACAAGTGGCACCAATCTCTAGAATGGTATAACACAGAAGGAGGTCATTCTTCTCGTCGTGTTAGTATCAGGTCTTTGAAAAACCTACCAGAGCGACCTATAAATTTCCTTCTTAGGGTAATTATCCAATTCCCTTGCACAGGAATTGTTGAATCTGCTTACACTTCCTTTCTGGGCACGGCTAACCTGATCAGAAGAACATATTCCTTAAAAAAAACTTGCTTGGGTTGCCTGCTACTGGTTTCACTTCAATCTGAATCCTCAAGTCACTATTTAGCCACTGGAAACTATTCCTCCTTATTCACTCAAAACCCTTTGTGATTTTAAAATCTTTCGTCAACCTTGTCTGCTTTCTTATTTTTAGTCTCTCCAGATGAAATTTCGAGGCCTTCATACTCGGTTCCCTATGAGTAATTCTCCCAATAAAATCTTGACCTCCATCTGAAAGGTTGGAACTCAGAAACGGCCAGGCTAGTTATGGTTTACACTCATAGTCTGGGCCTAACCAATGCTTTACAAAAGTTCGGAATAACACTCAAGGATGTTTGTTTACTTCAGCGTTTGTCAAAGTTTTATTAGACTATAGATTGGAATTGAGATGTTTCTTTACTAATTCACTTCTGATAATAAATTAGCAGTCTGCTTTAGAGAAACTAGTTAGGACCACAAGATGGGAATTTGTTATTGGAGGCAACGTTGATTTTAAAACTTAACAATTGGCACTTCTTTTCATTCTACCTTAGACGAAAACAAGAACATTACTGTAAAATTGTGGCCTGCATATTAAAAGGGGAGAATTTCAGATGGAAAGTCCATAAGGCCCAGCTCCACAACTTATACCTTTTAGATTTCTGACCCAGAGTGACAGCCTAGCTTTCAAGTTGAGTTGGGAGGACTCTGAAACATGCCACAGGAGTAGATAGGTCAGACGGGAGTGCGGCGTGCAAATCTCATCCATGACCTGAGGGTGAGAGCGTTCAACTCCAACTAAGAGATGTGTATGGGAGATATCTGATGGGATGAAGGCATTTAGCAGAGCAGGGAATAAGGGTGGGATACAGTTCTGCTTCTCCAGCCTCACAATCAGTGCCATAAAGAAAAGTCACGTCAGACTGAAAGAATGAATCTGTTTCTCTCCACAGACTGCCAGACTTGCTGAGTTCCTCTAGCAATTTATGTTTGCTTTTCTGTAAAGGCAAATTACATTCATGTCAAACTGTATTAATGTCCCTACAGCTATCCAATTTCCTGAGATCTCATCAACTTAGCCAATCATTTCTAAACCTCCAAAGCAGTTTAAATCAGAGGCTGCAAGCTCCATTAAAATATTTAGCTAGTCAACCTGTCTCCTTGGAGTGGAAAGGCTGCAAACTCAAACAGACTTCATTCTGCCTATGTTAAACCCACATCTGTATGGGTCACAGCATGTTCAGTAAGCTTTCATTTTTGATGCCTGACCAGACTCCAATCTGTCCATTTTGGATATTAACATTCATCACTTGGAGTCAATGTATAGAACTGGTTGCTCTCTCTCTCTCTTCTTTATCCCAGAGACACTAAAGTCAATGTTAAGCTTACATTAGTTAATGGGCTAATTCAATATAGAACACATGTTAACTGGAGCTGGCAGGTCCCAAATCAGTAATAACTGACTGAAAGTAGACAAATAATTTATGAATCAAACTACACCAAGGGATCCAGGAAAAGGTCTGTCCTTAGGCCTTTTAAAAATTGACTTGCTGTTAAATTATTTCAATTGAGTTTGACAGGGCCTTTCTAGAAATACAAGAGATGCCTTTTTGGTTTTTACTTTGACTTGATTGGGCCATCTTATCCCTCAACTTAGGAACTAAACAACTAAAGCATTGTAGTCACCCCAACATCAACAGAAAATGTATACCCTAAATAGCCCAATACACTCAACTTGAAGGTCTTAAGTCTCAGATTTTTACAGGTATTTAAAAAGAAACATGCTGCATTTGATATTGTCTCTTTCTAAGTGAAGCGACCAGAATTCATTTTCCTCAGTTTGGCAGGTAAGTTGTCTTCCATTCGTGGCCCTGCAAGTTGCAGGCCATGTTCCCTCTGTGGAAGATCTCCCGTTGATTGAGTGATGGATTCTGAATTGACTTTGAAACTCTTCAGCTGGAGTTTTTCTTCAGCACCAAAATTGCTGGGGTTAGAGCTTAACCTCTGCAGTTTTAGAGGCAGATCACCAGTGCTGCAAGTTTTCTCTCCTATGTCGGCAGTCATTCTTATAACTTTCCTCTGCACCTCATCTTTACCAGTGCTCATTTTCTGAAGTTTGGCTGGTAATTTGTTGCCCTTTTCCTCTAGGGTATCGATGCAGTCCAAGGAGAAAATTCTCTCCCTTCTGTTCTTGCTGTTGCTGATACTGGGGGTGGGACAAAGTGATGTAAGCGACAGCTTCTCATCTTGTTCCTTTACACTATAGGGAGACGTGGGGACCTCAAACGTGGAATGGAATTGAGAATAATCTACACGGAAAAAACCTTCTTCTAGTGACATGACGGGGAAGAATCTATGGCCCCAAAGAACTTCATCTTCTGTGTATGAGGTCCTCGCTTGACATGTCATTCCTGCAAAGCAGAATGACAAAATTAAAGCTTTCTAAATAGATAGAGTTTGCAAAATGAACGCATTATTTTAATTATAATGATTAGACAAAAATGTTAATTATAAAGCACGCTTGCACAGCATAAATGTCAGGGTAATTTACATAGTTGAACACAAATGATTGGAAGTGCCTTATTATTGCTTCCTTTAAAAAAACAAATTTTCTGCTAAACATAAAAGATTTATTATTTGGTGAAGTACAGTCAAATGATCAGGTGAGCAGTGGCCAAATAACTCCTCTCTTTGCCCACTTCCTGTTTCATGCAATAGGTTTTCCTGTTTGAAAAATATATGCTTGTCAATTCAATGAGTGTTTAACTGCTGAATTGAACAAAGAAAGAGGTTTGTTACATTAATGCTTAAACCAATCTAAGAAAGATAGTGAAATATGTATCAACTTCACAGAATCATAGAATCATTACAGTGCAGAAGGAGGCCATTCTGTCCATTGTATCTGCACTGGTTCTCTGTGCAATTCATTTCACTGAAACAAAGAAGTGTTACAGTGCAGGAGGTGGCCATTCAGTCCATCATGTCTGTTCCTGCTCATTAACTGTCCATCATTACCTCATACCAATCTCCTGCTTTCTCTCCCTGTATCCTTGCACATTATCTTTTTCCAAGTAATCATCCAGTGGTCTCTTGAATGCCTCATTCATTCACACTTAGTGCCATTTTTCTCACCTTCTTCCCATTATCCTGTTTTCTGTTTAAATGAACATCTAATGGCCTTTTGTATGTCTCAATTGAACCTGCCTCCACCACACATCCAGGCAGTTCAGTGCAGACCTTAAGTACTCCCTTTATGAAAATGTTTTTCTCATACGTATTCTTTTGCAAATTACTTTCAATCTGTTACCTCTCATTCTCAATGCTGTTACAAGTAGGAATATCTACTACCCTATCTACTCTGCCCAAACTCCTCACGATTTTTACATCGATGAAATCTCCTCATAGCCTTCTCTCTAAGGAAAAGAGTCCCATCATTTCCAAACTATGCAAATAGCTGATTTTTATATCACTGGAATCATTCTTGTAAACCTCTTCTGCAACGTCTCCAATGTTTTCTCATCTTTCCTGAAGTGTGACACCAGCTGAAGACTAACAATTGTTTCACACAAGTTCAGCATAAGCTCTTTGCTTTTGTATTGTATGTTCCTATTAATGAAACTTATAATACTGTACTCAATATTAACTGTACTTTCCACCTGTCCTACCATCTAAAATGACTTATACACATATATATTGGGGTCCCTCTGCTCCTACATAACCTTTATTATGTACTTGCTCTCCAGGCTCTTTCTACATATACGTATTTCTTCACACTTCAGTGCTCTGAACTTCATTTTCCACTTATTTGCCCACTCAACAAACTTGTCAGTGTCCTATTGACATTCTACACCGTCCTCCTCACAGTTTACAATTTTTCAAAGTTTTATACATGATCCACAAACTTTGAAATTGCCCCCTCTACACCAATATCTAGATCATTTACAGATATTGAGAATAGTAAGTCTCTCGATATTGACCTCAAGGGAACTCCACTACAAACCTTCCTTCTGTCTGAAAAATATATCTTAACCATTAGGAGATAGCAAGAACTGCAAATGCTGGAGTCAGAGACAATACAGTGTGGAGCTGGAGGAACACAGCAGGCCAGGCAGCGTCAGAGGATCAGGAAAATTGACTTTTCACGTCAGGACCCTTCTTCAGAAATGGGGGAGGGAGAAGGCACCTGAGAAATAAATAGAGAGACGAGGGGTGGGGCGGGGAAGTTAGGTGGGATGGTGATGGGTGCATGTAGGTAGGAAGTAGTGGGGATTGGTCAGGGGGATGGGTGAGCTGGATACGTGAGAGAGAAGATGGAAAGGTTGTGTCAGGTCAAGGAGGCGGGGATGAGAGGGAGGGCTGGTCATGGGATGAAGCTGGGGTGGACAGATTTTAAAACTAGTGAATTCCATGTTTAGACCTTGACTCTGTCTTTTCTCCCTGGTCCGGGAACTCCCCACCTACGTCCAGGACATCACTCACGCCCCCCATCTCCTCCAAGACTTCCAATTCCCCAACCCTCAACACCTCATCTTTACTATAAACATCCAGTCCCTGTACACTTGTATCATGCACTCAGATGGCCTAAAAGCCCTCCACTTCTTCCTCTCCCACAGGCCCAACCAATCCCCCTCCACCGACACCCTTATCCGCTTCACAGAACTTGTCCTTACCCTCAACAACTTCTCCTTCAACTCCTCCCACTTCCTACAAGGGTGGCCATGGGCACCCACATGGGCCAAGCTATGCCTGCCTCTTCGTAGGATATTTGGAACAGTTCCTTTTCCATTGTTACACTGGCACTATCCCCCACCTCTTCTTCTGCTAAATTCTCTGTATTGGCGCTGCCTCGTGCTCCCAAGAGGAGCTTGAACAGTTAATCAGCTTTGCTAACACTTTTCACCTCAACCACAACTTCACCTGGATTGTAACCGTCTTAACACTGACATCTATTTCAAGCATGCCCACCAACTCCCATAGCTACACAGACTACACCTCCAATCACCCACCCTCCTGCAAGAAGCGATTCCCAACGCCCAATCCCTCCACCTCTGCCGCATCTGCTCCCCAGATGGAATGTTCTAATCCCAGACATCCCGGATGTCCTCCTATTTCTAGGACCGCAACTGCCCCCTTCTGGTGATCAAAAATGTCCTCAACTGCATCTCTTCCATTTCCCACACTTCTGCCCTCAAACCCCCTCCCCCTAACAAAAATAAGGACAGAATCCCCCTGGTCCTCATATACCACTCCCCAACCCCCACATCCAGCGCATCATCCTCTGCCACTTCTGGCACCTACAATCCGACCTCACGACCAAAGAGATATTTCCATCCCCACCCGTATCGGCCTTTCGTAGGGACTGGTCCCTCCGTGACTCCCTCGTCAACTCCACACTGCCCACTAGTCCCACCACACCCG
The DNA here is from genome assembly GCA_024137785.1 of Ginglymostoma cirratum. Classification (NCBI taxonomy): domain Eukaryota; kingdom Metazoa; phylum Chordata; class Chondrichthyes; order Orectolobiformes; family Ginglymostomatidae; genus Ginglymostoma; species Ginglymostoma cirratum. The sequence goes on along the minus strand of JAHRHZ010000055.1, from coordinate 9,016,779 downwards.
GCACCTTTCCTACAACCTCAGGAAGTACTACTCCTGCCCCTACACCTCCTCTCTCACCTCTATACAAGGCCCAAAGCAAACCTTTCATATCACACAGGGGTTCACCTGTACATCTGCCAACTTGGTCCAATGTATCCATTGCTCCCGATGTGGCCTGCTCTCTGGTGAGACCAAGCGTAGACTCGGAGACCATTTCGTAGAGCATCCGCGCTCTGTACGTGACAAACGATAACATCTTCCAGTCGCCAACCATTTTAGCACCCCCTCCCACTCCCTGAGTGACATGCCCATCCTAGGCCTCCTCCAGTACCACAATGATACCACACACAAACTGGAGGAGTAAGACCTCATATACTGCCTCAGGAGCCTAAACATAGAATTCACCAGTTTTAAAATCTCCCCACCCCTGGCCTCATCCCACTTCCAACCCTCCCTTTCATCCCAGCCTTCTTGACCTGAAACAACCTGTGCATCTTCTCTCCCACCTATCTACTCCTCCCACCTCACTGACCAATCCCCACCACTCCCTACCTGCATTCACCGAACACCATCCCACCTACTTTCCCTCAGCCCCACCCCACCTCCCTCTGTTTATTTCCCAGGTCCCTTCCCCTTCCCCGCGTCTGAACAAGTGCCCTGACCCGAAAAGTCAATTTTTCTGCTCCTCTCTTGCTGCCTGGCCTGCCAAATTCCTCCAGCTCCGCGCTGTATTATATCTTAACCATTATGCTCCTTTCTATCACTCAACCTATTTTGTATCCATGTTACTACTGTCCCTTTTATTCCAGGAGTTCTAACTTTGCTTACGAATCTGTTGCGTGGCACTGTATCAAAAACATTTTGGAAGTGTTTGCACAGTGCAGCATTAACCTCATCAAAATGCTTTGTCTTCTCCTCATAAACTCCAGAAAGTTAGTCAAACATAAACAAAGTTATTCTTCTCGAGACCTAGCTATTGAGTTGTGTTTTTTTTAAAATCTTGGTCTACGGCACATGGACAGAGAGAGTCATACAATAAATGACCAGGCCCTGAAAGCTTGTATGTTGAGTGGAAAGAGCCAGGGAAGAAGAATCTCCCTCTCTCAGCTTTTCAGCTGCTTGTTCAGTGCTGTTGAGGAAACATGTGTTAACAACATAAAAAGGGTCCACTTGTCATATAACCACTGTCTCCAGCTGACTAGTAATTCAAATGTGATCATGTTTTCTAATTTTATCTTGATTAGCTCATGACAGGGAACTCCCTCTTCTTAGCCAGGGTCCAATGTTCAAGTGATTAGGTTTGATGTTTGGTCTCCAAGCAACTGAGTACCTGGATATTGTGTCAATATGGTTCATCTATTTTTCTCTGGGTTTACCACTTTTGATGCATTTCTGCAGACATGACATCCCCACCTTACCGGGGATATAATGTGGAAATTTCAGTAATGCAAATGAGGTAACCATCTTAGCTGTGAGATCAAGTCATATTCATTTGTGTTTAAAAATTCTGTTTTCACAGGTTCAATTAGTGTTTCCAGATGATGGATCAAAAATCATTATTTGGGTGTAAAGCACATCTTCAGTACAACAGCTAATGCTTTACACATAGAAAATGATTGGATTTAGCTGTTGCCCTATAAATTCATATCCTAATTTGATGCAAAAGATCATGCTTTGTCCGGAATTGATTCAAATAATGTATAAATTATGGTTAAGCTGACTGATGAGGTACTTGGAAAAACATTGATTATAATCACTGGAGCTCAAAGGTTTAAAATAAACAAGAGGAATAGTCAAAATTATGGAGACATTTGATAAATAGAAAACAGATCAATTCTATGAAAATGAATCTGTAATAGCGGAGCATAAACTCAGTTATTAGAATGTGAAACGTTTAACTACAATTCCCGCATTAAAGAATTCAACCACAATATTTTAAGAGGAAATTGATAAATGTTTGCAGGAGCGAAACATTACAAGATTCGAGGGAAAAGGAGAAAATATAAAATTGGCTACCAGTTAGTGCACATGTACTTTCTAGTTTGTAATTAACACTGGGGAAAGTGTGCTTATCAATATCAATTATTAGTTTGTGACACAAACTTGGAATAGTACTATGATTGCACATATCCCATATTGCCAGATCCCTATCTGGGTGAAATTATTAAGGGAAGTAACCCTTAGGCTGAGCAAAGTTATCAGACATTCAACTAACCTAACCACGGCTTATTTAATGGCACAATCGAACACAGTAATAACTCATCATACATTTAGAGATACACTTGCCAAAGTGGAATTCTCCTACTTATGAAGCAATTTCGGCCTTGGCTAACATGTGGGAGTTTAATCAGAAAATTATTCACATGGCAGGTATCAGCCAGCACTCAATATTTGCATTCTTGTATGTGTCAGAACATTGTGAAGTCAACACATATCTCAGCACATCACTCTACATTGACATTCTACTGTTATAATGAAGCTGTGCAGCACTGATGGAGGACTATCTTGTGGATAAGACAACAATTTGTATTTCTATAATGACTTTAACTTAGTTACCACAAGGCGTGCGTGCGTGCGTGCGTGTGTGTGTCCCCTTCTGCCTTTCTGGAGCTTTCTAATGTGGAATGTGATATGATCGTCATGGGCTCCTAAGTTGCTTAGGCTAATTAAAATTCAGCTACCATCATCCTCCAAAAAAAAACCGGACAGCAAAAACCATTTTAGCACAGATATATGAGGCTTTTCTGGGGCTTTCCAAAGTGTGCTGTGATACACCAAACTGATTGCCTTGAGATTCTGAGTTGATTGGACCAATGAAATTTTAGGTACCATAATCCCCCAATTAAAAATGTTCTTTGCATAAATTTCTTAGCACTGCATTAGCTGCACTTAGAACAGAACCAAATGCAGGATTGTTTAGGGGAGCAAAAATCCAAACATTTTGAAATTATTGAAGTGCAGAAAGCTGGCAAAGGAGTGCATCATTTTCTTCTCAAATTCAGACCTCTTTTCAATTACATTTGAAGAAAGTGGAGCATCCATGAAGCCTTCTTTCAGATGGCCAGAGAGAAATATGAAGTAGTTGGAGCAACATCTGTTCCAATACCATGGAATCATGGGATACTACAGTACAAGAGAGGCCCATTGGCCATCACGTCCATGCTGCCAATAGTATATTACTATCAACGCTAGTTCCACTTTCCCGGACTGGCCCAAAACTTTGAATATTATGACGCATCAGTGCTTATCCAACTGTGTTTTAAAGGTTGTGACATATCCCACCTCAACTACCCTCGCAGTCACTGCACTCCAGGCTCCCACCACTCACTGGGTGGAAAAAGTATTCCCATTAAACCTCCTGCCTTTCACTTTTAAATAATGTTCCCTTGTTATTGACCCTTCAACTAAGGGGAGACAGAGGCTTTCAATTCACTCTGTCTATGCCTCAGAAAATCTTAAACCGTCCTATCAGGTGCTCTCCCCAACCTCCACTTAACCTTCTCTGCTCCAAAGAAAACAACCTGAGCTTCTCCAGCCTTCGTTCATAGCTGAAATGCTCTATCCCAGCAACATCCTGGTGAATCTCTTTTGCACTCCCTCCAGTGCAACAACCTGGGACTGTAAAGCACTTCTGCTTCTTCTGCAACAGCATGATCTTCCTGTTACAGATGTGGATCATTAGCTAGGCAAGTAATCTTTAGCAGGAGATTTAGGACCAACACCTGGAAAGTTACAATTTGGCCAAAAATATGCAACAGTCTGATTAAAGTGTGAATATTTTTTGCCTTGCTTTAGTGCAATGCAAAAATCAACACATAACTTTGAACTAATGGATCAACAGGCCAAACTAGTAAAATAAAACTAGACAAGAATACATCCATCCTCTTGGGGATGACATGGCATCAAAAGGAACAGTAATGTTCTCCTCACCCCTGGCCTACTGTTTCCAGTTGACTAACATCATCAAAAACCAAACCTAGTTGACCTGGTTATAATCACATTTCTATTTGTGGAACTTTGTCTCTTGAATTGGCTGTTGAATTTCCAACACAGAACAGTGATTACAATTCAAAGGTATTTAATCAACTGTATGGGACTTTGAAGTGTCTTCAGGATGAAAGGCAATAGTAGCAGTTCCTTCTTTCTTACATTCTTTCTCATGGGGATTTGGACAAGCAAGAAAAATAAATAAACCGGGAAGGAGAAATATATACAGTGCTGAGAACACATTAAAATTTCATCCTGTGTAGAGCTGCTCAGAGCATAGATAAGTCTCATTTCAAAAAAGTAATAAGATTATTATATTCCATTCCGTTGATGGGTTAACTTGTCATTCGCCTTTACTGATGTATTTATTTTCAGTTTTTATTGAAGGTTATCACGCCAGTGCGATTGCAGTATGATTCAAGCTTCTTTTAAAATGCACAATGAAGCAGATAGTTGCAGAGTCTTTTCATAAAGTCTTTGACTTTAATCAGTATTAGGAGCAACTTATAAGCGTTCCCATTATACATGAAGCTCACATGGAGAAGCTAAAACCAACAGCAGAATGAACAAAGTCAAAACGAGACCCTATGAAATTTATAATGAACATAGAAAAAGTAGAAATAAAGCCTAGATTTGTAAAGGGAGAAAAAAAATGGCAAAACATTTCAGGCATAAACCTTTTGAGATATGTCTTTATTTCAGACTACCCTCCAGTTAATGACTCCTTGAACAAGTCTGATCTGTGTTTGTTCAAACATGAAATACATTGGATTTTTATTTTTAAAAAATGCACCTGTTCAGGTGTGTTACGATAGAGTCTCTGAACTGGATGGGACTTGAACCCAGGCCTTCTGAGATAGGGAATTCTACAGCTGCACCACAAGAATCCTTACAAATGGGCTTTGTTTTAAAATTGAATTCAAATTCCACCATCTACTGTGGTAAGATTTGAATGCAGGCTCACTGAATATTACCTGGGTCTTTGGATTAATAGTCTAACAATAATACCACCACTCTATCACCTCCTTTGCAAAACACATTGGAAATACTTTAAATAAAATAGGCTGCTGGAAAATGATTGCACCAACTAAAATTGACACCTACAATCAAATTGGACAGTTAAATTGATCTGCATCCTTGTCTAATTTCAACTGGCTCTGCTCTACATTCAAAATATTTAATCATTGTCTAACAGAAATGGCTTGAGAAAAGATGTCCTTTGTGAATAGCATTACAATGCAATGTTTTCTCTGTGGGCTCCTGAATCCTGCTGTTAAGTTCAAATGTGGGTCAGAAGGCCGGACTGGGATAGAAACAGTCATTTATTATGGTTCCCCCGGAGCATCTAATTAATAGCCAGACGTGGAGATCTCAGTCCAATTAAGGATGGTGGGTGTGTTCTCCAAGCTGCTGGGCCAATCCAGTTTGAAAGAAACAGCAAGTTGCAATAAAAGGTGAGGAAGAGGGATGATTCAAAATGGAAATGCCCCCTCACGAGCCTTGTTACCTGTTATATTTTAAAAAATGGGTTCTGCAGTCATGCCATTACTGTGCGTCTGTGTGATTGCAGAGCGGAGCAAGGGGAAGGCTGTGAGAGTGAGGCAGAGAGTCAGGGCTGTACCCACACATGATAAAGCTGTAGCTTTTGAAGCTGCTGCAGGCAGGGTGGCAAGACCTGTGTGGTGAGCCGAATGCAAAGTCGGCCACTGAAAAGCAACCCCCAGGGCATTGAACTAGTGACTGGACCCCAGAAGAATGACTGGATAATCCTAGCTGGCAACTTTTAATTGGTTTCACATGACTTTTAATAACAGGTGGATGTCCCTACTACATATAGTGCAAAAGTGGCCTAGGGCAGGATGGAAGTGGGGATCTGGCATGCCAAAAACTAGTGACATTAAGATGAAAAGTTTACTGGTAACGTCAATGGATGAGTAATCCAGAACCCCACACTAATGTTCAACACGAGTTTTAAATAATGGGATTTTAATTCCATAAGAAATATGTAATTAAAAGCTAGCCTAACGGCAACCATGCAATCATTGTCAATTGTCTTTAAAATAAAATCTGGTTCACCAATGGCCTTTAGGGAAAGCTTTTGCCATCTTTAAAATGACTATTGCACGGGGGCATAATTTTAAGGTGATTGGAGGAAGGTATAGGGGAGATGTCAGAGGTAGGTTCTTTACACAGAGAGTGGTGGGTGTGTAGAATGCGCTGCTGGCAGAGGTAGTGGAGTCAGATACTTTCGAGACTTTTAAGCGACTCTTGGATAGGCACATGGAGGATAATAAAACGTAGGGTATGCAGGGTAGATTGATCTTAGTAGGGTGATAGGACGACACAACATCGTGGGCCGAAGGGCCTGCTGTACTGTTCTATGTTCTATGTTTTACATGGTCTGGCCGACATGTGACACTATATTCACAGCATTATGGTTGGCAAGTAGGACTTAGCAGGTTCAACAGTCTATGGTTGCGATTGTTGTTTCTGATACTTGCCTGATGCCACGTTGTCTGTCCAGTTTCATTCCTTTGTTTAAATGTCATAGAATTTTGGTATTGGTCCAGTTGAGCAGCTTGCTGGGCTACAGTCGAGGAGGAGTTGCTCTGGGTGTCTTCACCATTGATTCTAGATCCCATGAAATCTTATGGCATCAGGTTAAACATGGGCAAGAAAACATCCTGTCGATTATCACCAACCATCCTCCCTTAGTTGATGAATTAGTTCTCCTTTAAATTGAATACCACTTGGAGGTAGTACTGAGGGTGGCGAGGGGACAAAATGTTCTCTGGGTGGGCAGCAAAAGGGTAAAATGTACTTGATCTTATCCTCAGCAAATTACCTGGCACAGACATGTCTGTCCATGTCAATATCTGCAGGAATGACCACTGCATAGACATTATGGAAACAAAGTCCCATTTTTGCACTGAGGATCCCTTCCATTGTATTCTGTGGCACTACCACTGTACTGAATGGGGTGGATTTCAAACTGATCGAGCTATGCTATACTGAACATTTATGAGGAACTGTGGGCCATCGGCAGCAGCAGAATTGTATTCAACTACAATTTTTAGCCTCATGGCCTAGCTTATCCTTCAAACCACCATAATTGAGAAGCTAGGGATCAACTGTAGTTCAATAAAAAGGGCAGGAGGGTAAGTTAGGAGCAGCAACAGGAATATTTAAAAATGAGGTGTCAATGTGATGAAGCTACAGCACAGAATTACTTGCATTCCAAACAGTGGTAAACCCCATACTATAGATAGTGCTAAGCAATCCCACCACTAATGGATCAAATCTAAGCTCAGCAGTTCTGCCACATCTAGTATTAAATGATGGTGAAAAATTAAACAACAAACGAGAATTGGAGGGTCCACAAATATCCCCATCCTCAAGCATGGGGGAGCCTAGTGCATCAATGCAAAATACAAAGCTGAATTGTTTTCTTCCATCTCCAACCTTGCAAGATGATTAATCTTAGTCTCCTCCAGAGTCCCCAGCATCACAGGGGCTAGTCTTCAACAAATTCAATTCACTCCATGTGACATCAAGAAATGGCTGAATGCACTGGATGTTGCAAAGGCTAAAGGTCCTGACAACATTCCGGCAACAGTACTAAGGATATCTATATCAGTCTACTTTTGATCATCAGAAAAGTGATGGAAAAGTTATTGATAGTGCTATCAAGCAGCAGTTGCAAAGGAAAAACCTGCTCATTGATGCTCAGTTTGGGTTTCCCCAGAGCAACTGACTTCTGACTTCCTTACAGTCTTGGTCCAAACATGGACAAAACAGCTAAATTCCAGAGGTGAGAGGTGATCTTAACATCAAGGCAACATTCAGTTGAAACCACACAAACAAGGTGTAAACTCTCCACTGGTTGGAGTCAAACATGGCATACAGAAGTTGGTTGTGATTGTTGGAGCTCAATCATCTCAATCCCAGGACATCACTGTCCTAGGCCCAACCATCTTCAGCAGCTTCATCAACGATTATCCCTCTATCATAATGTCTAAAATGTGAATGTTTGTTAATACTTGCGCAAAGCTTAACAACATTTGTGACTCCTCTGATACCAGAACAGTCTGGGTCCATATGCAGCCAGATCTGGACAATAACCAGACTTAGGGTGATAAATAACATTTGCACCACACTTCAAATCTTTTTCTTACCTCAACAATATTAATGATCTATTGTTAAAGGTCCAAAACTAGAACTGAACTATCTGTTCTAAATATACACATTACTAATTTCCGTTTGTCCTTGATTTCTTGGTGTACTTGGACATACTGGGTTTATTTTATGTACACTATTTCTTATTTTTGTTTTCTTTCTGGAACTGTAAAGCTTAAACATCTTAATGTAACCTTAGCTTTTGTTATTGCTCCTCCATTACATGATAGTAGCATATAGACTAGACAACAACGTTGTGTGATGTTAATGAAAGACAGCTTAATGCATTCCTTTGATACAATTTTTTCTGCTTTTTAAACAGAGTTATAATTACAAGGCTGGCTTCTGACTAAATGTAAGATTTTAGCATAATGTCCTATAAATCATTGAGAATCCAAATTGTTATTGATGTCTAAAAATAATGCGGTCAGTAATTTACTTAAAACACCGTTTGACCTGAGAGCTTAATGTTCAATTCCATTAGGATCCTACAGCTAAAGTTTGTTAAGTGATAGAGTACAGGCAGTGCTATTTACTTGAAACATATTTCAGAACAAAAAGTTCCTATCAGAACCTTCTGGAGCTTTCCTGGTTGAGATTTACACCAATCTGGTGGATTTGGAAAAGAAGCAAAATCTCATTTCCTAATGATTATTTAACAGCACTTAGAGTCACAGAGATGTACAGTATGGAAACAGACCCTTTGGTCCAATTTGTCCATGCTGACCAGAGATCCTAAATTAATCTAGTGCCATTTGCCAGCATTTGGCCCATATCCCTCCAAACCCTCTTCATTTATGTATTCATTCTTTAGTGAAGTTTTCAGGACATAAATTCTAGGAAACTGCATGCATATTAAATCCTTTTGATCCTTTGCAGGAATGAGCAAAAGTAATGGGGTGTATTTTAATTTTTTATCCTGTTCAAAGTAGGAGGAGCTGTCATTGTTTCCATCACCTGGAAGTTTGAGTAGCCACTCCTTTAGTGGCTTTTTAACTGAGCAAACACATTAGCTTTCTGCTGCTGGCTTTGCTGAGGGAAATGTGCAGACATTATGAGTTCTGTCTCCAATCTTTACCTGATGCAACAATGCTTATGTTATCTCCTACAATATAAGAATCTTGACATGGGTAATGTGGTTTTGAAAAATCAAGCAAAACTTTGTTACAGCTCAGTGTGGTATACAAATATCAGATTTTGTAGACTCTTCAGTGTCTGGACTAGTATTAGGTTATTTGATTACAAAGAGCAGCATGCTTTCATTAGTTTTCAGGCTTCAAGAGATCTGAGTTGAGATGGATTCAGAGACTTTTACGTCCTCAGGGCCGATGCTACAATACAGTGGTGATAGATTATTGACTGTGGGAATTGTGTTTTCAGCAATGAAATGCCAGGCAGACATACTGCCCAAGTCTAACTGAAGCATATCTAAGTGAGTCTGTAACTGGCAGCTAAGTGAACAGGATGCTGGTTACATCAGTATTCTCTTCCTACTCCTTTTCCAAAGATACAAGGAAAACTATGACCTTCTTCATCCCAGGGCTCGTACCCTCTCTGTTGTGCTATGATGTGTAAGGCACAGCAACCATTATTGTGGATGCTGTTGCTAGTGCATACTGAAAGGTATCCCCAGATCTGTCCAGATGCATGAGTTATAATTTCAGTATTCCAGCGGTTTGCTAAATGACAGCTTGTGTGGCTTTGAATGGACCTTTCCTGAGTGACAATGGTAAGGACCCTCACAGCATTCTTAGAACGTATTACTTGTCTTCACAGGGCCAACCACAGACTTTACTTACAGCTGTAAATGTGGGAACCTTTACTGGCGCAGAATCAAGGCATTACAGTATCTTCTTTGGGATCTTGCCCAGATATGCATGATGAGTTTTCAGTGGTTGCATTCCAGCTGAACAATTGAAGAGTAATAACTTTTCAATGGATGAATATTGCAGGTCTTAGGGTGGCTTGACTGCTACTTCTGTGAAATCGATGGCTCTCTGCACCTCCAGGAATCTAAAGATATGACAGGTCTCAAGGCCCTCTCATTCTGACTGACGTTACCTGTAGCATAGTGGATGTAAATTGTGACCCCATCACCCAGGAGATGGTGCACAGTAGATTCCGAAATTCTGCAAATATCACCAACAGGAGCTGGCAGTGAAGAAATTCAAATTCTGCAGTATCCTTGGCTTTCATTGACAATGGATATCTGCTGATTCAACTGGCAAAAGAACTTCTTCTGGAGATTCTGTACATTTCTGAGAAGAAAGGCTGAAAATGGCAAAAGGCTGAGGCTCTAAGACAGTGGTGGTCAGTCATGTCCAAAGGGCCAGTCCACTGCCTGTATATCCTGGCCTGGAGGTGTTGCCTCCTATGAGCTGGAGAACTGCATTCATCCCATTTGTCCAGTGCTTGACTAGGACAAGACTGCTACTGTGCTTAATCTAAGTACAATGTAGTTACTCACGTCCCAAGTCTCCCCATACATCATACTGTTACTGGTTGCCACAAACTTCTCATCATATCAGTGTATCCAAAAAACCTTGAAATATGGAAAGAAAGAAAAACCTGTGGAATATAGGAAACATAGCAGCCTAATTGCACAAAGCAAACTCCTACAAACAGCGATATGTTAATGGCCAGATTATCTGTTTTTCTCATGTTGATTGAAGGATAAATGTTGACCAGGACACCGGGAATAGCCTCACTGTTCTTCCTTGAAATAGTGACATGGAATCTTTTATGTCCTCTTGACAAAGCTGTTAAGCCTATGATTTGGCATCGCATTTCACAGATAGCACTGGAAAGTTAGCAAGCGTGGGGCTGGATGAACACAGCAGGTCAAGCAGCATCATTGGAGCAGGAAAACTTGACGTTTCGGGCCGAGACCCTTCATCAGAAATGAGGGAGGGGAAGAGGGTTCTGAAATAAATAGGGAGAGAGGGGGAGGCGGATAGAGGATGGATAGAGGAGAGGATAGGTGGAGAGGAGGCAGACAAGTCGAAGAGGCGGGGATGGAGCCAGTAAAGGTGAGTGTAGGTAGGGGGGTAGGGAGGAG
>JAHRHZ010000055.1:8951050-8995350 GCA_024137785.1 Ginglymostoma cirratum | reverse complement strand
CTTATTGAGCTTTTCCAGCAACTTTGTTTTTGTTCCTGATTTACAGCTTCCGCAGTTCTTTGGTTTTTATTGAGTATTTAACTTACTGCCACATCTCTTCCAGGCAAGCCCACATTGAAGAAGCTCTGCTCCTCTATCCGATGGGATTTCTGTTCCAATCTCTCTTCTTGCCCACCGACATTAATTTCACTGTCACTCCTAGTGTTTGACCAGGTATTTGCTAAAACTCATTTCCACAGCCATATCACACTCCTCAGTGACTGCCTCTGGCTCAGACTCACCCCATGTGGATTCCAACTGAAGTTTCACCCCTCATGATTTGAATCCTCCCAGGATCAAGAAATCTCAGTGATGTTCAATGTTCCACGGACAGCTGCTCTCGCTGCATCCTGAAATCCACACTCAGTGCCATGCGGCATCACATGCACACTCTCAACCTTTCTCTCCAACAGCATCGCAACACACTGGCTCAGGGCTGCACCACTCCGCAGTTCCACTTCATCCTCCAGCTCATTCGCCATGCTAACAAGAAACTTTTTCTTTTCCTTTCAGGCATCAAGGCCCACAAGATGCACCAACTCAAAAATACCCATGGCCCTCTGGAACCTACCTCTCCTCCCTTTCCCTCTGACTCTATCCCCTCCCCCAACACCCCCACCTCTTGTTGTGTATTCTCCATCCCTCCTAACCTTCTGCTTTCCGATGCTGAATGCTCTGTACTCAGCAAAGGCCTCAGCTTTATCCCTCTGCGTCCCCACCTTAACGAATTTCGGGCACAACATGATGCCGAACTGTTCTTCCGCCGTTTTCGCCTCCGTGCTCACTTCTTTGGACAAGAGTCCACTCCCAGTCCCACAGACCTCTTTGCCCAGCTCCAACATTCTCCATCCACCTGGACCCCTCCCTCCGGCCTTTTACCTGCACTCGATCTTTTCATTGAGAACTGTCGACATGACATCTGTCGCCTCAATTTCACTGCCCCTCTCAACAAATCCAACCTATCTCCCTCTGAACTGACTGCACTCCGTGCACTCAGATCTAACCCTAACTTTGTCATTAAGCCTGCTGATAAGGGCGGTGCTGTTGTTGTCTGGCGTACTGACCTCTACCTTGCAGAGGCTGAGCGCCAGCTCTCAGATACCTCCTCCTACCTTCCCCTGGACCATGACACCACCATGGTACATCAGGCCATTGTATCCACTACGGTTAGGGAAGAAAAAAAGACATTGACATGTTGGTGGAACAGGAGGATAGATGGTGAATTAATTTCAGTGCAGAGAACTGTTAGGGCATACCCTTTGTTACATAGAATAGGGAGAGATAGAATAAAATAAAGGATTCTAAAGGGTATGCAATAACACAGAGCGACATTCAGAGAGACCTGACTGTATATGTGCATGAGTCATTAAAGATTGTAGAACATACAGAAAGTGCAGTTAATAAAGCATGCAGCATTCTAGGCTCCATTAATAGGGACATAAAGTAGAAGAGCAGGAAGGCTATGCTAACCACCATTAGTGCATCACATTGTGGTGGTGACACTCTCTAGCTGTCCAGTTCATTGACTTTTGGGAGAACTAGACTTCTACATTTAATTCAAAATGGTTAATACGAGTGAAGTACATACTTAAAGTTCCAAAGTGAATTAGTAGCATGTTCTCCGTCCTGCATCAGTTATGGTCAAATATGGGTGAGCTGAAGGCAAGTTGGGATCAGATTTCCAAAGATTCTACACCCAAATATAAGGTTTTAAGAGGAGCTGGCAGGGGTGATGCAGAAAGGATGTTTCCCTTGGGTAGAGTCAAGCATCAGACGCACAATCTCAGAGTAAGCGATCATCCATTTAAGAAACAGATGAGGAGGAATTTCTTCTCTCAGAGGGTAGTGAACCCGTAGAATTCTTTACTGTAGACTTCGGATGGTTAAATACATTCAAGACATATTTTTAATCAGTACGTGAACCAAGGGATATGGGGAAAAGACAAGGAAGTGGAGTTGGGGATTATCAGATCAACCATAATCTCACTGAATGACAGGGAAGACTGTGTGGGTTGAAAGGTCTACCGCTGCCCGTTCTTTGGAGTTAAACCTCCTTCTTGTGCGTTACAGTAAAGGTTCTTCAATTTAGTTTGTTGGAAAGCCTTGTTGCTCTTTTCCCTGCTCATAATGCCTACACCATAAAGAGTGTCACAACTGCATGATTGTCTGGACTGAGAGAGAGCTGGCAGTTTACAACTGAGGAGCATACTTCCAGTACAGTGAGATACTTCAAGTGCTCCAAGTTAAGATGGAGAATAAGACCTTTAAACCCTCAGGTCGCTTGCTATGGTGCAGCACTTATGCCATGAGCATGTATCTTAAAGGTACGACAATACTATGCATACCATGTATAGAACTAAACTATGTCTCATAAAGGTATACTGACATACTGACTGTGAGACACAACACGGTAGATGGTGTCATTTCTGAACTTGCGGTTGTACCACACAGAAGGCAAGAATACTTGACACGAGAACTGATTGAAAATAGAGAAATGGTTTCCATTTTCCAACTCTGTCAAACCCACAAAGCTAATACAAAACAGACCATAAAAATGTTTCTTTTATGACCCAATCATAAGAATTAGAAAACACAGTCAACATGATAAAGCAGGCAATAGCCCTTAAAAAACACAAGCTAATAAAATGTAACAAATGGATTTTATTCCGTTTATCGGGAGAAAGACAGAAGGAGAATTTATAGTTGTAGATTGGAGATAATGGGCAGAGCAGACTTATCAGCTTCTTTCAGCTAAGGGTAAATAGTTTGATTTTGAGATCCTCAAAGACTCAAACCCTAAATTTAACCACTTAGTATCCATCTCAATCATAATAAAACTAATTCTAAAAAGAAAATCCCTTTGAATCACTATGGAAATTAGAACAATATCACTGCTGGGTTTATAATGTCAGTATTCTCAGAAAACAATGGGGTCAGGAACTGATGGAATATAACAGTGCTGCCAGCTACTTTGTCACCAAGCTCCTGCTTTGGAGCCCTTTTCAGGAAGGCCAGATCAGGGATGAATTTGATATTTTCTAATCAATCTGTTCAGAGATGTTATGATTTCCAGAGCAGGTGAGATCTGAGCCCATACCTCCTGGTCTAGAGGAACAATACCACTGTGCCATAGGAACCTCTAACAGGAATAAAGCAAGCAGTGGGTAGCTTGCTAATTTACAAGGCAAATTATGGCCAATGATCAGAGGTGAATTGGAATCAACCTGCTTCCCTACAAAGTCCTTGTGATGTTGGAAGCAAGGTAGCTGTCTGGACGTGTGGTCTTGGCAACAGCATAGGAGACCAGGTTCCAAAATGACTGTGAGGCCCCCCTGTCTGCCTCCCAACCTATCTGACCATAGCTGTAGCCACAGACTGCCCTGTGAAAGAGGTCTCCCTCTGTAGCGATGATCGATCATGTGTGCCTAAAATATTTTTCAAATATTTTAAAAGTGCTAAGTCGGTTTGTGTGTGCAGCAAGTTAGGATCAGGCACTTCCTTCTCCCTTGGCTGCAATGGCTGGCTCCAGTTCCTTCAGTCCTAGGGGACCTCCTATTGTCCTTCCAGCAAGCTTCTCATCTGCCTTTAATTGGTTGGCAGCTTACCCTACGTTACTCTTTGTCCAAAGTCAGCAGGGATCAATGTGAGATTGCTTACTCCCAACACAGGGCAGTGATGGGGCCCACACTTAAAGTAAATGTTAGTGCCCCAATTCAAATTGAAAAGCCCTGCCTCAAATTAGATTCGTAAGATGTCGCTGGACTGAAATGAAACTTTCTGAAAGCCTGAAGGATATTGCCGTGTTGTAATAATTCCCAGATACCCTGTCTTCTCCATTTCGTGGCTAGGGAAGCTTATTTAAAATATAAAGAAGTTGATGCAAGAATGAGTACAATTTCAAAGTATTCAACTTGTGTCCTGCAAACTTCTCAGAAAAGCATGAGGCCCAAATTTCCTCTTCAGCCCATTGGCGATGTGTGTTTGATAGACCAGACCTTGCACCTACTCTTTCCCTGCATCCCTGACCTGCTCTATTCACCAGGCTCTGTTACATAGTGAACTCAAAGGTGAATTTGCAATGTTGCTTTGTGCCTATCTCAGGTCAGAAAAATTAATTGCAACAGAGCTTTGATGCATGTAACTTTTCCCAGTTCATTCCCTGCAAGTTTGCATGACCATTGGTATTTTGTACTAATTAGTAAATGAAGAAGCTAGCTTGCTTGAGCATGAACTCATGTCATTGCTTTGAATTGGAATCTTTTCCAAAGCATTTGAGTGCAATTGGTGGGCTCTATTTTTCAAAGCTCTACTTGTACTGTATTTTACATGGCTCTCATTTTACATTTTTACATTCATTCTAAGTAAGAAGGATCATAGTCCCTAATATATTCTATATATGTAGGCGGTTTAGCTCCATAAATGAGCTCCTATTTTAGTTTCCAGAGATCTGAAATGTAAAAGGCCAGGGTCTGATCTTACAGCCCATTCAAAACCCACCCACTTCAAGAATTAAAATGAGGCCCAGTCTAAGATGTCAACCAATCAATTGCAAATTGAGGGTTGTCTGTTCTTATGCGAATCTGGGTAGCAATTATTTATTAGAAAATAAAATAGTTACAGTAAATGTGAGCAGTAATTACAGCCAGTACTATACCGATGAAATGGAGGAGAGCAGTGGTGAATTACTTCACTTCAAGTTTGTTATTTTGTTACGTGGGCTTATTCATGTGAACTAGATAGACAGGAGCAAAAAGGAAAAACTCCTGTTGTTCAGCAGAAAAACCTCATTTCTTTATTAATCAAGACTTCGCTCTCAGGAACATCTCACTAGTATACTTCCTGTGAGACGCACACAGTCATTTTGTGGCTAGAGGGCCTGGTAATACTAACACCAGCAGCAGAGTTTAAATTAGCTGCAGGACAAAACACTGGTAGAAAGCAGCAGAAAACTGCTTGTAAAATTAAGCAACAAGATACAAAATCCAACTTGATACAATCCTACACATACTAGCGCAACATTATTCTAGTTATAATCGAGGGGATTCAACTCCACTCATTTAACACCTCTTTGTAGGTTACATCAAATATTTTTTATTTCTTTTTAGCAATCAGCTACGACATTTCAATTAGAACATGTAGTTAACTAGTTCATTATGAATGAATCAATTAAAAGGTTTTCTTGAATGAAGGAAAGAGGAATTTTATTACCCATTAGCCTGGAGAAAACAAATAACAAGACACAGCATCAAACACACACAAACTCAGTTAATATGTTAAAAAGGGGAGCGTGTCTGGTTCAGATAGGACGAATACTGGCTATGCAGTTTAAATGCCCCTTAGTAGTTTAAGATATTTTAACTTGAAACCATAGGTATTTAATTATTGATTTAGATCTCAGGAGTTGCAGAAGTTGTGGGTATCTTTCAATTCTCAGTGAATCATTGTTTCCCCAATTTGCTTTTTAATGAAGTGTTGTATTCGAAGACCTTGAAAGAAACACGGAGACAGACATGCAGCTTATCTTGCTACACATTTATTTGCCTTCTCTCTGCTCTTTTGCTCAGAAACAACTACTGAAGTATGAAATATAAATTTGTTTATTTACTTCAAAGTCTGATTCCATTGTCAAGGGAGCTATTTATCTCCCAGTTTTTAAAATACCATAGAAGTATGAACTAAAATAGGAGATATACATGTCTTGATGCTGACTGAATGGCTTGGCTTTGACGTCTTTACATAAACCTGTAATTTCAGTGCAGGCAAATACATTTATTCCACATTCGTCCCCAGTACTTGCCTCATCTGTGATCAGGTGATCATAACACCATTTTAGGACAGCATTTGTGCTTTTCCTGAGATGATTTAAGTCTATTAAAAGGTCTTGGTTATAACAATCAAATGGTGGAAGTTAAAATTTCATAGTCCATATTTACCACTATTGAAACATAGTCTTAACAGTACCTGTTGGATTGTAAATTTATTTGGGACATCCTGATATAGGCATTATATAAATGTAAGTCTTTCTTTCTTCTCCCTGCCTGAAGCAATAATTCTAACAGTATTTTTGGTGTAACTTGTGAAAATATCTAGGGGCATTCAGTTTGCTATAATGACATTTCTGTAAAGAGGAATTACAGAGGTCAATTTTTTTTAATAAAATTGTCAGAATGGAAACAATGGTGAGATATGTCCTTGAGTCACTGGATTCCCTTGTGGTGATGTTTCTCCATCCCACAACAGGTTGAGGTCTGGAATTCCTGAACATTGACACAGTAGCAATTGCTCTATGAGCATTTACTAAAATGTTATCAGAAGATTCCAGTCCAAAAAGCAAAGTTAAAATATTTGCTACAAATATACTAAGCATACAATTACTTATCATCATCTCCAGGCTTTGGGTAACTCAAACTGATGGAGCCTTTACTAACACAATTCTATGCTACATCATTGAATTGCACCAGAGCAGTAGAAAACCCCTGTTCATCTCAAAAATGAATGGTGGTGGTTGATGGGAAATGTTCATCCTGGAGTTCAGTTACTAGTGGTGTACCGCAAGGATCTGTTTTGGGGCCACTGCTGTTTGTCATTTTTATAAACGACCTGGATGAGGGCGTAGAAGGATGGATTAGTAAATTTGTGGATGACACTAAAGTCGGTGGAGTTGTGGATAGTGCAGAAGAATGTTGCGTGTTACAAAGGGACATAGATAAGCTGCAGAGCTGGGCTGAGAGGTGGCAAATGGAGTTTAATGCAGAAAAGTGTGAGGTGATTCACTTTGGAAGGAGTAACAGGAAGACAGAGTACTGGGCTGATGGTAAGATTCTGGGTAGTGTGGACGAGCAGAGAGATCTCGGTGTCCATGTGCATAGATCCCTGAAAGTTGCCACCGAGGTTGATAGGGTTGCTAAGAAGGCGTACAGTGTGCTAGGTTTTATTGGTAGAGGGATTGAGTTTCGGAGCCGTGAGGTCATGTTGCAGCTATACAAAACTCTGGTGCGGCCACAATTGGAGTATTGCATACAGTTCTGGTCGCCACATTATAGGAAGGATGTGGAAGCATTGGAAAGGGTGCAGAGGAGATTTTCCAGGATGTTGCCTGGTATGGAGGGAAGGTCTTATGAGGAAAGGCTAAGGGACTTGAGGCTGTTTTCGTTAGAGAGAAGAAGGTTAAGAGGTGACTTAATAGAGACATACAAGATGATCAGAGGATTAGATAGGGTGGACAATGAGAGCCTTTTTCCTCGGATGGTGACAGCTAGCATGAGGGGGCATAGTTAAATTGAGGAGTGATAGATATAGGACAAATGTCAGAGGTAGATTCTCTACTCAGAGAGTAGTAAGGGCATGGAATGCCTTGCCTGCAGCAGTTGTAGACTCGCCAACTTTAAGGGCATTTAAACAGTCGTTGGATAAACATATGGATGATAATGGAATAGTGTAGGTTAGATGGGCTTCAGATTGGTTTCACAGGTCGGCGCAACATCAAAGGCCGAAGGGCCTGTACTGCGCTGTAATGTTCTATGTTCTATGTTCTAAAAATTTTTAGTTAAAGTAAACTTAGTTAAGCACTTCCAAGAGGTTAGGAGTGGCAAAGAACAAGATCATTAGTGTGCTCCTTTCAAAATATTGCAGTGGCAAAAGCACTATAAAATCTTCTCCATCAAACAGCACAAAAGAGCAAAGTTAAACAGCTTCCAAAATGGAAGGGAGCAAGGCAGAAACAGCCTGTAATGGAATAGATATCATTTTGTAAATGTTCAGGGAGCTTGTTAAAAAATAACTGTCTGCATTATTTGAAAGGTAAAGAAGAAATGAAACAGTTCAATGCTGCACAGATGTACAACAGACTCACCGGTAGTCTCAACAATTCCCTCCAGAATCACCACAATTTCAAACTGATCACTTCTCAGGGATCGTTGAGACAGGTCAAAGAAAGGACTTTTAGGATTTATTTCATGACAGATAGTCAGAGGTGACACCAGAAACAGTTGGTCCGCACCAGTCCCAAATCCCACATCCAACTCACACTGATCCAAGGGCAGGAACTCTCCTTCTGGGGTCTGCCTGGACTGAAGAAGAGAGATAAAGAAGATAAAATTAGATTCAGAGCTAGTTCTTTTTCTTGTTCCTGTTTGCTCATTAAGCATTTTCCAAAGTCTTCATAATTTACATTAAGCATATGTAATTCTCACATATATTCAAACCTGTGGACTATTAACTCCCCCTAAAACTCCCCCTAAAATAAAATATTTATTTGTATATTTTAGAATCCAAATTTGCTCATGTCCCCACAATCAATAACTATCACAGAAAATGTTGCAGTGATCTATTTGTCATAGCGCAAGAACAGAAAATAAAAGAATAGGAGATAAAAAGAAAATATGTGTGCTAACAGCAATGAAAAGATTGAATTCTATAATTCTATCATTTCCAGCTACATTTCATGCAATGTATTTAATGGCAGCCTCAAACTAAAGTTGAAGCAACACAGCAGAGATGGAGGTCATATCGCTATGATAAATCATTCAACACATCACACACAAATGCACTTCTCCAAAGCCATTTGCAGTTACATGTTACCCATTCACCACGTATATTACACAAAGCAAAGGAAATTATAATTCATTAACAGAACAGTGTATTAATTATAGTCTGTCCCACTTTCATCAGTCTCTGCGTATGCAATTCATCCATTATCTCTAAAATGTTCAGTTATTTCTCTGATGCACATGTGAGTTCTTATTATCAATTTGTAAGGTGTTATGCATTCCTAAGGTGATGTTCGCTCCCTGAGGAGTGTTTTCCCATGGTGAGTGTCTAAACAGAGTAAATTATTTGGCTATAATATTCAATGTTTCGGCTGGTTAACATTTCCACATCATGTTGAGCTGTTGTTATTAGTTTTTTTTATTGAGTGTGTAGTGTTGGGCTTAAAAATGATATCTTCAAACCAGATCATTAAGGATTAATCATTAGGGGTTAATTGCTCATGAGAACGAGCAATTGAAGCAAAGTGGAAAAATACATGAAAATTGGTTTGATGCATGTTTCGGCTAGGAGGTAACTGCACAACCATGATTATCTATGGGCAACATTTTTTTTATGGAGCCACCTGGAAATCTTTCAATTTGTTTTCTGCACCATTGAATGTCTGGAAATGTACTGAAAGTAGTATGAAATGGTGATTCAGCAAGTAATTTAGATTCAGAATAGTATTAATATCAGGGACTTTGCCCCACTCATTGGACTTTTCACCATCTGGCTAGGGATCGTGAAACCAGTGCCCTGGAATCTGAGATAGAACTCTGAGTGCCACTGTCACTAAAGTTTCTGATGGATAGAAGGAAGTGTGAGACTCACTTGTTTGTATTTAGATGTGAATTATGTAGTTTAAGCTAATAGATTCACTCACTGATTTACATATGTCTGTAATATATAATAAGTAGTTTAGGCTAATAAATTTGTTTTGAAGTGCACGTATCTTCTTGTCTTCAGTTTGATCAGAGCTTAAAGAACCCATTAGGTACTTTCAGCCTAACAATACACTTGGGTGCTACAAGCATAGTCTGAGGAAAAAGTTCAAGAAGGAGGATATTATGCTGGGGAAACATTCCGTATCCCAGACTTGTCCTGTAAATGATGGGTTCGGAAAGCAAGCAAGCTGGTGGGCTGGATTGGGTCCCCATAACTTTTGGGGGGATTTGGAGCAAAATCGCACTTGACTACTCCATGCCAAGAAGGACTGTCTGGGGGAAGTAGGTCTTCCAAAACAAAGCAAGAGTGGTGCCCAAAAGGGTGGATTCTGCTGACCAGCCTCTGTATGTTGCCTCAGGAGTTGCAAGATTCAAAGGATGTGAACAGTACAATGACTGCCTGTGCTGCCTGCAGAACAGCAGAAGGCTGTGTGGCAGAGTTGGGGGGGGGGTCACATTGGCCACTGTCCAGCATAACAACAGGGTGAAACCTGGAAAGTGAATCCGATAAAAGTGCACTCTGTATTGTCTTCAGTTGATAGAGAGAGAGAGAAAGAGAGAGCGAGAGAGAGAGAGCGAGAGAAAGTGAGAGAGAGAGAGAGAGAGAGAGAGAGAGCAATATCTACAATGACCCGCCTTGATACTACAGGTATTCTCCAGGTGTTGAGTGAATTCATTTAGCCATTCCATTGGTCCAGTGAGTCAAAGGGTGGTAGACAGTGAATTTGTTGTGTGAAGCTACAGGGCATAGTCATGATCTTTTGGACTGTTGAAAGTTAGCTTGGCACAGCAGCTACAAGCCCTGAGAGATGGACTCCTGAGAGAGGCCGTCCTCGGGCAGGACTTGATGAGAAAAAGTTGAACTAATGATAGTTGAATAAAAGGTAATCATGTAGGAAATCAAAACACCAACATGATGTTGTGACGGTGTACTCAAACTGCTGGTTCTGGAATGTAAATCATTAGATGGAAAGCTATCTAGACATCTCACTCTTACTATGGTTAAAGGAAGAAAATGTTCTCAAAGTTGTGGGAGAAGGAGGGAGAGACCAGCTTTGTGTTTGATTGAGGTAATAAATCAATTCTGTCTGGATGTGAATTCATTCAGTGTCCATAGTCTCTGAACTGTTAATTCTTTGTGATGTTTTTATTTGTATTTTCGTTCGTTGACTGCCAAGATCCTGTCTTGTGTCATTTGCATGTTTCTCTTCCTGGATTTGAGATCTGGGGAAGCTTTAAGTTGATTTCCCTTTAAGGAACTAACAGTGGTTGTGTAAAAGAAAACCCTGTTATGGAGTGTTTCTGTGGAATTAGTTTCTTAAGGACTTGGTAAGAAAAGGTACCTCTTGAAATTGGTTGCAGTTACATGATACAGATTAAAGACAGCAAATTAAATGGTATAGCTTATTTCCGTTTTCCTTAAAACAGGGTGCTCTGTGTGCTGCATTTGTTTAAGGAAAGATAACTGGTAAATTTCAAAGGCTTTGTGATTGAATTCTTACTCTTGGAATTTCATTTTCTGGCTGGAATGAACTACCAAATGTCATTGTAATGTATGAGTGAATCCTTAATTTCGGATATGATTTGCTCATCTTGAATGTTTTTTGGTGTGAATTGGTGCTCTGAAAAAAATAGGGAAAATTGGAAATTTGGAAAGGTAATTCCCTCTTCTAAAATCTGAGAAAACCAATGTCAAAGCATTTGCAGAAGGTCAAAACTAGCAGAGGAGGTAGACTTTTGCTTTGTTCAGAAAGGAATAATAACACATGGCTGTCATCTTTGTCCAGGAGGAGGATGGGGTGTGGGTGTTGATGTTATTACCTCCAAGGTCCTTCACCCAGTACCTTCGGATCAGCGGTAAACCATCTGCATCTGTTCAGAGAATTTATATATTCAATATATAAAATTTTTATCAAACAGATGTACTTGGACGAGTTAACCCATTCTGCTTGAATCAGGATCGATGGATACTGTTTCTTTTCCCTCAAGATAACAGCAGATAGAGAAGGTTTCTTCCCAGCAGCTTTGAATTTCTGTATTTGTCTGCAGTACTCCAGCATTACAGCTGTACAGGCTGGATGTTTGTGCCGGGACTGATGATAAGGCGGATTTCTCCCTTGATATAGCAAAAATCAAAACTTGCCAGACAGAAATCCATGAACAGACAGCAGGTGGGTTTGTTATCTTGGAAGACAAGGCAAGTAACCTTGAGATTCAAGTTGGTAGCATTTCCCGCACTGATTTATTTCTGTGCAATGAGACGAGGCCAGTGTGTAGTTTCACTCAGGAGCTGGAAAGGGAGGGCAGAGGACTATGTCCCTGGGACACAATTAAGGAAGAGATCAATAAGTTCCTTTCTCTCAGTGAAGTTAAAGAAGCCTTCTGTGAAAATTGGCTTGTATTCACAAAGTTCCCTCGCAAATTACATTTTACATATTAGTCTAAATCAGCACTAAAACAGGGAGTAGTCTTAAAGCATCATTGATCAAAACTTCGAAATCCTATTTCATTGGAAAGCTTAAAAAGTGTTTTCTTTTGTTAGAAGCTGCTGTCGAGAAGACGCTGAGAAAAAAATGGTTCTTAAAAATAGATAAACCTTTTTGGAAGACATCCAATTTGAACTCCGAATTTGGAATGAGAAATGCTTTGCCCGCATACTTGCTTTGTTTCTTTTTGAAGGTGGTCTTAGAAGAAAGGTCTAAAAAAATGTTTTCTTTAAGATGATAGAGATTTTAAAGTACCTATTTGAGATTGTCAAAAGATTTTTTTGACTGTTTTGAACTGAGCATGTGAATATGCAACATGACTTCACCTGGTGTCTAGTGTCCTGGTCTTTCTGAGACCAGCAGAGTTAGCTCGTCTTTAAATCTTCTCACACACCTTCTGTGTGGTGAGATGTGTTGTGTGGATAATTTTAACCCATTGGGCTTCTTCCAGGGCCACAGTGGATTTCATTTATTTTTGTTTTTGAACAGGTTTCAAGAACACAGCAAGGGAGCTGGAAGTCTTGTGAAGACTTTGTCTTTGGAAATAGGAGAACTCTGAACTGATTATATTTACTTGAATCTCCAATGTAAAGGCATTGTTAAAAGCCAAGAAGCCTGGATGTAATTGTTTCTAGAATTGGGATTGATAAAATTGCTTGCTACAAGTTGCTAGTTCAAGCACACAATTGGAAATTCAGTTGAAGTTCAAAGGGCAAGTTAATGTAAATCTTCACATTTTAATTTAAAACAAGAACCACTGGAAACAGAGATAAAAGGTACTGCAGATGCTGGAGAA
Organism: Ginglymostoma cirratum; assembly: GCA_024137785.1. NCBI lineage: Eukaryota > Metazoa > Chordata > Chondrichthyes > Orectolobiformes > Ginglymostomatidae > Ginglymostoma > Ginglymostoma cirratum. The sequence continues at coordinate 8,982,556 of JAHRHZ010000055.1, read as the reverse complement.
TCCGAGATAACAAGCATGGGGCTGGATGAACACAGCAGGTCAAGCAGCATCATAGGAGCAGGAAAACTTGACGTTTCGGGCCTAAACCCTTCATCAGAAAATCCTTGACATTTCTGGCCTAAACCCTTCATCAGAAAATCTTGCCACTGAAAACCACTGGAAACAGTCTAGGTGGTTTTAATTTGTATCAGAATAAAATGGAATAGATTGTTTGCGAGGAAATTAATTGACCCTAAAACCTGTCAGCCCAACAACACTGCTGAGACTGTACACAAAAGAAACCTGTTGCTATCAATATTGAACTTGGGATAATTTTGAAAGAAGGAAAATCAAGTATAATCTAGTGAGTTAGATTTTAGAAAGAACATCAAGCAAAATTTGGTAATGCTTGAAACCACACAGTAATAATGTTTGTCTCTTTTAAAACTATCGCAAAATATGTTACTTTTTACTGTTTACTCTGGACAGTAAGAGTTCTTGAATCAGTTATAATGATAAATAATGAGGGTCACATTTAGAATAAACGAATAGCAACTGGGAAAAAGTGACACAACATCAAATGGAAATGGGAATGATTCATCTTGGGCATATTTAAATGGAATATATCCAATGAAATCAAAGCGTTGATAAGATTAGATAATCAACAGTTTTCTCTTGGAGTTGTGTCTGCCCTTGCGGTGAGTTCTTTTCAAGGGCACGGAATTTCCTGATCTGGCCACCACCCAGAACATTGGAACCAGGTGAGGAGGATACAGAAGCATCCTCCATCAACTTCTGATCTTTTGAAAGAATGGCTGAAAGTCAATAATGCATGGCATGATTTTGGGATACTGATGCAAGTCTCCAAAAATGATTGTTACATCTGAAGTAACAAACATAACGGAAAGCATGGTGAAAATGCACTAAGGTACAGGTCTCAGACAAATATACCTCATTGACAAAATGGTTATTGTGTGCTGGAAGAGCACAAAAACAACATAGTTCAAATGATAGGGCACTGACACATAATTCATTGAGAATGAAAGTGGTATTAGTGAAACGGAGGTAAAAATTAAAATAAAAGGGAATTAGTTATAGTGTCAAAATATTACAGAGCTGGAGGGATGTACTCTCTGGGGGGAGTTATGGTGGTCTGAGTGGTGTTATCAACCAGACTAGACCAGACCAGACCCCCTCAAAATAAATTAAGAAGGTAACCTAGGCCCTAAAGTGCTGTGCTCCAGATGCAATTCAATTGGTCAAACTACTCAATGTTAAGTAAAACACAATTTATTCAGACACTGTTGTTAAAATACAACAAAACAAATAGGAGCTTGTGCTAACTTAACTATTGGAAAACTTAACAAAATAATAGATACAGTAACTAATCAACTGTTCCAGTATAGCAACATCCCATAAACTCACCCTTGGCAAAAAGGCAAATTCAGAAAACAGATTTTGTCCCACATGCAATCTAACAGCCTAGGAAAGAAACCCCAGCTTTTGGCCATAATCAAGAGGGGGACAAATAGCTTCCACTTTTGCAAAACCCCAACAGCTACTGCTGGAAGCTAACTAAAACTCCTTGATCTGTGAGAGCTTGATCATACCCACGGTGGCTGCTTCAATATTCCAAACTTTAAAAAGCCTAAGGGCTCACAAGTTGTTTATCTTCTCTTAGACTGCTCGCTGCCTGTCTCCCTATCTCAGTCTAAAAGAAACCAGGACAAAACAAGCCTCTTAAATCCACAGCATCATCACATTGGAATGGTCCATCAGATGACATATAGTTACCCCACTTCAATGGTTGTATAGTACATGTACCCCAGTGTTTAAGCCAGTAGGTGACATTGTAATGTGTTAGAACAGTTAGCGTATGTGAAAAAAGGCCAAGGTAAGACTCAGGTGGTGCAGGAGAGTGGAGCAAGGGAACCCCAGGAAAAAAGGCAGAAAGCATAAGCAGAAGGTTACATGAAATGAAACGTTTCCTACCATATTATTAATGCAGATGCAATAGGTGCATTAAATTTTATGGATATTGAGACCTCAAAATAAGATTGCTAAGATTGGGCAACTAATTAGGGAAGCAATTAAATTTTCTTCTGCATGGACAACACCATTAGCACCGAGAGGTTCAGCAAATTGGTTTCTGCCCAACATGGTTTTGAAAGTTTGCTAATAGCACAATCTGAGGATGTATCACATCCAGACGATCTTCGTACCAAAGCTAGTTGAATGCATTGTAATTTGTTAAAACTATATGGTTTGACACAATGGCATGAACTAACCACTTCATTGTTATCTGGACACCTGGGTTTTATGGCAAATGGCTAGATGATGACAACCAGAGCCACCAGGAAGATGATTGTGAACAATGGACAGAAGACCTAGAATGCCCCGGCCATGCCCCTGCCTTTGAACCATGTACATTACAGCAGTGCAGGGGTATTTGCACATGGAGGAAGTTTCCGTTCAGCAATACAATCACCCATGAAATTGACCCTAACCACAATGTGTGTAATTAGTACTCATGCTGTCTTAATCATAAGAGAGGGTAAAACCATCCATTAAATTAGGTAGGGACCAAATTTATGTTATCTATGATACAATTAGACATAAGCCCTACATAATCAAAGAATGGGAGGTGACAATCGTGTATCACATCACCAATCGATTGAGTAGTGATCCTCTACATGTGGCATTTATAAAATTGCAGGCCTTCCTTGCAGAGCATCTCATTTGGCAGCAGTACATCAAGACTTCTTACAGCAAGAAACTGCCATGATTTATAGTCATGATCCAATGGGTCACATAGCGGATAATTTAGGAACCCTTAGTGTGTATTGTGGATGGGATATATTTAAGAGATGGTCACCTAAATCTTCAACATTACTCTCACTCCAGTGCATCCAATTGTTGTATTATTGTTAATTGTTTGTTTCTTGTTCCTATGTAGCTTTACAATGGCCTGTAAACTGTACTGTATGTCTAATTAACATTGAACAATATTGCAGCTATTGAACAATATTAATATGCTTGTTTAAAGTTTTATCATCTGCTTTGAAGATATCAAAGTGTAGCGTGTAGTGGTGGGCTTAAAAATAACACCTTCAAACCAATTTTTTAAGCATTAATCATCAAGGGTAAATTGGTCATAGCAATTGGAAAAATACATTAAAATGGGCCTGGTGTTAAAAAAAACCTATCTGTATTGGCTAGGAGGTAACTACATAATCTTGGTGGTTTGTGGGAACCATAGTTTTATATAATTAACATGGAGCCACCTGGAAATCTTTCAACTTGTTTTCTGCACAATGGAATGTATGGAAAATTACAGAAAATCTTACGAAATGGTGATTCAGCATGTAACCTTGGATTCAGAATAATATTAATATCAGGGATTTGGCCCACTCATTGGACCTTTCACCATCCAGTTGGAGTTTGTGAGACCAGTGCCATGAAATCTGAGATAGAACTCTGAGTGCCACTGTCACTAAAGTTTCTGATGGGTCGAAGGTAGTGTGAGACTCACTTGTTTGTATTTATGTATAAATTAAGCAGTTTAAGCTAATGCATTCAGTCATTAGTTTGTATATGTCTCTAATATACCGTATTAAGTTATATCTTAAGTAGTTTAAGCTAATAAATTTGCTATATATTGAAATGCACATGCCTTTTTGTATTTGTTTTGATCAGACTTTAAAAGAACCCATTAGGTACATTCAGCCTAACAATACAGATTGGAAATTGCTTCTTGTTCTTCCTTCGCAGTGAGTTTGCATAGACATTCATAGTCTGATGAAAAATTAGCTGAGGACAGTGTTAGATGGTTCATGAATCCAGAAAATTATTGCATTCTTTTCACATTTGTTGGTTCCTGTATCTCTGTTACTGTTCTTATCTCATCAGAATCTGGAGAAATTCTTATTGCTGTCAGTATATGACTTATGTACTTAACTTCAGGCATATTCAATTCTATCTTTTTCTTCTTCTTATGATTTTTTTTCTATCATCGCTATATCTTTTGTCATTCTGAGATGACTTCCTCTTCTAATTTTACTTCTGTATCATCAGCTTTCAGCTCCTCAACTGGTGATTTCTTTGCCTTCTGATCTTTCTTGTCCTCAGTTCGTCGGGGCAATCCATTCCTTGATCATTTATTTCATGCTGCACCCAAGGGCAGCTGGAACTCTTTCTGTAGGATACAGAGTTGGTCCCACACTCTCATCTACTTTGAGTTGATGTTCACCAGGATAACATTCAAGACCTGTAAAAACAAATTTATGATCTCCTGGAATCTGTTTCGCACTTAATTGGTTTCCTGCGTTGTGAAATGCTACAAATATCCTCAGGGTGAATACAGAGTTAACTATCCAAGCTTTAGACTTGGTTCAGCTGATCTAAGTGGATTTTGCATAAGGTCTTCCGTCTGGATCTCCAGATCTACATTCGTCCTGTTGCACTGGGCTGTCAGTTCCATTTTCCCTGAGCTGTCAAGTTCAATATATGCAATTTATAAGCAATATTAGTATGAGGTTCAAGGTGTGCCTTCAAAATTTCTTCTCTCTGGATTCTCCACTCATCAGCGAGATTTAGGTTGCAATAAAGCTTGTAGTAATCTTCCCAAAGCACTGATAATACAGTTGCTATTCTAAATTGCTGGACTTCTTGTTCAAATATTGTAGTAATTTCACAGTTCTTCCATTCAGAAGGAGAAAAGTCCACATCTGTCTTATGTCTCCTCTCATTTACAACAGCAGGGAGTAGAAAATTCACAACTATTCTGTCTCACCTGTACTTCAAAATTGCAGCCTGCAGTTTTAATCTTTCTTTCCTGTGTCTTCACAGTGACTGGTTCTCTTAAAGCTCTGAACATTGACCTAATGTCACCCTCATACCTCTGACACAACATTTAATAGACAATAGACAATAGGTGCAGGAGTAGGCCATTCGGCCCTTCGAGCCAGCACCACCATTCATTATGATCATGGCTGATCATCCTGCTCCTGCCTTATCCCCATAACCCTTGATTCCATTATCTATAATCTATCCATCTCTTTCTTGAAAGTATCCAGAGACTTGGCCTCCACTGCCTTCTGGGGCAGGGCATTCCATATATCCACCACTTTCTGGATGAAGAAGTTTTTCCTCAACTCTGTTCTAAATGGCCTACCCCTTATTTTTAAACTGTGTCCTTTGGTTCTGGACTCACCCATCAGCAGAAACATGCTCCCTGCCTCCAGAGTGTCCAATCCCTTAATAATCTTATACGTCTCAATCAGATCCCCTCTCATCTTTCTAAACTCAAGTGTATATAAGCCCAGTTGCTCCAATCTTTCAGCGTATGATAGTCCCGCCATTCCGGGAATTAACCTCAAGAACCTACGCTGCACTCCCTCAATACCAAGAATATCCTTCCTCAAATTTGGAGACCAAAACTGCACACAATACTCCAGGTGCGGTCTCACCAGGGCCCTGTACAGCTGCAGAAGGACCTCTTTGCTCCTATACTCAATTCCTCTTGTTATGAAGGCCAGCATGCCATTAGCTTTCTTCACTGCCTGCTGTACCTGCATGCTTGCTTTCATTGACTGAGGTACAAGAACACCTAGATCTCGTTGTACTTCCCCTTTACCTAACTTGACTCCATTTACATAGTAATCTGCCTTCCTGTTCTTGCCACCAAAGTGGATAACCTCACACTTGTCCACATTAAACTGCATCTGCCATGCATCCGTCCACTCACCTAGCCTGTCCAAGTCATGCCGTATTCTCATAACATCCTCCTCACATTTCACACTGCCACCCAGCTTTGTGTCATCAGCAAATTTGCTAATATTACTTTTAATGCCTTCATCTATATCATTAATGTATATTGTAAACAGCTGCGGTCCCAGCACCGAACCTTGCAGTACCCCACTGGTCACCGCCTGCGATTCCAAAGGGGACCCATTTATCACTACTCTTTGCTTCCTGTCAGCCAGCCAATTTTCAATCCAAGTCAGTATTTTTCCCCCAATACCATGTGCCTTAATTTTGCTTACTAATCTCCTATGTGGGACTTTATCAAAGGCGTTCTGAAAGTCCAGGTACATTACATCCACTGGCTCTCCCTTGTCCATCTTCATAGTTATATCCTCAAAAAATTCTAGAAGGTTAGTCAAGCACGATTTCCCCTTTGTAAATCCATGCTGACTCTGACCTATCCTGTTAGTGCTATCCAAATGAGTCGTAATTTCATCTTTTATAATCGACTCCAGCATCTTTCCCACCACTGACGTCAGGCTAACCGGTCTATAGTTCCCTGTTTTCTCTCTCCCTCCTTTCTTGAAAAGTGGGACAACATTAGCCACCCTCCAATCCGCAGGAACTGATCCTGAATCTATAGAGCATTGGAAAATGATTACCAGTTTAATGCAGGCTACCACAAACCAAAGTAAAACCATTACAGCAGAGGTAACAGTCACATGGGTCTGGCAGGCCGGCGAATCCACTATGTACAAATGCATTTTTCCACGTATTTACTATGTATTGCTGGCAACCTATGGATGGGAAAAGAGAGGAACTTAACCATTAGCCAATGAAAGGAAGCAAAACAGAGAAGGACATTGCACATATAGCGGAGAGAAAGATAGAGCGAAGAGAATTCCAATGCTTCATGGTCAAGTGGAAAGTTATGCAACATCCATTGTAGATTTCACAGAATTTTCTCATCAATTCCACGCTAGTTTCTAAGAATAATTAGCTACTATTCAGTACATATATATTGGAGATTGCAGCTAGACGTGAGCGCATTGTATCAGACCCCAATTGTTTGCATTTTCTGATTGCTTCATTTGTTATACTGTCATTGTTTCACTTTCTTAGCGCATTTTATTACTGTTCTCTTTAATTTCTTTCCCTTTTTAAAAGTTTCTTTCTTATTTTACCTTTCATTTTGTTCATTTATTTACTTCATGCTTTCTCTCTTTCTTTCTCTCTCTTTCGTTTTTCCATTTTTTATCTCTGCCTAGCATCTTACACAATGTTCTGACGCTGCAGTATTAATCACATCTAACACGAATACAAAGTAAGATTCAATCAACAATCTAACCAGATTAAAATGAAAAGTTAACAATGCTAAACTTCCAGTCAGTATTTCATCCCTTGATGCAGATAATTAAAACCCAGAGCAACCATTTAATTCTGGATGAACTATGTTTACTCTAAATAAAAGCATCAAATTAGTGCCATGTTTGAAGGCTGTTTTATGCTCTATCAAATTATCTGTTAACAGTTAAAGATTTATTTCCCTCTAGATGTTAATTTCATTTTAAAAAAGATGCATAGCAAGTAAACAAGTTAGCAAACCTAATGGAAAACAGTAGTAAACATTTTGTCCACTGTTATCAATATTCTGAAACTTGTCCATACATTAAAATTGGCTTTAAAACAAAACAAAACAAGATAATTTTTTTTAATGTCATTCATGACAGAATTATATTGCCTTGCATAATGGTTAGATTGGGGTTTTAGACTGAGAAAGACCATTACAAGGTACAGAAATAACAGAGAAATGGATGACAGACAGGGATAAGATAGCTCAAACATAAACTAGGGGCTGCACTTTTTTTTAGTTAAGTGCCAGGTATGTCAAGTTTTTTAAATGGCTTTTTTCCACAAGGCTGAGCAGTTTTCTTGCTGTATCTTATCAAAAGCTTGCCTCATCAACTACCTACCTTGCCATACGGCATCTCTCACATTAATTCTGGTCCCAGCTTACCATGCACCATTCCCACAAGAAGTCACCACTGCTGGGATATATTGGAATTGACCAGTATCTCTCAGAATGGTACCATCTTTAAGAGCCCATTGTGCACCTGGAAAAACACAATCACCTGGAAATAGGCAGCCATTTTATGGAGAGGGGCCTGGAGGTTTTGCTGGACGGAGTAGGGCAAATGCAGGGCTTCCTGTTCTCCTGGGACCACTGTGGCAGACATAGAACATAGAACATAGAACCATAGAACATAGAACCTGATACCAGCTCACACTAATCTGAGGTTGCAATTCAAAGAATCCCTGAAGTGTGGAAGCAGGCCATTTGGCCCATCCAGTCTACACCAACCCTCCAAAGAGTATCCCACGCAGACCCACCCCATCTCTGTAACCCTAGCTTTCCCATGGCTAACCCACTTAGCATGGACTCTCCTGGACACTATGGGCAATTTAGCATAGCCAATCCAGCTACCCTGTACATCTTTGGAAAACACCCAGAGGAAACCCCAAAGACCCAGGGAGAATGTACAAACTCCACACTGACAGTTGCCCAAGGGTGGAATCAAACCAAGGTACCTGGTGCTGTGAGGCAGCAGTGTGAACCACTGAGCCAACGCGCCATCTGGACTGAAGCAGTCTCAGCTGTCTCAAGGAATGCCCAGCACTGTAAAAAGATCGATGACCACCTCCACTTGACCAGGGGAAGGGCCATCATTTTCTTGCCAATACCTTGCACTCACTCTCTCTCTGCTACTGTACCACCTCTCATTAAGGCTCATGCTCTGCCACTCTCAGTGTCACTGCAATATCTCCCTCACTAACCCTCACCAACTCCAGCCCAATGACCAACCGTACCCTCTGTGCTGCCAACTCACCCATTTAGAACTCCTCCCCACTCGAACCAACTGTAACAGGTGTGCCATACACTTTAGTCTCCCAATAATATCTGCTTCTCTCTCATTCCAGGAGGAAAGCAATCCACAATAGGGCAGAAATAGTCAAGATAGGTGGTGGACGGTCTGAAGTTGGTTTCTTACCCTTTATGTGGAGGGCACCTGAATCTGATTGCTCGGGTGGCTGATTGACTGTATCCAAGGTGCTGGACTGGTATCAGGGGCTGCCCTTGATTTAATTTCAGAACATCAAGTGTATGATACCACTTCCAGGGATTACCTTTCAATATGTCTGTCAGTTTTGAATACATTGTTCATTGCAATTTTCCTAAATGACTGAGATCTGGGTGTGGGGAGCAGGAGAATTTGAAAATGACATAAAACTTAGCAACTAATAGATCATAATGAAGATATTTATAGTCTTAGGACAACATGGACAGAATTATTAAACTGTTACAGTGTGGAAGAAGGCCTTTTGATCCATCATTTCCATGCTGGTCCTCCTAAAGAACAATTCATGTACTGCCTCTCCCCATCCTCACCCCATACCCATGCACATTTCTCCTTTGCAAATACTTTAAATATTTAGAAAACGTAAAGAAATTTACCGCACAGGAGGAGGCCACTTTGATCATCCTGAAAATCAAACCGCTCACCATATTTCCATTTTCCAGCAGCTGATCTGTCTATCTGGAGGTTGCAGCTCTTGAGCTGTGTGTCCAGAAACCTTTTAAATGAGTTGAGGGTTTCTACTCTGCTACCCTTTCAATCAGTGCATTCCAGACCCCTACCACTTTCTGGGTGAAAATAAAAATTCCCCACTTCCCTCTAATCCTTCTATCATGCTAGTTTTGAAACAGAATTTTAAAAAAACTTACACTATTTCAATTTTGTTGAGCTCGCCTAATTAAAATTCTTGAATAAACCCATAAAGTGACGTAGTTCAAAAGCTTCAGGTTGAACAGGGATATATCAACAGGCAAGATTAGAGCATGGGTTACTGTGTAATATCAGATTTTGTTAGGTAAAATCAAGCCACTCTTCTAACAACTGAGAGCTATTTAAGTAATAATCAAAAAACTCAAAGGTTAAACTTATCAGAAATAAAAGACAGACTTCAAACTGGATCCAAAACCTGGCTCTTGGATAAAACACCCCAGCTTTCACACTGACAGAAGTCCCTGACTAACCATCTCTGATAACCATCAAATCACAGACAGAAGTCCCTGACTAATCGTCTCTAATAGCAGTCAAAACACAGACAGAAATCCCTGACTAATCATCTCTAATAGCAATCAAAACATAGACAGAAGTCCCTGACTAACCATGTCTAATAGCAGTCAAAACACAGACGGAATTCTTTGACCAACCATCCTGACTTCAATATTTCACATTTCAAAAAATCCTTGATTAACTCTAATGAAACATAACATCTTCAGTCTGATATAAAACCAACCTGAGGTAGGACCACCCGTCATCCACCCTCAGGACTGGAGTGCTCAAATACATGATGCTCAGGACTCTTGTAGTTCATGTGGGCTTGATAACCAGCAGCTTAATTTAAAAATCCTATATCCAATTTGCCAATAGTGTGGCAATGGTTATATTTCTATGCACACAAGATCTTATTCTCTCTAAGATAATGGAGTGCATTTTTTTTATTTTTGAAGGAACAAGCAATTGTTCATAAACTTTTACTTGGCTTAATTTTAGCCAAAGACAACCTTGCTGTTAAGACCCCTGCAGGTGCTTTATTCAATACATTCCCATATCTGTTCTTACAAAAGTTCTTAAAATACTGACAGAAATTAATATTTATTAGTAAAATTAATAAAAAAGGTCTATATTCATGACTGATTATTAATTAAATATTCTTCAATTACAGTATATTGAAGAGCTTCCAAATGTCATACATTGCAAAATGTAAATAGTTTATAGGTGTTCCAAGGTTATTAAGCATGGCTGCACAATATGTCTTCCTTCAAAGATATTGAATTAATACAAAAATGACCAATTTCCCATGTTAGACAAAACATACCAGATTAACTAAATTTTAAACTAAAATATAAAACCCAGGATTCCTCACAACCAAATGACTTTAAATTCTTGCCTCCTGGTCACTGATATCTTGAGTAATGGATGGAGGTCTTTTCCATCTATTATGTCCGAGTGCTTCACATCCTTGTATACACCTCACTAAAATCTCCCCTCAGCCTCCTCTGTTTTAAGGAAAACAACCCCAGCCTATTCAGTCTTTCTTCAGAGCTGCCATTTTTCAGTATTGCTAATATCCTTGTAAATCTCCACTGTTACTTTTCTAGTGCAATTACATGCTTTCTGTTCTGAAGGAGGTTATTGAACTGTGTTTTTTTTCCCCACAGATGCTGCCAGACCTGCTGAGTTTCTCCAGCACTTTTAATTTTTATTTAAGATCGCTAGCACCCACAATTTTTTTTTTACACCCTTTCTGCATTGCTGTGCTCAAGTAGTGGAATATGTAGTGTTCCATAAATATCTGGCATTACATCCCTGCTCAGATATTCAATACTTAGCTTAATAAAGGAAATATACACCAGGATTGTGTACCTGACAGGATATGAAATGAGCAGAAGTATTGCAGATGGAGTTTAATGCAGAGAAAAATGAAATCATGCACTTTATGAGAACTGAGATGGAAACGCAGTTGATTACAAATGGCACTATTTTGAAAAGCACGGGCGAGTATGCCGACTTTGGTTTCCATGTACACCAATCCTTGAAGTTTACATGATTGGTTGATAAACTTATCTTAAAAGAAAGTAATGGACCATTTCAGTTATATTTCTGTATTATTTGAACAGAGTTTGGATCCATATTCCTGTTTACAGCTATGTATAAGTACCCAGGATAGCACATTCCTCACTAGCGCACTATGGTTGGTGCTCCCAACTAACAATGTATCACTGGTCATTAACAATAGACAATAGACAGTAGGTGCAGGAGTAGGCCATTCGGCCCTTCGAGCCAGCACCACCGTTCATTATGATCATGGTTGATCATCCACAATCAGTATCCTGTTCCTGCCTTATCCCCATAACCCTTGATTCCATTATCTATAAATATATTTATATATAAATATCTATATATATTGCTCCCATGTTTCTTCTTTACTCTATTAAGCATGACTAAATTCCTGTTGAATCAGTAGTTTAACAAGGATAAAATTGCTGTAGACATGATAGCTAATGATCTGTAATTTTCATGCTGTGATGTTATAGAGTCATACAGCATAGAAACAGACCCTTCAGCCCAGTCAGTCAATATCAACCATAATCCCAAACTAAATGAGCCCCACCTGCCTACACTTGACCCATTTCCCTCCAAATATTTCTTACTCATGTTTTGTAAATGTTGTAACTGTACCCACATCCAACACTTCCTATGGAAGTTCATTCCACACACGAACCGCAATCAGTTCAAAATATCTGCCCCGCATGTCTTTTTAAAATCTTTCTCCACTCACTTTAAAACTATGCCCCCTTGTCTTGAAATCTCCCACCTTAGGGAAAAGACACCCACATTAATCAGATCTATGCCCTTCAATTTCGTAAACCTCCATAAGGTCATCGCTCAACCTCCTACGCTCCAGTGAAAAAAAATCCCAGCCTATCCAACCTATTTTTATAACTCAACCCTCCATTCTTGGCAACATCTTGCTAAGTCTCTTCTGAACCCTCTCCAGCTTAATAGTATTCTTCCTAGAGCAGGGCAGCCAGAACTGGACACAGTATCCCAGAAAAGACTTCACCAATGTCCTGTACAACCTTACCATAACAACACTATGCCAGCTCCTGTAGCAGAAATATGAAATATGAGGTACCTAATACCAAAGAATTCAATTAATTTTTATCACAGCTCCTGGATTTTAAAAATGCGCAGTACAATCGCTTGCATATCTGGGCTGGGGTTAAGCAATTCACATGTTTTGCAACATTCTTCCCTGAGCATGTCATGCTACAAGAGGACAGAGCTCTCTAAGATCGAGACTGAGGACTTTATATCATTAGGTCACATGCCATGACACAGTGATGACATCATCAGCATGCTGCTTGAAGGCATAGTGCGTAGTTGTTGAAAGACACAGCACTATACCTGTGACAGCAATAAACCTTGTGCTAGAAATTGGTCAACATTGGACTTGTGTATTGGATGAAAAATTCAGAGGGAGATATAAATGGCCAGATTGCTGCAGTTATTTCCTTAGGGTCTCCGGGAAGCCTGATAAAAATTCAGTGCCACATTGGCTTCTGACACTTTTCGGGATTCCAGGGGGGTGACTTCAAACAAGGATAAGGTAACTTGCCCATGTTAAACACGGATCTAATGCTTATTTCAGGTTCCTCAGTTAAACTGGGCCTGCTGTAGTGATGGGTCCGCTCCAGTGAGACTTTTGTAGTGCAGCAGCCACCAAAAATACGAGGCTAAATTCTTCTTCGTGCTTCACACAAAACAAAAGCAGCATGTGAGTACGTTCCACAGAACTCCTGATGTCTGTGATGACCCAACTCCCTCTATCCCTGGCCACCTGCTTCCTCCCCAACCCATGAAGCACTTCACTGGTGGTTGCTACCTACATAACAAGTAGATTGAAATTGGTACCTGCATGCGGAGGCACGGGAAAAGCTACAGATATGTGAACAGCATTTTACTGTACAATTTATTACATAACAAATTAACAGCTTCAAGAGGATAAGCTCTCAGTGACAAAATGAATGCAACTCAAATGAAAGCTCTCCAAAATCACGGACACACAGAATTGCTACAGTGCAGGAGGAGGCCATTTGGCCCATAGTGCACAATTCTGCTAACTAGTGCCAATCTCCTGCTTTTTCCCATGTCCTTGCACACAGTCTCTACTCAAGTAATCATCCAATGCCCTTTTGAATGCCTCAGTTGAACCTGCCTCCACCACATTTCCAGGTAGTGCAATCCAAAAGGATTTAAAAAATAATTTCTACTTTTTGGTTGTTCCAAATCTAAAACAATTTGGTTTAGCATGGAAACTTCCACAGTACAAAATTAATGGTCACTGATGAACCATTTATAAAAATACACACTATTCTGATTAGATTGTGTGTGGGGTTTTGATCCATGTGTGATTTTAATTCTTTCTGGTCCTGTCATTAACAGATTCTCAAATAGTTCACACCAATGACTTTTACATTGCAGATTATAGACAATTCCAATCACAGAGGCTGTTAGAGGTGTTGAAAACTGGGGAATTCTGCCCTCAGTTCTGGGATTTGAAGCTTGCACCTCTGGCCTTAACATTGCTCAACACAAGACTCACAATGTAAACCAAAATACCATTGCCTCAAAACTGCGACTGGTTGCTGCTCTCTCTGTGGATCCAAAGATTTAGCATGGCTTATAGTATCATCCTGAGGCAAGGAATGGAGTCAAGCGGTGAGAACAATCTTGGCCAGGATCGAACCTGCTCTATTGTGTCTATTCTGCCTCACACTCTGACCCTCTTTCCAACTGATCTGACAGGTCTTAACCCACATATACATCTTGTTGCCACTCTTATTCAGAAACTCAGAATTTGGAGTTGATCAATATTACCATTATGCACACCTCGATGGTGACAGAATTCTATCATGACAAACGTATCAGACTTACACCATGAAGCATCCCGAAACATCAATTTTCCTGCTCCTCTGATGCTGCCTGGCCTGCTGTGTTCCTCCAGGTCCACAGTGTTATCTCTAGAAATACACCATGCAATTTACACCAGCTGCACTATAAGGCCATCATTGACATCAGTGTCAATAATTGAACTCATTCCCTTCAAGATTCCTCTACTCTCACTCCACATTAAGTATACATAAACATGTAACATTCTTATTGAATGTAATAGTTTTTAAAAATACTGATCATGTAATAATAAACTACTCGAGAAACCAAAATCAGACTTGGCAGAGAGACAAGGAGTTTTCTCACAAGATCACAGTAGGAACATAACTTTTGATTTGAACAAGTTACATATATTTTTCCCCGTGACTTACCAAACGGCTCATTAACTACCTGACCAGCCCTTGTGATATTCCTCACATTTGATTTCAGCCCCAGCTTCCCAACAATTTGCCATTCTGCAGATAAACCAAATTCACCAATGTCCCTTGTGCCCTTGCCATCTTTAAAAGGCCATTGTGCATCTAGACAGTCGCTGGCTTTCTGGAGCTGCGCTGTACAGTTGCTGACATTTGTCCCAGATGGAGCAGAGAGCGGGTATTTGTGCCATGCTGTGTGGGCGGAGACCTGGGGATCCTGCTGGACAGGGTGATTCAGGGGCAGCATTTCCTTTTCCCTCAGAACCAGCAAAGGAAAACAGACTATGCTAGCTTGGTCCGAAGTTGCTATCCCAGTCACTACATTCTCAGCTGCCTGCAGGAAAACTCAGTGTAAGTGAATTTTCTCTCCAACACCATCTTCTCTCCAACACAAAACACTCACTCTGTTACTACCACTGTACCCATCTCCCACAAAGGCTTATGCTCTACCACTCTCACTATTTGCCAGCAAACATCGTCTCTCATTTGCTGTCGCCGAGCCAACCCCAACCAACAGCACGAACCTTGCAATGTCTCTGTACTGCCTAA
Organism: Ginglymostoma cirratum; assembly: GCA_024137785.1. Taxonomy (NCBI): domain Eukaryota; kingdom Metazoa; phylum Chordata; class Chondrichthyes; order Orectolobiformes; family Ginglymostomatidae; genus Ginglymostoma; species Ginglymostoma cirratum. Next base: position 8,967,285 of record JAHRHZ010000055.1, on the reverse strand, counting down.
CCACTCAGCTGGCACACTCAGCACTCTCCACACCTGCACCCAAAGTAACAGCTGTGTCACCCACATTCACCTCCCATAAGGCTATCCTTTACCAGGATCTGAATCAGTATTAGTTCACAGTCCGAACAAGCATTTTGATTATTTGTTTTCTACACGTTCATTGAATGTTATTAGTAAAACCTTTTGCAGAGAAGCTCTTTTGCAATGCTTGATATGAAAGAGTATATCAAAATATCCCTATTACATTCCTGAATATGCAGGAAAGCTGATAGACAAAAATCTGTTCTTTTAAATCCTTGAATTAGTAATGGTCACCAATTTAAAAAAGAAACGCATTCATAGATTTTACCCGATGTTTTTGTTTGAGAAGTAAGAATTACACGAGTTTGAAACATTTATCTTCTTGAAGCTCCTTTATATCTTTAAAGACTAAAGACCTGGAAAGTCCAAGAAATATCACATTTCTTTTCAATACAATGCACTGCAAGACATCAGTATGGAGACATGATAATCCAAAGATTAGGCATGGAGCAAGGAAAGGAATCAAGCCCTAAGAACAACCTCAGCCAGGATTGAACCTGTTCTATTGTCACTATTCTGCATCACATTCCAACCCTCTTTCATGTCACAGTCAAAAATAATAGGAAATGTCATATTTGACTAATGGACAGAAATGTTGTTATAGACTTGAAAAGGGTTAAAGAGGTTAAATTGTTTAGCAGATATGACAGCATGTGGTACTTCAAATACAGGGCCCTTCTGATGCAACTGCTATGATGGTGGACTGTGAACTTCACTGCGATTTTTATAATCAACTAAGTTTTGAACTTGACCTGAAATCTCACTAATTGTACCAAAATAGCTATTAGAAAAATGGCTATGATTCAATGTCAACGTCAAGTTCATGTGTTTTGTCCCTGTGCAATAACTCATTTCATGGCATGATTTAAATTAAAATCCATCTTGATCGTATATTGCAACTCAATCCAAGACGCTTTATGTTAACCCTGAATCTACAATTCAGGCTGTGCAAATTCAAAACTGAAGATCTGCAGTGGAAATTACAATATGTTACAAAACAGAAATGTAGCTGACTTATCTGCACAACATGGAGATCTATAATTTTGAGTTCAATAAAATAACAGATTATATGCATTAGAAAATATAGATCTAGAAGATGTTTTACCTGCATTTTGCAAAATGTCTAAAAGAGAGTGTATTCATTCATTACATACTGCATGTATGTAATGAGATGGTATTATTACCATACAGATTTAGGCAAATTCATTTCAAGCCAATTACGTATTCATTTTAAATGCAATCATCAGTTCTGTAGCTTTCCATTAACGCATTTATGAAATCCAATAAAAATTTGGAACTGTTACACCACAGAACATTTTGGTATATGACCAGTATAACAAAAAATGAACAACATCGTAAGAATTATTTTCTTATAGAAATGGTTCGCAGAAAAATTGCGACGACCGTTTTTAACAAAATCTTCTTTGGAATGATCTCTCATTAAGTGTTTGTTTCATTTTTTGATTCTATTTTCTAAGATAACCATTTATCATGTTGATAATTTTAAGTGCATGATATTGACTTTTAGTGCAGGCTTTAATACCATAATATGAGCTGTTTGCTTTGCCTTATGTATAGTGGGTTATTCTGTATTTCTGCCATCAATAAAATTTCCATACTTCTAGACTAGTCTCAATTGTCAAGTTGTACTTCGGACGGTTTTAATTTTAACATTTTTATGAAAGCAATCATTTGAAACTCTATTAAATTTTTGATACCAGTACTTGCCTCCATGCACGTATGCCTCTAAATTGACTTGACAAGTCCGACAACTGTCTGTACAATTCCAGTAAATAACTTTTCATCCTAAAACAGTGATTCAAACAACTGGAAATTTCACAAAAGGTTTCAGGGGAGTTAAATCAGCCAAGCATGCAGAAGAATTTAGTGGCCCAGAACATCCCCAGGGATTGCAGCACTTTCCCATTGGAGGTTTTTGGCAGAGCTCACCAGGAGAATGTCAGCCAATTCTTTGGCTCCAAGCTGATTCTGAGAACTTTGTTGCTACCTTTTAAAACACAGAATCTCCACTTGCCCCAGTCAATGTGAACAGGGGGCAAAGTGAGGGACTGGGGGAGCATGAATTTCTCTAGGACAGTGGTTCCTGCTACCGATACTCAGTAGTGGATCTAGCGCTGTGGTGCTGGATGGCATGTCAAGCAATTGCAGAAATCCTGGCACAAGTGTTAACTTTGCCTAATTCATTGTAATCTAGTCTGTTGAGTTACGATGTTATGCTTTGGGTTCAGATGTCATTTCAAACAATTTTGGATTGCATTTTGGCAGTGGCATGCCATTCCCAACGGTGAAACTAGATGTGTGTGTCACTTCTGGTCATTCTTTTTGTTGGTTCCCACATGATTCCAATTAAAAGCTAAAGTGCTGCTAGTGTACATGGCAGACTCGTGTGACCACATGTCAGGCGTGGCTTTTCAGTGGTGAAACCCACCAGCAATTGACAATAAAGCAGGTACAGGCAGGCTACAGAAGACCCTCACCGTTGAATATGAAGACTCTTCAGCATGGTTACAACTATACTGCATAACTCCACCGCCTTTAATACGAGGCTTATTGAGGGTGTAAATGAGGCACAGTATTTTTCATGTTAAACTTCACTTCTTAAATAATTCACATTATATTGATTTCACTTTATTCATTTGTGTGCATCACTGTTATTTTTAGAATTAGCTTAGTCAGAAATCTAAATGTGTTGCATGGAAACTATTAGACATGACATCGATGGTTAGAGGGGACTTAGAGTCACTTCCATCATTGTTTCCTTCACAATGGTGCATTTCTATGTTCACTCTTTACTGAATGCTTGTGTAAAAGTGCAATGTTGTCCTTGTCACTTCGTGGGACATGGTTGAAAGTGCAGAGTCAGCTAGCCTTCTCTTTCATGCATTGTGGAGGACATCATCAGAGATCACTCTCAGCAGGGATAATTTGAATGTTGCAAGTGAACTCAAAGCCCTAGAAGCTATACCAGTGAACACCCTGCACTGGATGGTTATCTGCATAGCACTTTAGGTCCCACATTTTCTTACCTTGACCAAGAAGCCCTGTTTCCAACCTACTTCCACCACCTCAAGGATGCTGGGCCCTTCCTACTTCACTCCTCCATTCCCCTAACCCTAAGCCACACCTCACCACCAATGCTGACTTGTCGGTGTCAGACCTGAACCTCCATGCAAGCTGCTATTATCTTGTTACTCTCACTTGTGGTGTAGAGCTCAACAAGGATGTGTATGGATAATGCATGACCTCATGTACCGGTCACAGCAAGTACGCATGCAAGTGCAGCTGGCAGTAAACAAGGCAAATTGTATGTTCGGCTTCATAGCAAGAGGATGCAAGTACAGGAACAGGGATATCTTGCTGCAATTATACAGGACATTGGTGAGGCCACTTTTGGAATATTGTGCGCAGTTTTGACCTCCTTGTCAAAGGAAGGATGTTCTAGCTATAGAGAGAGTTCAGCAAAGGTTTAACAAATTGATTCCTGTGGATGGAAGATCTGACATATGATGGGAGAATGAGTCGATTAGGATTCATTCACTGGAGTTTAGAAGAATGAGAAGGGATCTAATAAAAACCTATAAAATTCAAACAGGACGAGGTAGGTTAGATGTAAGAAGGATGTTCCCAATAGTGGCGTAGAACAGAACAAAGGATAAGGGGTAAGTCTTTTAGGACTGAGATAAGGAGAAATTTCTTCACCTAAAGAGTGGTGATCCAATGGAATTTACAACCACAGAAAGTGGTTGAGGCCAAAACATTAAATGTTTTCAAGAAGGAAGTAGATATAGCAATTGCAGCTCATTGGATCAAAGGATATGGCAGGATTAAGGTATTGAGCCTGATGATCAGACTCAGATTGAATGGTGCAGCAGGCTCAAGGGGTCGAATGCCTACTCCTGTTCCTATCGTCTATGTTTCTATGGTAACATTTGACCTCAAACACATGTCACATTTAAACCGAGGTGAAGCTGGTACAAGATCCTCTTGTGAGCTGACTTTATCTTGAAGATAGGACTTTATTTTAAAATGTTTTATGATAATAGGTATTTGTAACATGCAAGTTTATTACATGTATGAACCCATCACTGAACAAACGTCATTGACTTAATCTCAACCTCAATGTGCCATCAGGAAATCAAACTTTCATATCCAGCCCAAGTCAGTCACCTCATAAAACAATTTTTTCCATGCTTGTGGGCTCTATAACTATCCCTTCCACCTCTGCCCTTTGTCACATTATCTCAATTTCAGAGAGGGGGAGGTGCTCTGTTTCTGGGTAGTATCTTTCCAATGAAACATTAACCAAGGTTTAGTCTGTCCCTTCAAGTGTATGAATCCAATGGCACTATTGAAAGGACTGTGAAGTTTTGCCAAGGCCAATATTTATTTTTCAACTATAACACTTCCAGAAGTACTTCAATTGGCAATGTATCTCATTGCCGTGCATAAATTGCCTACTGTGTCTCGACAACAGTGGCTGCTCTTCAAAAGCTTTTTATTGACTGTGAAGTACTGGGGCAAGACCCAGTAAAAGCTGCTATGTAAATGCAATTACTTCTTCTATGGGGGCCCCTTGCCAAAAAAGGCATAGTTGGAGGCGGTGGGAAATGGTTGCTGGATAATCGCTTCCAATGTCCAACACTGCAACAATAATGGTTGGTTCCCAATATTTTCATCAAACATGGCCAAATGGGTGTCCAAAGACATATCCCTAAAGGTGCTTGTACACAGCTGGTACATGGAACTGTGGTATCTTCCACTAATCCTGTAATTTCAAGCTGACAGGCTTTATATATTATGAAATTTGGGACTATTGTCTTTGTTTAACTCATTATTCAAATTAGGAATCAACTTAGGGCGGCACAGTGTTTAGCACTGATGTCTCAAAGTGCCAGGGACTTGCCTTGGGTGACTGTGTGTGTGGAGTTTGCACATTCTCCCCGCGTCTGTGTGGGTTTCCTTCGGGTGCCATGGTTTCCTCCCACAGTCCAAAGATGTGCAGGTTAGGTGGATCTGCCGTGCTAAATTGCTCCATAATATCCAGGGATGTGCAGGCTAGGTGGGTTAGCCATGGGAAATGTAGGGGAATGGAGTTAGTCTGGCTGGGATACTCTTCGGAGGATTTGTGCAGACTCAATGGACCAAATGGTCTCTTTCTGCACTGTCCAGATTCTACATGGGCACAAGCAACGTACTGAAATTCTATTATTTAACAGACTGAATAGGACCTCCAGCAAGACAGAAGAACAACAAATGTCTCACTGTCAGGCTAACTAGTAGCTGTTAATATCAGCAACCATAATTCACGCCACTGACCACTATCATTTATCTCACTAGACATCGAGAGAGTAGAGAATATTTGGATTATTCAAACATATTCAGATGAACTGTGTTTAATTGCCTACATTTGAAGGCTGTACAAGTACCAAATGTACTTGTGATCTCTGTGATGAGACTTTGTTAACTCCTTCACTGCTGAATTCCCCGAGAACACTGTTTTCAGCTTAAATATTTCAGTCAGCAAATGCTAAATGTTTTAAAATTAAATTTACCCTAATTTCCATCTACCAATTACAACAAAATCTGGCAATAAAACATTGATATAAGATCCATAACAGTTTATCCAGAGAGCAAAATTGCGTTAAGAGTGCCTGGCATTGTTTGAACACATTGTCGAGGCTTTTACTGGCGAATTAGTTTGTTTGTGCTTACCTTTATCACTTTGCATCGCATCTGAGCAGAGACCATATGGCTGTTTCTAAGGTTCCCTACTCGAAACATCAGACACATTTTGCCATCACGTTGGGAGATGACTGCGTTGTGGCTAAACATCAAAGTCTCTGCCCTTTTCTTTGGCTGGGACATTTTGATGAACATACACCCGATCAAAAAGGCATCCACAATGGAACCAAGCAAGGATTGGAACAAGAAGAGGATGATACCCTCTGGGCATTTCTCAGTAATGTATCTGAAGCCATAACCAATAGTGGCCTCTGTCTCTATGAAGAAGAGAAAAGCAGATGGAAAATTGTAGACATTGGCCACACACGGGGTATAGTTCTCGCCATGGGTCTGGTTTATATCTCCTCGGATATAGGCAATGATCCACCACATTGAAGCCATCACTAGCCAGGCAATTGTATAAGTCAGAATGAAGATTAGGAGGTTCCATCTCCACTTCAGATCCACTAAAGTAGTGAACAAATCAGAAATGTACCTACTTGTCTCTCCGCCTAAGTTCCCATGCTGCACATTACAACGACCGTTCTTGTCTACAAACCTTTGCCTTTTCTTTTTTACAGGAGCACTGTAAGTGGAAACCCGGGAAGTGTTCACAACTTGATAGTCTTCACCGAATTTTCTACGAAGTGCAGACATCCTTTCAGCAGCACGCTGAAATCATCAATCCTTGTCCAGTGTAGTTTTATTCTTGAGGCAGCTTTAGTCTTTGTATTATGAGGCAGGTCCCCTTTCGAATCTGGGTGTTGGATAGGCACTAAATGACATTGTTTAGTTGCTAGGTAGCCCAGGATTTTCACTTCGAATGATGTTTCCCCGTTGCTAGGTAGCTTAATGCTTCCAGACAGTGTAGGAAACTGGGGGCTGTCCTCGCTTCAGCTGCTCTTGTGGAGATCTGTGAAGGTAGAAGGCTCAGGAACATGTGCAGCATTTTTGCAGGAAGGCTGCTGTGGTCTTGGAGACTCCCTGGGAACTGTATCTAGCATCGCAGTGATTCTGGAGATAGGAGCTGTACACGGAGCAGGCTGACCAATTGGAGCAGACTACTGCTTTGCAATGGTCCCTCAGGGAAGTGATAAACAGAATGAGTGAACAACAGAGAGAAAAACAGAGGCAGACTCATAAAAAGCAAATAAAGTTAAATGAAAATGAGATTGGGAAACAGAACCATGAAAGAGCTTAACTAAAAAAAAGGAGTTCAAAGAGGAGGAAATGTGAGTGATGGCTATAGATCATCTCAGTCATGTAAAGTTCAAACATCCACAATACTATCACCGCGTTTATCATAAAATATTAAATGATGGATTTGTTGTTCATTAGCTAGATGTCTTTAAAATCATAGCCGGTCAAACATTTGTAATAACAGGTCCTTAATAAAAGATGCAATTTGAAAAAATATAATTGAAATACTTTGGTTAAAAAATAACAAAAACCCTTAGCGGCATTGTAAAATCTAAGATCTTTTACAAAACAATATCAATTTATAAAGGATTGAAATGAAAATGAGAATACTACTTCAACAAAACATAATGCTGCCCCCTACAGACTGAAGTTATTTTCAAAATTTAAAGAAATCGAACCCCTGAGAGAACACTGAGGGAGTTTGATTAAAATCCTGTCTCATGATTTTTCAGTGGTTTTAAATGAGTTAATACCAACAAAATAGCAGAGAAAAGAATTTCACAAGGGTGTGGAATCATCTGATTTTAAGACATTGTTCTGACATCTAACATATTTTCTGTATGTGAAATTTTACGAAATAAACATACATAATACACACATATATGTGTATAAAACACATATATAATGATAGTGGTGGAAGGGTGTTTTTTCTGGCTGGCGGTTTGTGACTAGTGGTGTTGCATAGGGATCTGTACTGGGACCTCTGCTGTTTATGATATATATATTATATATTTATATATATGAATGATTTGGATGAAAACGTGGATGGGTGGGTTAGTAAGTTTGCTGATGATACAAAGGTCAGTGGAGTTGAGGATAATGTAGAAGGTTATCAAAGGATACAGCGGGGTATAGATCAGTTGCAGATATGGGCAGAGAAATGGCAGATGGAGTTTAATCCAGGTAAGTGTGAGGTGCTGCATTTTGGAGATTCAAATGTTAAGGAAAAGTATACATTTAAGGGCAGGACCCTGAACAGCATTGATGTGTGGAGGGATCTTGGGGTTCAGGTCCACAGCTACCTGAAAGTGGCCATGCAAGTAGGGTGGTAAAAAAGACTTATGGCATGCTTGCCTTTACTGGTCAGGGAATTGAGTACAAGAGTCAGGAGGCCACTTTGCTGCTTTATAAGTTAGGCCACACTTAAAGTATTGCATTCAATTCTGGTCACCACATTACAGAAAGGATTTGGAAGCTTGCAGAAGATGCAGAAGAGGTTTACCAGGATGCTGCCTGGATTAGAGGGTATAAGCTACAAGGACAGTCTAGAAAAACTCGGGTTGTTTTCTCTGGAACAAAGGAGGCTCGGGGAGACTTGATAGGAGTCTATAAAATTATGAAATGCAAGGATAGGGTTGATGGTCAATACTAATCATGATGTATAATACTAGGGGGCATGCATTTAAGGTGAGGTGTGGAGTCTTTTAACGGAGATGTGAGTTTTTTTACTCAGAAAGTGCTAGGAGTCTGGAATGTGCTGCCAGGGTTGGTGGTGGAGTCAGACCTGTTAGAGGCCTTTAAGGGGCTTTTAGTTAAGCACATGAATATACAGGGAATGGAGGGATATGGACCAATGGCAGGCAGAACAGTTTAGTTTCATTTGGCATCATGTTTGGCATAATATCATGGGGCAAAGGGCCCCTTCGTGTGCTGTACAGTTCTATGTTCTATATGCAAATATATTAAATGGTAGATAGATCAAAGCAATAACAAATTAAACTTCCATGCTACAAACATCCAAAGTCCTGAGAAAGGGGAATTAGAAAGGCTTGTGAAAATTTGAATATGGATTTGAGGTAATCTTAAACAAATATTGCATTCTGCCGAGGCACATCAAACAATTAACAGTTACAGAAGTTCCAACCTGAACTAATGGAGTATTTGATGAGTCAGGAACAGTTCCAGCAGTTTTTTGATATTGATCGCTTACTGAGAGCATGCTGTGATGAATGGTTTCGTGGAGTTGAAATGCTCACGATCATAGCTGTAGTGATTGTCATGAGGTCAGCCATGTGGAGCTCATAGAATATGAGTTCCCTGATTGGGGCTATTAATATGGTCCAATCAGGGAGCCCTAGCTGTCAGATATAACCAGGAGTGTCAGGGGTTCTGTTCATTGTGAGAGCTGGCTCTGAGGAAGCCAAGCCGGTGTCAAGTCCTATGCCCGTGTAACTAAAGAGTGACTTGGTAATGGGATACCAGCCTCTGTGGATTTTTTTAAAATAGCTACAACAGAGGAATTATAGTCAAGTCAGTTATAGCTAACATCGCAATATCCAGGGCCACAGGAAGCCCACGTTCACTAATGCCATTAGCACTGAGATAGGCTACTTAGTTCAGTCTGAAAGGACAGCCAAATATCTGCCACATTCATGACGACGATGATCTTGCTTTTTCGACAACATTCATATAACAGAGGCATTGCAGTTTCTGCCTTTAGGATCCAGCTGCAACTCTACCTCACTACACACCCCACAAGAATTAGCTGCAAACCAACTATTGATGATAGGGAAACAGATTTTGTTGCTTCACACTTTTTGTGAATACTGTGCGAAATAAACGACAATTGAACTACATGTGTTTTAAGTCCCCCAGTCCACCTGGTTTATGCCAGACAGAGGGAGTTCAAACATACCCCTTTTTAATTCCCTAATATTCATAACTGTAACTTTGCTGCTTTCCATTGCTGTTAACTATGTGTTACTTTTAGTACTGTTTGGTCGCTGGACAACTAGCGCTGTATTTACTACATAATGAAAAGGAAGACAGGCGGAAGACATAGCAGCAGAGACTTAATTTTGCTAATTAGTACAATTTCTGCGCTGATGGGTTTAATTAATTTTTGTCATGTTTTCTGCTGGTGTGTCATGAATTTCCCATGATAATTTTCAGGCATATTCAAAACCAAGAGCCATTTCATTTGAAGAGATTGATGTGTAGCTACACTGACAACTGATGTTTTTGAAGGATCTGAAAATTGCCTTCAACCATCTTTGAAATCAGGGCAAGGGGCTTGGGCTGTCAATTGTGTTTACTGCACTATGTACTATACACCACCAAGTATAAATACCCTGACAAAGCAAATCCCTTTAATGGATGTCCAAACAAAATTTACCTGGCAGGTTTCCAGGAATTTACAGCCCAAGACCATAAGAATGTCACATCCATTCTGACCATGATTTGTAGGTTGGATTTTTCCTCTATCCAGATGGAAGGATTGAATGAACATTGCAGTCTAGGGAATTCCAAGCGAAGGAAAGCCCTTCATTCTTCATTGACAGACAATCAGGAGCCAAGGTTTGGCTGAATAAACAGTTCTATCCAACTCAGGTCCTGTCAAAACTTCTAGAGTAGGGTCTTCTAGAAGGGTCCATTATTTCCTGCTCCCATCCAATTTTATTTATTTTATGATGCATGATCAAGATTTGGAATTCTTAAAACACCTAAAAACAAATTCCTTGTAACAAATTCTCTGATGATGACTTATTTGAGACGATTCTATATATGTTTTATAATTATTAAATATGTGTAATAGAGCATGAAGCGGTTTCTAGATTTTATGGATTCCCTGGTGTAAAAATTCAACTGAGAAGAACAATTTGACCAGTGGCTTTAAATGAACTTGCAATCAAAACAGTTCCAGTCACAGCACTATTGAAATAATCGTGGGTCAGCAATGTCTCAACTACACTACATTCAAAACTGGTAAGGGTCTTCGGTTGTGGTAGCTGTGCATTCATGTAATCCTAGAAAAGGTTTTTGAAATTCCCCTGTAAATTTCCTACGTTACAACGGTGACTATCTACTTTATTCATTGTGAAAGGGCTTTAAGAAGTCCAGTGATCATGACAGGTGCTATATCAATAAACGTTTTTACTCCTTCAAACTGTCTTTCAACACATGCGCCTTGCCCCATTTTCCAAGTGAGTCAAAACTGGCAATGAGTATGTCATAAATGTTTTACGCTACAGCTTACCCTCATTAACATGCTTCCATTCAAATACCATTTTCATACATTAAGAAGCTGACTTCACATTTCCACCTTTACTCTGACCTCCCCATTTTAATATTTCCATAACGTACTCATTCACTAATGCACTCAATATCAATTAGGATTTGAAACAATGATGAAAAACGTACAGTTCCTATTAAAGTCATGAAGAAACAATCACAGGTACCAGTTCACCAGAGGTCCATAAAATCCCTACAGTGTGGAAACAGGCCCTTTGGTCCAACAAGTCCATACTGACCCCCAGAGAATCCCACCCAGACCCATTCCCCTTTAACCCACCTAATCTACACATCCCTGAACACTATGGGCAATTTATTATGGCCAATCTACATAGCCTGCACATCTTTGGACTGTGGGAGGAAACCAGAGCACCTGAAGGAAACCAATGCAGACAGAGAAAGAATGTGCAAACTCCACACAAACAGTCGCCTGAGGGTGGAATCGAACCCAGGCCCCTGGTACTGTAAGGCAGCAGTGCTAATCACTGAGCTACCGCGCCACCCCCTACTCAGCCTCTCAGAACGTCATGCCTCCCTTGTAAGTTTCCTATTCTAAATCCCTCATAAACGTCAATTGGCTCAGACTCCGTCACTTGTATTCTGTCTTCCAACATTTACCACACACTCTTACCTTTGTCCACACATGAATAAAGGCTGTGTAAAGGTAATTTATTAGCATTGTTGGAAATAGTATTAACCGTGGAAACAATTTGCACCATTTGCAGAACGACTGAAGTCATTCATGCAATAAATATTAAGGAATTTCTAACTTAACCCGAAGTTAAAGTATCAGGAAGACCTGGTGACCTTGATAGCACTTACAGTCACTTTCCTTTTCATGGCAGTCTTCTGTGAGTTAGATTTTAACAGGCAGCATAGGCCTAAACTGCATCCTTGGTTACATAATGCATGCGGAGACAATGTCCTTTAGACTTTTCCTAAAACTAAGGGTGATACACGGACAATCAACAAGAGGAGGCTACTCAGCTGATCTGATTTCAACTTCAATTCTACATCCCTGCATATCCCCAATGATGTTTCATCTCCTTCGTAATCAGAATCTATTGATCTCAGCCCTAAGAATATTTAAAGATTCTGCATCCATTGTCTTTTGAGAAAGGGAATTCCAAAGACTCACAACACTCAAAGAGAAGAAAAGGAATTCCTCATCTTTGTATTAAATGGACAACTCTTTATTTTTAAACTAAAACGCCTTGTTCTAGATTGGCCCAAGAGGAAACATTGTTTTGACATTCACCTGGTCAAGTCTCCTCGGGGTTTTACATGTTTCAATTAAGTCACCTCTGACTCTTCTAAACTCCAGAGCTTACACACCTGGCCTGTCTAATCTTTCATCATTGGGAAATCTGCTCATTCCTGGTATTAGTCCAGTAAACCTACTTTGACCAGCTTCCAATGCATTAACATGCTTCCGTAAGTATAGTAATCAGTCCTCTACAAAGTAATCCAGACACAGTTTCACCAATGCCCTGTATACTTGAAGCACAACCTCCCTACTCTTGCATTTAATTCCCCTCACAATAAAACAAAATATTCTATTGGCTTTTCTAATTACTTGCTGTACCTGCAGACTACCCTCTGTGATTTGCGCACTAGGACACCCAGACCTCTCTGCATCTCAGAGTCCTGCAACTTGTCACCATTTAGTGACACTCTTAGGTTATGTATTTAGAACTGAAATGATGGGAACTTTCTTCATTCAATGGGTTGTGAATTTTTGGAATTCTCTAAGGCAGGAAGCTGTGGCTGCTCAGTTGCCTCATATTTTCAAGACATTTTTGGCTATGAATGGAATTAAGAAACAATGACAAATGTAGGAAGGTGGAGTGAGTTAGGAAATTAGGGCTGAGTAGGAGCAGTCTCAAAGTTCCAAATTATTCCTGCTTCTGTTTCTTATTTTCTAATATAGGTCAGAATGCTTGATTATATGGTCATGGACTGCACTTGTAAAGGTAACTAAAAGTTGTCTATCTCTAGTACAACAAAATCTGTGCTAAATCCCTCCTTCTCTGTCCAAAAAGCACAGATAGAGAATGGCAATACAAATGTTCAGTCTTTAGCTTGCTGCAATGGAAATATGCAGTAGCACCAGTATAAATATTCACCTCCTGAAAGCATGTATCCCGCATTCTCTTCAAAGACCTTTCACTTGGGGAACTGAGTGTTTGGTGCACTCCCCACAAGAACACATGGCCACTGTGCTGGCCACTTTTTAAATGTTATTATTGTGGAATGTAATATCTAAACGAAAAATCTGCGCTATTATTTATGTACGATTCCAATGATGTGTCTCTCCACCTATCATTTGTCCTGTCAAAATGTCACCTACTGGCCAGAAAATATAGCCATATATACTAAGGCTTTTTTCAAACGTTTGAAACCCTGTCAATATTCTAGGGCATAGACAGTGGGATAAATGGGTTGTGTATAACTTCTCAGGTTTCTTTTACAATTTCAGTTTCATCATTATAAGAAGGCAAAAAGAAGAATTGAGGTACCTCTCTCCAAAAATCAAGGGCAAAAGAATATGATAGAGATTTAAAGCCAAGCTGCCACTATTCATACCTAGCTCGGGAAGCATCCAGAAGCCTGCCTAGCTACAAGTGGTATGATCCAACAGGAGATCGGGGAAGAGTGGAAACTGATGAAAAGAGGTATGGACTCATCATCCAAAACAACAATTGAACATCCTCTCTGAGATATGGCACATAGTACAATAGCAGAATCAACAAGTGGCCAATCCTATCCAATTAGAACCATACATGCCTCCATCAACATGGGCCATTTGAATTCTTAGTACTTGTTAGGTTTAACAGTAACAATTGGTCACTGAATATGGTATATGATGGTTTACACTTAGGTCAATGTTGTGGTTATAATAGGACTATAGTAAATGTGTAACAAAATCATTATTATGACAACAGCATTCCTTACAATGTCTTCATGGAATCAGCAGTGAAACAATAAGTCCTCTTGCATCATTCATTTGTTCAACTCACACTGCATATAATGTTTCCATTATAGTGTATAATTTACATAATTATCAGCAGCTTCTTACTAAATAACTGTATTATTCATGTAATTAACATAACTGATTAACAATTACCACCACATCTCAGGACCCTTATTCAGCTTGATAACCATATAGTACAACATTGGCCTCATCCCGAAACTCAGAACTACTTTGTGAGTAACAATCCTGACTGCTGAAGAAAAACAATTGTGAAGGAGTTATGTGATTTCATTGCAATCTAAATTATACATGTCTCTCCCTAAGGGTACAGACTGTCCAGTTTAAGAAACTAATTTGGGCTTACTGCACAAAATGCAAGTTAAATATATGTATTTACCTGAACTGCTTTAACAAAGTTGGTCAATCAGGAATTAATTCCCTAATTCATTAAAACCTAACTCCTTCCACTCTTTCTGTGAGCTAAATTAGAATGGCAGATGAAACAATGAACTTATGCCATCGCTGTCCTGTGACCTGTCATGACCTGTAAACTAGTATTTGTTAATTGTACTCTGCTTAGCCACTTGCAAGGAAAGTGGTGACTTTGCAAGGTAGAAGATGTGGTACTTCAATTGAAGGTAATTTTAAAATTAGTGGATCTGCCATGATGTTACTCAGATTGCTATTGTGAAAGTATAAATATCAGAATGTGCAGCTGCAAAATATATATAAATACAAATTATCAGTGCCAGTTGCCTGGACATGAACTGATTACTGAAAAGAACTGATTTTCAGTCTTAATTTCCAGTAATTTACAACACTGATATTTTTAAAGTATCATTGATTAATGAGATAAGGGGGTAATTTTCTGCCGTTATGTTCTGGCACGGAGCATTCCACATCACGATGTTGTTGGAATATCTGGCAGAGTGTATGATGCAGCTGTTCTGCATTCTTTCCGTTCTATTCCATTCTCCATCGATTGTAATTCACAGGACATCGGGTAGTTTTTGTTACAGACTCTCCACTCTATCAAGCCTAATATTCTATTATATGCTTTGGCTAAGAAATGGACTAAAATGGAAGCACATTAAGTGGATGCTGGAAAGGGGGAAGGTAACGTGATGACAAATCAACAGATACCAGTATTCCAAAGCTCCAAGAACCCAACTACAGAACATAACTTTCAAAAAAGCTTGTGCTTAATGTACTTTACAGTACATTTGTGATATCATTTTAAGACTTTTCTAGGATCATTACTTCCTTTCTAGTTCTTCGATCAATTTACTTATTTTGCTTAAACATCTGATAACATAAAAAAGAGAAAATTACCGTTTATATATAGAGTGCTGGAAAGAAAACAAGAATGAGATCAAACACTGCCATATGTAGCAACATACATATACTGTCACACATTCACACAAAGCACAACCGTCTAATTTGATTGAAGAATAACATGCAGGAAGGATAGACCAAAAAAATGGGAGAGTTTTTTTTAAGCAATGGTGTCTTTTATCTCATTTCTTATTTGAAGAGTAGATTTGTATGCAAATACCACCACTTAATAAAAGCCAGTTCTCTGGCTGCTGTAACAAAGTTTCTTATTGCTGACCTTAATTTCATCAGGTCATTCTGGCAATTATCTGTGTATTAGGGCTTCGCCAATGATGTGAATTTAAATGTGAACATTAATATATAAGTAACACTCCTGCTAGTACACCGGACACATTTAGTGAGCATTCAGAACCCATAATATTTGAAATGATGGATGATATATTGTATTCACTGGAGCAGCATGAGCAATATCAAAGAATGTGGGAAAATATAACTAGAATGAAAAAAAATCAGGATTTCGTTTCAAGAAAAATTTTTCAATTTTCCTCTTAAACATTAAATACCGATTTCAGAATCCCACCATGAAACACTACTATCTTATGTCTGTGCATTTCCAGTTAATAAAAACCGAATCCATCTTATTTTTACACCACTGCGAATTAGCTGCTCCATCCTTGAGGAACTAAATGGTGCAATTTCCTGACAAGCAAGTTAAAGCAGACACCTTGAGGCTGCAGAGATAACAGGTACTGCAGATGCTGGAGAATCCGAGATAACAAGGTGTGGAGCTGGATGAACACAGCAGGCCAAGCAGCATCATAGGAGCAGGAAAGCTTGACATTTCCGGCCTAGACCCTGATGAAGGGTCTAGGCCCGAAACGTCAAGCTTTCC
>JAHRHZ010000055.1:8901189-8950650 GCA_024137785.1 Ginglymostoma cirratum | reverse complement strand
GCCTCCTCTCCACCTATCCTCTCCTCTATCCATCCTCTATCCGCCTCCCCCTCTCTCCCTATTTATTTCAGAACCCTCTTCCCCTCCCCCATTTCTGATGAAGGGTTTAGGCCCGAAACGTCAAGTTTTCCTGCTCCTATGATGCTGCTTGACCTGCTGTGTTCATCCAGCCCCATGCTTGTTATCTCGGATTCTCCAGCATCTGCAGTACCTTTTATCTCTTAGGTCTGAAAGTCAAACTGGAGCAGTCCTGAACAGTATCAAGAGGGAGCTACAATCAATCTGGGTGTACTACCACGGTCAGCCAAGGGGCTCGTTCAATTCCTATTTGATGGTTTGGCCATGGTCAGATAGGCACTTTGTCCTAACAGAATCTTGGAATCTGTGACCGGGCAGTGTGGGGGTTGGGGTTCAAACCTCCGTGTGGTTCAAGTGAAACTTGAAACTAGGGATCACAGGTATGTCAGTGAGGGAGATGTGGTGAGATCAGCCCAGATGCTGGCCCTGTATTTCTTGCAATGAGACAAAGGGAGGGAACTGTCCATGATGAAAATGAGTGGAAGAGCAGTTAATGGTGATTCAAAGGGCAGATGAATGAGGAAGTGCAGAAAGCTGGAAAGGTTAGTAGCTTGGGAGGAAGAGGTGCCTGGGAGCTGTTGAGTTGACATAATGTATGCAATAGTGAGAGTTGTAGTTCATAACACTTGGTGGGACATGTGTGCACGAGCAGATTTAGAAGTGGGGTGCAGATGAGTTTTAAACATGGGGGATTAGCATGATTGAGGAAAGATGTTGCAGGCAATAGTGATACAGAATGAGCCTTACTGTGAGGTGGGTACAGTAGTAGGGATAGAATGTGCATCGCAGAAACGTGCAGCACTCACCCTGGAGAAGTGGAAAAGGTCACTGACCTTGGGGCACTGCTGGTTGTTCCTCTGGACTGACGAAGATGGTGACTTCTGACCAGACTTCCAGGTCCTGTTGTCAAGACCTCCTTTACCTGTCCTCTGGGAAAAATCCGTCCCTCCTCAGCAGCATTCCCCTCTGTAAGGCCCCTCAGCGGTGCCAATTTCCTCTTCTCCAGCATCTTCTGACCGAATATCAATCTGGGCAGCTTGGGAATGGCACAGGAACCAAGAATGCCGATCTTTCAGCAGACATCTGCTGACTGGCGTGTGGTAAGACGTGGCTGGAATCTGACAAAATGGATACCATCAGGCTGGGTTGGTAATTTATAAAATGAGTTTGGTAAGATGCAGCGAGAAATATTGCAATGTCATGAGAGAAAAACCCTCCAAAATCCTTGATACAACTAACACTCAGTCGATAATATATAAGATTCCTCCCAGCCTAAGAGAATAATGGAACAGGTTTGAGTGGCTAATTGATGAACTCTGTTCCATTGATCAACATCAGAATTTGTGATTTGTAATAAGATTTTTGAAATATGTCTGAACTCTGGTATCACGCAATGTTTTACTTTATACTCAATTTCAAAATACCTCATCTCTGAAGCTTTCAAGTGTAACAACAATTAAATACTAAAAAGCTGAGAACAGTAATTACTAATGTAATGGCTTGCAGCAAAGCTCTTATGTCCTCTCTTATAGTATTAAAACGACCATAATAGAGAGAACTGAAGAATAATTTTGAATCGTTGTGAGATTTCAAAGCACTGAAGGTATAATTTGCGGTCTTTGTTCATGTAAACAATGTCTTCCCTTTACAAATTCAACACAGGGAGGATGCATTGATGGTACAGAAGATGCAGAATGTAAATTGGGGAATGTTAGTGAAGGTCTAAGTGCAGGGATCAGGATCGCAAAAGTGTAAAACAGATGATGAGGGATGATTTGAGAGATAAATGGCAATGAAGACAAATTTAACAGATTCATTTTTTAAAGAAAGTCTGTGAATAGGAGGTCAGTTGCGATAATGGAAGGATGGTGTTCCACAGTTTTAGGGCCTGGATGAAGCAGGAGTTTGAGCAAGAAGTGATGCAGTGAATTTCCTTCTTGCATTGACAGGGAAGAAATGAGGAATAGCTAAACGGAAAGCACAAGTGAGGCCTTGGAAGGAACTATCAGGTGAGAAGTATTGCTAAATTGCAGAAAGGTCTGGATAGATGCATCTAAACCCTATTCGTTTCTTTTATTTTTACAGATTCTTTAATATGCTTAGGGGAGTCAGTGATGTAATGATCATATCACTAAGGCCTACTAATCCACAGTCCCAGGAAAATATCCCGGGGACATAGTGTAAATCCCACCACTGCAGCTGATTGAATTTAAATTTGATTCATAAATCTGGAATAAAAATTATAATGTCAGTCATGGGGACCATGAAACTACCAATTAGCCTAAAACCCATCTGGTTCACTAATACCTTTTAAGGAAGATAATCTGCCATTGTTACACAGATGTGGCCTATACGTGACTCCAGATCCTAACTGAGTTTAGATGTTCACCATCTGTCGTGGTGGATTTGAACTCATGCCCCAAGAGCATTAACCTAGGTGTCTGGATTACTAGCCTAGTGACAATATGACAACTCCACTGCCTATCGCTAAAACTTCAGATTCATGGCAACGTGGTTGATTCTTAACAGCGCTCTGAAATGGTCAGTAAGACACTTAGTTTAAGGGCATTTAGGGACGGGCAAAAAATGCCTTATTAACAACACCCAAGTCCCATGAAAGGACAAATGTTGGTATAAATTATTTCTACTCTTGGTAATTTGAATGCAAAGAAGGAGATGAAATGAGCTAAGGCAGGATCCCTGTGCCGGGGGAAAGTCGTTCTGACTTCACATACAGATATTACTGTGGATTTATGAAGAAATAATTTGAAGTTGATTACAGGGAGTGAGTATATTTTCCAAAAATTACTGCTAGAATTTATATTGCAGTATTTTTAAAATGTGGTTCTCTTTGTTAGTCAAAGAGTGGCCCCTTGTGGAAATATTTTAAAATACACCATATAAAATGAAATTCCCTACAACATGGTTACTTTTGAATTGACATAATAGTTGATGGATTGACAATATAGATAAAGTTAAAAACTACTTTTGTCAGAAATGGCATGTATTCTAACATTCTTTCTTTGAAGGACCCTAAGGCTCTTTTAGTAACTATGATTAACCAGACTGACTTTTATTCACTTAGCACATATCGTTATGAGATTTTCAGTTGTGTTTCCATCTTTATGTCACTTATTTATTCCGTCGTAGCTAACTAATTGCATTATCATTCATGTGACTGTGGCAAAACAAAATAAAAGTAAATCAGAATTTGTTAAGCAGCTTTACTCCTAGAAAGTCACAAAAGTAGATTTTTGATATTTAGTAACACACATTACATCGGTTCATTCATCTATCAAGCATACGTTATCATTGACGTTTCAATTTGCTATTGAAGTTTAATGGGTGACTAGGTAGATATTCTCAATCAACCTGTTCAGATAAATTATGACACACCCAGGACTTCTTACCCAGAGATGGGGATGTTATCACTGTACCACAAGAGCTTTGCAACTTAGCCTGTATCTAAATAATCAGAGTTAGAAATGAGAAAAATACATAGCACTGTGCAGTATAAGCATGCACTTTTTGAATAAAGTTGATGCATCTGCAGTTGATCAGCAAAGGGTCATCACCATGTGATACAATAACAGAAATTGCTGGAAAAACTCAGCAGGTCTGGCAGCACCTACGGAGAGAAAGCAGAGTTAATGTTTCAGGTCCAGTACCCTTCGTCAGAACCATGTGGTACTGACCCTGGGTGACCAATCAAGGAAAGGCCTACTCTGATTAGCAATCCACTACTCATTTCACAAATGAAAAAAACAAACCCAGAACCTCAGATTATGTAGAGCATTGTGTCAATCCAGAACAAGTTCAAGCTTAAAGAAAACATTCCACACGATGCTTTTTCATGGTTGAATTCATACCTTGTTTGCATACTGTTGAGCTGCTGTAGCTTTGGCATCAATAATTTTTGGGTTTTTTTTCAGCTGTGTGCATTATGGTCCATACTGATTACCAAGTATCCATGTGAGGTCAATGTTTGATTTTCATTTGGCAAATTTTAAAACAAAAATCAATTAAAGCATTCATCATGATAAGTTTTCATTGATTTATAGCATCAATTAGATCACTACGCAATTCTTCCCGGTAATTCTAGAAGTAATAACAACACTGGAGCATCAATGAGCCTACCAGACTATATGCTCAATATCTAGAAGGTATAGGAAGTGAACTATTATAAAGGGGTGAAGTTATTGTTGTTGTCGGCTTTGTGCTGCTTTGGCAGCATAGTGAACCCAGCAAGCCAAGGCAGCTGCAAAAGCAGTACATTTTAAAAGGAATATTTTACTTCCTTGAGGAAGGTTTAGAGGTCAAACCATCTTCTACTTAAAGGAACAATTCCATGTGTCACTTGTTATCACCACAAAATATAACTCTGCATTACTTATGGACATATAGAACTTCAATTCCAACATGCCTTTATTGGTCAGAACATTGAGTATAGGAGTTGGGATGTCATGTTGCGGCTGTACATGACATTGGTTAGGCCACTCTTGGAATACGGTGTACAATTCTGGTTTCCCTGCGATGGCAAAGATGTTGTTAAACTTAAGAGGGTGCAGGAAAGATTTACAGACATGTTACCGGGCATGGGCGGTTTGAGTTCTAAGGAGAAGCTGAATAGGCTGGGGCATTTTTTCCTGGAGCATTGGAGGCTGAGGGGTAACCTTTTCGAGGTTTATAAAACCATAAGTAGCATGGATAGGGTGAATAGTCAAGGTTTCTTTCCTAGAGTGGGGGAGGCCAAAACTAGAGACCATAGGTTTAAGGTGAGAGGGGAATGATTTAAAAAGGACCTGAGGGGTAATTAGCAGTGCTTGTATGGAACAAGCTGCCAGAAGCAGTGGTGGAGGTGGGTACAGTTCCAAATTTAAAAGGCATCTGGATGGGTTTATAGATAGGATGGGTTTAGAGGGATAAGGGGCAAATAGTGGAAAATGGAACTAGGTCAGATGGGGGTGTCTGGCTGGTGATGATGAGTTGGACTGAAGGGTCTATTTCCATGCTGTATGACTCTGTGACTGTATATGGTTATTAAAAGAGGATTAATATAAAAGTGGTTTTGACTATTTAAATCTAGTGGTTGTCTGGAGAAAGACCCTAAAATGTCACCCCTGAATGAAGTATCAAAGAAGCTTCAAAGAGATTAAATTAAAAAGGAAACCATGCATTACAAACTGAACTGCATACTTCTGGGAGTTATCTCAGGTTGCGAACTTGGTGGGAAAAAAGATAGCAGTCTAGACAAGAGACATATTTTGCATTTCCTTTTTCAAAAATGCACAAGAACAGGGAAGAAAAGCTGGTTCAACCTTTGTGTGTGCTTGTGAGCTGACGTACTCACGTTTACTAACCTGGTTTCAAGCAATACTGTGTTATAAAGATCAAAGTCAAAGAACCACCAGTTAGTCACCCCTGTGTTGCAGGTATGGGACTCTCTTGCTCTGAGTACTTGAAGCCAGCTAGCCAGTGAGCCAGCCAAAAGGAAATAGGACCAAAAAAAATTCCACCAACCTGAAAGCCAAGAATCTCAAAATTGACTGGCCAACTAGCAACATTTCACCACCCACTCTTCACAAATAACCTAGAAACAGAACCACGCAGGTCTTAATTTTTATCTGTTTTTGGGGTTGCTTCTCATTTCTATTCTCTCTCTATTATTTCTTCTCGAATTTTCTAACTAATTAACTCACTCTTTTGTTAACCATGAAAGCCTGGGTAAAGGAGGTTCTTTTAAAACATGTTCGAAATCTGTCCTATTTAGCACGGTGCTAGTGCCACACAACACAATGGAAGGTATTCTCACTGTGCAGGGACTTTGTCTCTAAAAGGATTGATCACTGATACTGTCATGGACAGATGAATCTGCAGCCGGCAGATTGGTAGGAATGAGGTTGTGTACGTTTTTCCCTCTTGTTAGTTCCCTCAACACATGCCGAGACCCAGTCTAGCATCAATGTCCTTTAGGACTCAACCAGCTCAATCAGTAGTGCTGCTGCCAAGCCATTCTTAGTGGTGAACATCAAAATCTCCAAGGCAGAATACATTTTGCATGCTTGCCACCCTCAATTCTTCCTCCAAGTGTTGTTCAACATGAAGGAGCACTGAATCACCAACCAAGAATGGACAAAATGTGGTAATCAGCAGGAGGCTTCCTTGCTCATGTTTACGCTAAAGCCACGAGAGTTCAGGTGGTCCAGAGTCAATGTTGAGGACTCCCAGAGCAATTCCCTCCTTACTGTACATCACTGTGCCGCCCCCTCTGCTGGGCCTGTCCTGCCAGTGGGACAGGACGTATCCAGCAATGGTGATGGTGATGGTGATATCTGGGACATTGTCTGTAAGGTATGGTTCCACAAGTATGACTATGTCAGGCTATTGCTTTAATAGTCTGTGAGACAGCTCTCCCAATTTTGGCACTAACCCCCAGATGTCAGTGAGGACGACATTGCAGGGTTGACAGGGCTGTTTCTGCTGTTGTCTTTTCTGGCACCTAGGTCGATGCCAGGTGATCCATCTGGTTTCATTTCTTTGAGACTTTCTAGCAATTGGTATAACTGAATGGCTTGCTAGACCAGTTCAGAGGCCAGTTGAGAACCACATTGATGTGGGTCTGGAGTGACATGTAGGCCAGACCACGGTATGGATGGCAGATTTCCTTCCAAGAAAGATATTAGTGAACCAGATGGGATTTTCGAACAACAATTTTCTGGTCATCAGTAGATTCTTAATTCCAGATTTTTTAAATTGAATCTAAATTCCACCATGTGCTGGGGCAGGATTCAAACCTGGCTCCCCAGAAGATCAGCTGACTTTCTAGTCCAGCGATAATACTACCTGGTCTTTGCCTCCCTGATAGATTTTTAAGTAGTAATGGGTCAAAGGGTAGTAGAATTGGGGCCGAGATAAGATGAGCCATGATTGCACCAAATGATGGAGCAGGCTGAATTGTCTACTCCAGTAGTTAGTTTCTACATTCTTATGTTCCAAAGGCTCTGTGTCTGAATGTACATAGCATTCATAACAAAACAAATGAACTAATAGCAGAAATAGAAATAAATAGATAGCGACTACAGAGACATTGCTGCATGTTGACATAGACTATGGGCTGGATATTGAAGGGTATAGGACATTTAGGAAGGGGAGGCAGCCAGAAAGAGATGGAAAAGGTAGCTCTGTTAATTAGTTATTTGCATAATGAAGAGCCATGTCCTAAATTTAGAAATCCAGGATATCAAAGCAGTTTGAATAGAGATGAAAATGAAAAAGGTAAAGTCAGCCATGTGTCCTAAATTTAGAAATCCAGGATATAAAAGCAGTTTGAATAGAGATGAAAATGAAAAAGGTAAAATCACTTGTTGAAGTGTTGTACAGGCCCCCTGTCAGGAGCCACAGGGTAGAATGGAGCGTAAATGAAGAAATAATGGGAACTTGCCAGAAAGGTGCAGTGATAAACATGGAGATTTTATTCCACATATTGACCAGAGAATCAGATGTGCAAAGGTATGCTTGATGAGGAGTTCACAGAATGTTTTTGGGATAGGTTCTTAACACTGGAGCTGACCGGGGACCAGGCTATACCAGACCTAATATTCTTTCAATCCTGTGGGGAGCTTCATAGAGCTGGGGTTGAGTGTTGCAGCAAAGAAAAGTGTTGTTGCAATGAGGCAGCTCTGCTTGACACCAGTTTGAACTCATATTGGGTCTGTGGTGGATCCGTTGGTGAGGATCAAGGCTTGCATGTCATTGTGAAGCAGGCAGAGAATGGTGACAAGTTTTTTCGGGCAACCAAACTTGAGGAGGGTATTCCACAATCCCACGTGGTTGACAGAGTCAAAGACTTTTGTGAGATTGAAGAAGGCTATGTACAGAGGGCAGTATCCAGAGCATTATCCACAACTGCCTCAACAAACACCAGCTGCCCCATCCCGTGCAGCAGAGTCTGCACCTTCAGGATTGAGCTATTCAGGCAACACAGAGGGACTCCCATAGAAGAAGAGGAAGATTGCACAAGGCAATAGAATTAATTAATGCTCTGGTGGCGAAGGTGCCCCTAGCTAGCAGTAATCATAACATGATTAGATTTTACAATCAGTTTGAGTGAGAGACAAGTGGGTCCAAGATGAGTATTTTAAATTTAAATAATGACAATTATGAGAGCGTGCAAGCAGAGATAGCTGAAGTGAATTGGCAAATTAGGTTAAGGGATACATCACTAGAGGTGCAATAGGAGACATTTAAGGGGATATTCAGGACACACAGAATAAGTACATTCCAATGAGAAAAAATAAATCCAAAGGTTAGATCCTCAATTTGTGGTTGACTAAAACAGGCAAAAAATAGTATCAAACTTAAAGAAAAAGCATATAATTGTGTCCAGATCAGTTGCAGTTCAGAAGATTAGGTACAACATCTAAAGCAAACAAAACAGCAAAGATTGACTAAATGATTAATTAGGAGGGAAAACATGAAATTACAAGAGAAAGTAAGCAAAAAATGTACAAAACTTTTTTTGGCATTTAGAAAAGGAAAGAGTTAACACAGTGGTCCTACAGAAAGTGATGCTGGGGAGTTAATAGTGGAAACAAATGAGATGGATGATGAATTAAATGGTATTTTGTATCAGTCTTCACTAGAACAAATACATCTAACATTCCGGAAATTGCCGTATTTCAGGAAATGGAAGAAAGGAAAGAACTCAAGAAAATTACAATCACCAGTAATGTAATATTAACAGACATCTCCCTAAGATTTTATAAGGAGCATCTAATGAAGTAGTTGGTGCATGGGATTTATTTTTTATTAGATGTCTTCAATTCAGGGAAGTTCTGCCTAATTAGAAAACAGTGAACATAACTCCTTTATTCAAATAGTGAAGGAGACAAAGAGCAGGAACTATAGACCAGTTAAATTAACATCTCTCCTAGAGAAGATATTAAAAGCTGTTATGAAAGACATTATATACAATAGCAGGGCACTTAGAGAAGCCATTCAAAGTCAACTTGATTTTGGTAATATTTGGTAATGATTTTGGTAAATAATATTTAACCAATTATTGGAGTTCTTTTAAGGAGTTACATGCTATTAATAAAGGGAACCTGGAGGATGTGCTGCACTTGGATTCCCAAAAGGCATCTGATAAGGTGTTTCATGAAAGGTTTTACATAAAGTAAAAGCTCATGGTCTGGGAATTGTATATTGCTATCTTATTTTGAGCAATTGAGAGGTGAGGGCAAAAGGGAAACTCCCACCACCAGCTCTTGCAATGTATAACAAAGCTACATAAGGAGATATCGAGCAAATTGCCAAAAATTTGATTAAAGACGTAGGTTTGAAGGATCATCTCAAATGGAGGAAGAAACATAGTGAGGTGGGGAAGATGAGGGAGGCAGTTCTAGGCTTTTAGTATCTTTGCAGCAGTCAACAATGGTGGAACAATTGAAATGTGGATTCTAATGGGGATAAAATTAGAGAAGCATAGATATCTTGGGACGAGAGGATGTTATAGAGATAAAGCTTGATGAGGCGGTGGAACGATTTGAAGGTAAAGATGAGAATTGTAAAATTCAATAAAATGGAAAATCCGGCAATCTAACATGATCAATTTGAGACTTTAATATTAAGTTGAAAATTATCCTATCCATAATATTTCTTTGAGATGTTGTCCTTGATTTTGCTGTATTAACAATGATGCCACAGGCAACAGTTGACATTATTACAGGGTAAAACAGACAGCAACACCGCATGTGCGCCTTGGTGAGAATTTGATTAATTCAGTGGTCTGAATGCTGCATGACTTGCTCACACAGCCCTGTAAAGAGAGTGTCACACTCGATGAAATGCCAAATCACAAGAAATCTCCACTGACCACACTGCAAAATGTGTCTGGGAAATTTTGAAATGAATGTCAGAAGCCGTCTCTTCACTGCGCATGGGAAAATATGAGATGATTAATTTTGTTGGTCAATAGTGTGAATTTGCCTCTAGCAGTGTATTTACCTTCTTGATAATGCTTATGTTATCTATCTTAAACTAAGAAATTGAGCATGGATATTTGTGGTACAGTCAGTCTTTGGATTGCAAACGGGTTCTGTTCTTAAGTCTGTTTGCTAGTCAATTTGTATGCCAGTTGAAACACAATGTAAGACAATATAAAATAGCCATTCTTTAAGTACTAGAAAAAATTCATGCGTCAGACCTCTACAATTAATATGAATACAACTCTCTGTGAGCTCCCATTCATAAGAATGTGTGTTTGAAAATACTAGGATTCGTAAGTAGGCTGTTCATAAATCAGAGTCTCCCTGTACTGAAAAACGTAACAGACATTTATTACATTTAGCTATTACATACAAAGCCTACACTCCCCAGGCACCTACATGGCTGAGCTAATATGAAGCTATTAGTTTACAGTAGACAGCAGCATGCTGCCAGTAAAGACCATTAGCTCCTCAGGTCATATGCTTTAAGACAGTCAAGATATCATAAACATGTCTTCCAGAGGTAAATTGGCATACTGAGCCTGAGACATAACACAATGGTCAAAACTGAACCAAATAAGAATGAAAACAGATAGAAGCTCTCAGCAATAAATGAACATGCTGTCAAAATCTAACCAGTGCATGGTTTCATAAGGTCATGGTTACATTATATGATCCTCAAAAACAAAGTATTAATCATAAAGCAAAACAAAAATGCAGTTTCCTCAGAGGCCCGAGGTTTGATTATACATCAGCTCAGATTTCTGAATCAAAAATGTTGCTCATCTCACCCCATGACTTGATTTGAGAGCTGACTATAAGTGCAGCATTGCCCACCTCTGTACCCCTCATCTCCCGGATTGTAGGAGTACAACTGCACGATTAACTCCAAGTTATATCATCACTTTTGTTATTTCTGATTCTAAAGCCTCTTTTACTTATGAAGCTTGCCTCAACATCTCTTCATTTTGCCAACAGAAGTCTTTGCTTAACATTTTATCACAGTGATATAAAAAGGTCAGGCTAAAAATAACAGCATGATGCTTTACAGGCTAAGGTCATACAAATGTAATTCTTCACAAACAACTCTATGTTCTTGCTGAAATTCTGCCCACAGTTCAAGGCCTCTATTAATACTGTCACTAGCTGGGCATAGCGGTACTGAAGTCCTAATGAGGCTCATTATTTGGCATGTATTTTCACAATTTCATACACAAAAAGAATTCTAAATTTATGGCCCTCCAAGTAAAAGATCAGTGAAAAATATGCAGTCATGGACTAAGCAATTTACAATTATCCTTTTGTTCTTGCAAGATGTTTAATGTCAGGCAGTCCATGAGTTCATAATGTCACAATGCCAGAGAATGTTCATCACGTTAATAGTATACCCTGGCATATCACAGGCCACCACTTAATGACATTGATAGAATTGATATTCATACTTTATAGTTACGTCCACAGTGCCCTACATTTTAATTTTCCAAATCAGAGTGTATGCTATAGGGTTTTTGAAGGCTACAGGAGATAAGCCGGATAAAAACGTAACTAAGTAAGTGGATGGAATATTGCATAAACCATCTTCACCACTTGAAGGAAGATACTAAGATACCAACTACTAGCCAAGCCAATGGCCTGGAAGTGTACATACCTGAGCTGCCAATAAGGTATCTATCTAAAGGTCCTTTACTTATTTGCACCAATGGATGAACAAACAAGGTAAGAACAATTCGAATTTCAGCCTCCTTAAACCATTGTGTGGTATCTCTCTTCAGCAACTTCTGGACTAACATCAAGACAAAATCTTTTGTTCCATATTCAAGCATTTCATATTGCTTGCATGTCGCACCACAAAATTACCCGGCCTCGGTCCATTCAAAATAAATGGCTAACATCACTGTTAAAATAAAATTCATTAGCCTTGCTTAGATTTCAAATACCCAGATTGATTGTTATAGAATCTCCAACAGTGTGGAAGCAGACCATTCAGCCCATCAGGTCCACACCAATGAAGAGCATCCTGCCCAGACCCACACCCCTATCCCTATCCCTGTAACCCTGCATTTCCATGGCTAGTCCACCTAACCCACACATGGGCAACATGGCATTAGCCAATCCACCTAAACTGCACGTCCCCGGACTGTAGGAGGAGACTGGAAAAACAGAGGAAACCCTTGCAGACACAGTGGGAATGTATAAACTCCACACAGTCAGTTGCCTGAGGGTGGAATCGAATTCAAGTCCCTGGCACTGTGTGGCAGCAGTGTGAGCCACTGAGCCACTCTGGCATTGAGCTCAGTGTTAGGGCACAGAATATTTTTTCCATAATGAGGAAAGGAGAGATCAGCGCCCAATTTATTGAGAACACAACAGGAGATGATACAAAAAAAAAGAATGCTGAAGAAACTCAACTGGTTGGCAGCATCTGTGATAAGAGAAACAAAGTTGATATTTAAAGTCTGGTATGATACTGCTTCAGAACTGAGGAGATGGTACACCTTTGAAGCTGGCCTGATTCTCAAAAATTTTCTGCAGCATCTCCTTCCCTAAGACAATCGAATTAAGTACCAAAATCAGAAAAAGCTCAGCAGGTCTGGCAGCATCTGTGGAGAGAAATCAGAGTTAACGTTTCCTCAGAACTAATGGTAGCTAAAAACAACTTGGTTTTTATGCAGATGGGGGGGTTCCTTGGGGGGGGGGGGGGTTTGGAGGTGTGGGGAGGGTAAGGAATAACTGACAGGTGGAATATTGTTCTCTTTCTTTGGGCTATATCTTCATCTGATGCTCATTCCTTACCTCTCCTCCCACCCAATCTTCTGCATAAAAAACAACTTTATCCCACCTACCATCAGTTCTGAGGAAGGGTCACTGGACCTGAAACGTTAACTCTGATCCCTCTGCACAGATGCTGCCAGACCTGCTGACCTGTTCCAGCAATTTCTGTTTTTGTTTCTGACTTCTGGCATCTATAGCTCTTTCATTTTTTTTCAATGGAATTAAGTACCTGCTTTGTAATCACCTGACATAGATACCAGATGGTCCCTCTGATCTCCTTGCCATTGTTTTGATTTTTGGTAGCTCTTGGCTGAAGTGGGGGTTGAGATTACTTTACAGCAGGGTCAGGATATTGTATTACACAGCTAAAAATGTGCACCACTTTATTTTTCCAAGATGCAAAACTCTCTTGGTATTTCAGCTATATCATAGTCCAACTTCCATTTCAGTGGGTAGTCCCAAAAAGGAAATACATACAGTCCCGTGAAGTAAGAAAGACTCTAGGGAAAAGATACACCATCAGTGGCTTATTAAGGAAGTTCAAATAACATCCCAGAAGTAATTGTGAATCAGAGGTGAAACAAAAGGTGGAAATTAAAACAATTGCAATCCCCAGAGATTGTAGATCTGACACATTCATAGGTCTGTATTATGCTTCACTGTACACTGTTGAAAGAAATGGCTCCTGAGACATTAGATGAATTGGATTTAATTTTCCAAAATTTCCTAGATTCTGGAAAGATCCCATTAGATAGAAAAATGCTATGTGTGGTTCCTCTGTTCAAGAAAAGGGGATGACAGAAAGCAGGAAGCTATAGGCCAGTTCCACTTGTCAAAGAGAAAATGTTTGAATCTGTTGTTGAGGAAGTTACAGTTGGGCACTTGGAAAATCTCAATGACGTCATGGTTTTGTGAAAGGAAAATCATCACTAATTTATTGGTCATTATTTCCTCAAAAAAACTCCAATGTATATTAAGGAGAACCTGTGAATGTATTGTACTTATTATTAGCTCTGTTAAAAAGTAACATGCTGTCAGTAAATCACTCAGAGATAGTAAGAACTGCAGATACTGGAGTCAGAGATAACAGTGTGGAGCTGGAGGAACACAGCAGGACAGGCAGCATCCGAGGAGCCGGGAAGTTGACATTTCGGGTCAGGATCCTTCTTTAGTAATGGGGAGGGGGAAGGGAGCTGGGAAAAATATACAGAGAGTAGGGGTGGTGCTGGGGAAGGTAGGTGGGATGGTGATAGGTGAGTGCAGGTAGGGAGTGGTGGGGATTGGTCAGTGGGATTGGTGGCAAAGACAGGTGGGAGAGAAGATGGACAGGTTGTGCCGGGTCAATGAGGCGGGGATAAGAGGGAGGGTTGTTCATGGGTTGAGGCCAGCGGGGGTGGGGAGATTTTAAAACTGGTGAATTCCATGATAAAGCCAATGGGCTATAAGCTCTCGAGGTGGACTATGAGGTGCTGCTCCTCCAGTTTGCGGGTGGCGTCGTTGTAGCACTGGAAGAGCCCCAGAATGGACATATTACCCGGGAAGTGGGAGGGAAAGTTAAAATGGTTAGCGACCATGGTCGTTTGTCACGTACAGTGCGCAGATGCTCTACAAAACTGTCTCCGTGTCTACGCTTGGTCTCACCGATATGAAGAAGGCCACATCGGGAGCAGCGGATACGGTAGACCAAGTTGACAGATGTACAGGTGAACCCCTGTTGAATATGAAAGGTTTGTTTTGGGCCTTGGATGGATGTGAGGGGGGAGGTGTAGGGGCAGGTGTATCACTTCTGTGGTTGCAGGGAAAGGTGCCGGGGGGTGGTGGGGTTAGTGGGGAGAGTGGAGCAGACGAGGGAGTCATGGAGAGAGCAGTCCCTACAAAAGGCAGATACGGGTGGAGAGGGAAATAACTCTTTGGTTGTGGGTCAGATTGTAGGTGGCAGAAGTGGCGGAGAAAGATACACTGGATGCAGAGGTTGGTGGGGGGATATGTGAGGACCAGAGGGACTCTGTTTTTATTTTTGTTGGTGGGAGGGGTTTTGAAGGCAGAAGTGTGGGAAATCACTCCCTGGGTGACATGTCCGTCCAGGGCCTTCCCCAGTGCCACAAGAAACATTGGGGACAACTTTCCTTTCGGAATCGTGCCCTCAATAATAATGTGAAGGGCAGATTGTGGCTTGCGTCACCTGGGCTGCTACCACAGACTATCCATTGTCAGTCACTAGTAGTCCTCATTAGCAGCTATTCATTTCCCACAGACTGACCTTTAACCACTCCTTTCTCTGCCCAACTGTGTTTCTCTTTCTTTAGGCTCTATCTCCACCTACTGTTAACTCATCCCACACCCTCCCCCTAACAAATCTTCTGTATGAAAACTATCCTTTACCTCACTACCATTAGTTCTGCAGCAGGGTCGCTGGACCCAAAACGTTAACTCTAATTTCTCTCCATAAATGCTGCCTGACCTGCTGAGATTTTCCAGCAGATTTCTAGCGTCTGCAGTTCTTTCAGGTCTTTTCTTGTCATGGCTTGCAGTGTCTGAGGTATGGCACAGCTGAGCTTTTAATATGGTGCCTGTGGTATAAGACATCACAAAAGTTCCAGCTGAGGTGGGCACTTCCACCTCTCTTGCACATGATTCCATGAGATGGGCAGTCCAGAGGCTGGCTGCATATTTAATGCAGCTGGAATGAGGAAGATTGTGTGGGAAAAGCTTGCTTGGACCATGGGGGGCCAGGCACCCTGAGCCTCACTTGAAAAAAACACTTTGCCAAAACATGGGAAAATTCAGCT
Source organism: Ginglymostoma cirratum (assembly GCA_024137785.1). Lineage (NCBI taxonomy): Eukaryota > Metazoa > Chordata > Chondrichthyes > Orectolobiformes > Ginglymostomatidae > Ginglymostoma > Ginglymostoma cirratum. Next base: position 8,935,025 of record JAHRHZ010000055.1, on the reverse strand, counting down.
CTCTGTGGGGAATTGCCAACTTGAAACGTAATGTATCTCAAAGACAATACATCTATGAAAAAAAAATTGCAGCTCCTTTCATTACCTCAAGATGTCCCAAATGCTTCACAACAATACTTTTGATACACCGTCACAGTTATAATGTCAGGAGCACAGCAGCATAACAAGGTCTCATAAAGAAGAATGAGGTATCGCAAGCTAGATGTGTGATGTCAGATGATGGATAAACGAAAGACGATGAGAAGAATTCCCTTGTTGTTCTTTGAATACTGCAATGTCAAAGGATTCTTTGCAGAGATGAAAGAGAGCTCCAGTTTAAGATCTCATCTTTGACAGGGCAAAACTCGTTTAGTATGCACTTCAATGAATCTGCTTATTGTTACAATGGTGGTGAATATAGACTATCAAATTCCATAATTTCCATTGTCTGACTGTTATACCTGAGATCTATCATGGGCTGAACTGATTTTATAAAAGGAAGGATCACAGACCAAAATATGTCTACAGTCACCATCTGAGCGCAGATTGAGGTAAGCATCATGAGATTCATCTGGAATAAACAAAACTACCTGAAAATAAATAATTGATTCATCTATGGACATCAAAACCAGGCAACTAAGTTAACATCAAGAAATTCATATCCCCTGTTTAATGCACACATGCATGAAAAGTTCATACATTAGGAGATGAAAAACTCACCTGCCAGTTAGCCAGTTTGGAAAGACAATGGAGGTAGACTTTGGAATACGCACTGAACAATATTTCAACAGCTGTTTTGAGCAGCAGAGCAAAAAGGGAGAAAAAAATTTGTGGCAAATAGAGAATTCTCTTTCTCCCTATGTCTCCCATCATCTGAGAAGACAGCACCTATTGCAAAAAGCAAAATTGAGAAAAATTACTGTTCACTGAGAACTCAAAGGTATCTATAGATTCCACTATTGCTGAGGATACAAGGTCAATTGTTAAATAGCTGTGGTCTCAGGCTAAGAATCTAACAGCTGGAGGACTGTGGGATGTTGTATCTCTGTGATCCTTATTCAAACTCCCTGTACCTTTTAAACTCTCCCTTTTAAACTTACTACTTGTGTTTGAGTGTGTGTTTGATGTTGTTCATTTATTACTTGACTCAGAGAGAAATAGTCGGTACGAAAACCTTAGCTGTTATCTTCTTCAATTGCTACTGAATTACATTTTAATTGAAGAGTGATAGGTGTGTACTAAAAATAAGTAAAAAAATACTTGTAGCAACTAATCGAAATTGGGTTAAAAAGAGGGTGGCAAAAACATGCCATAACATTGTTTATGGAGTGGGACATGAAGCCACAACCTTTTAACTGAGAAGCAAGTGTTGTCTCAATGCAATAATTCCTCATTTATGGTAACTATTTTTTTCCACTGATTTGGAACTCCAGAGTCCTGCACTATTATATAATAAAAATAAACACAATCTGTACTTGGTTAATAGTCAAAGCCAAGTCATAAAATTAATCTCTGTACGGTTAAGACACATATTCCTTGTTCCTTTTTGTTTGGGAATTAATGGACACACAAATGATTTTTGCCCGGCCCAGAGCATTAAATGTTGCTTGTCCGGTTTACTCATAGCAAACAAATATAATTGGAAGAGTCAGACAGCCAAGTCACTAAGAGTTAGGACAAATTTGTCACAGGAAGTTGAGAATTTGAAATAAAATTGAATTCCCTTTTTTTACATTCCAGAAAACATTGGATGTATTAGGCAAGCAAATAAAAAAGACTGAATAGAAGAAAAGATATTTTAACAACAGTTAGTCACGGAGAGTAACTCATGGTCTGAATCATAGTTTAAGCAGTTGTGGAAAGGATATTTTTTATAGATATTATAAGGAATCCCTTTCTTCCCTGATTAATAGCTCTAGAGGAGGATGCCAATCTTCAAGAGATGACAGCCCAGATGTTCTTATTCTCTGATAATGTACTTTACAACCACCAGCATTTCTAGTCAAAAATGGAGAACCATAATAATGATTTGGGATCAAACAGAATAAACCTTATAGCTACTTGCATCCCATTTCTGCTAAACGTTTGTGAAAAGAACAAAATCTACATCACTGACATTGAATAATGTAACTGTTTTACTGATAGAATCCAGCCTAATGCTCTGGCTGAGAAAGGACTATTTCAATATAGATTCAAAATTGAATTTGAGACAAATTTTCTGTGGTTTAAATTAAATCAGACATCTGCAACAAAAACTTAACCATCTGAAAGTTAGCCAAACAATTGTAAGATCATACATCATAAATAATTTAAAACTTTAAAAAAGGCAATAGATCTTACACATGTACACTTGTGGTTTTGTTAGCAGTCTTTTGTTATGGAGAGAAGCAGATTTAATTGTATAGGATCTGTGATAAAGATTTTGTTGTAAAAAAAGTGTTCATGTGGGTGATTATGTGCAGCACTTTTAAATCTACGCCATGCATGTACATGAAAAATACTCCTTCAAATTCAGGATCTTTGGACGGTTTCCTTGGCTGTTAGATTTCCCCTGGGTGTCCAACTGTGACACACACTGTCTCCAGCTGCACAGCCTATTAACATCTCAATACTAAACATGACTCACTCGAGCCATTTTTAACATTTCATTTCCCTGCAGCAGCAGAAAAAATACCCCAAGCAGTTTCAATGTACGTTTCCTTAATCCAAGGGTTTTTGTTTCTCAAGGTCTTTTTGCAAAGGTGATTTAACTTTGGCCTCATAATGCATGTGGGAGAGTCGATGAAAATCACTTGCATCAGGGATACTAGTTCAACTTTAGGTCTTCAACACAGGAGGATCATTGCTCAGGCAGAGGCTAAAATTAAGGGAAATGATGAGGAGCAATCTAGAAGTAGTATAAAAGATCTGGAAAATAAATGCTCAACCTTTTCTCAAGTGGTAAGAATCAAGATTTAAACCCTGACAATTACAAAAGTTTTAGAAATTTTCAGATCATCCAGAAAGATTAAGAACATAAAATAGACAAAATATGTATGTTAAAAAATGGTTAGTATATTTTATGGTTTGTTTTTGTTAGAATTTATAAATCTTTTATTATTCTATTCAGTGATACAAGGTGTATATTGAAAGATTTACTATTCTACTGTAATATAAAAATAATTTACCGTACACTAAGATTATACAATGCACTGATTTTCTATTCTGATACAAAACAGTGATATTTACTATTGAAGTATATAAGATACAGTAAGATTTTCTATCTTGCAGGTATTTATGACATACTGTTATGTTTACACCACAATTAGTAAGATTTCCAGCTCTGGTAAGTTGCATAATATACATTCAGATTTCTTGAATGTGAAGGATATTTTAATTGAATTTCTGTTTTTAATAGTTATATTTCATGAGGTTGAATGGTTTTAATTTAAAAATTGATAGGCCCACTAAGAGAGCTTGCAGAGATTTGAGCCTCAGAATAACCTGCGGCCATAATGTCTCATAAACGTATCAATCTATTGTTAGGCATTTCAAAGGGTTAACGTCTCAGCCTAAAGAGCAGAAAAAATGTACTGTCACAGTGGTAAGCATGTACACGTTACTACCAGCAGGTGGAGCTTCCAGCTTTGGCTTTATGGAGAGATACCTGCATATTTTCTTAACTTCCCTTCTAACCAATGATAAGGTACGCAGATATTGAAATGAGAAAGGAGAGCTGAATTTGCTAAAATAATAGTGGAGAAATTATTAGGACATACATTTACTAAGTAAAAATGAACTAATAGACTAACTGATCTACCTTGGTAGGATCAATCCATTTGGTAAAGAACATTGGGCATTTTAAATAATGCCTGTCTAATCTATATTTCTAGTTCTACATTTCAGCATCTTATCCCATGGTGTTGCTCGAGACTACCGTTATGTCAGGTTACCTTTAAGAGACATGCGCATGATTTCATCCCTGTATCATAGCATATGAGCTAAAGGTGTAAAGTTCTAAGACTCCACCTTAAATCAGGTCCCAGGAAGCACTCAACACTTTGTAACTGAATAACCTAATACTGGCCGAGTATCTGTGATACTCGTAAAATATCTGTGATTGTATCATTTGCATATATCAGTGGGTCTTTCAATCCACGTTACCCATCTCAAGTTCTTACATTATGGGAGATAATATAAGCTTTACTACATCAGATACAAATAACCCGCTGGGGACAAAATGCACATTATGGTAAAGCAGCGATGCTGCTTATGAAGAAGACTCCAACGTCCTGATGGCAAATATTTTGAAAACCTAATTGATGATCATCTGGAAAACAGCATTGAGCATCGAAGATTTCAGACATACGGCATGATCAGTTTCTATGAGTACAGAAGACAGCTGATTTCTTTCTGATTCAAATTCATCACCTTTCAAGGTAAAAGAAATTTCTAATAGTGAAGTTGCAACTAGAAGCAAGGCTGAAGATTACAGTCCTGGGGAGCTGACACTGTGAATATTCTTTTTCCTTCCATCTCTCCATTAAAAGAAATGAACTGACAGCCTGCTGAACAGATTTGACCTTTTAAAAGTGTCAGTTTAATGATCCTCAGAGTAGAACTACAAAGCTTTCCTAAAAGAAGATATAGTTTACACATCACAAAACGTGGTTTCCTGCACTGCCTATAACTAGTCATACCCATGTCCAAAGATCGGTTGTTCTGACATTTTACCCCTCCAATTTGGTGCAAAAGTAGAGGGAATGCCTCTGATTTCATCATTGCTCATTTAGCACATCCACCATCTAGTGACTGAAATTTACAACTAAAGGTCTGCAATTTTAAACCTACAGGGCTGTGCTTTTTAAGTCAACATTTTTACATGGACGAAGACCAGGAATGAGCAGCAACAAGCGAAATTACATTGAAATGGGCAGTAAAAAGAAAAAAATGAGGGAGAAGCAAAACAATCTCTGTGCTGCACTTTACTTCTCCTAAAAAAACAGACTTTCAACCAGAAAAGGCAGACAAACACTTAAACATAGAATGGGTAGTCAAATATACCTTTACTCAGTTACAGCTTCTCAAACAATGTTAGCAATTTTAGTTTACAATTAAAGTGATAAATGATCCCAAGAACAGACCCTCTGAAAATCTTCCTTGCCTTCGGCATGGACTGGCTTTGTAGAAATAATAGGTCTGATCTTTTCTTGGATGATTAGAAAGATCCAGGGAAGATATAGAAGCTACAAGAAGACCACTGGATTAAAAGACTCTATGTCATGTCATGCAGACAGCAACCTCAAGAGTCTATTGACCCGTTTGTTTTCAGATGCTACAGCAATGGGAATGAGTGAAACATTTCCAAAGAACATTCAGAAAACCTCGTTTAAATAGTAATTATCTCTATACTAATTAAAATCTCTGGGAAGGTTCTTCTAGGCAGGAAAAAGGGCATACTATTTACGTTTTACCCAAAGATAAATAAAAGTATGAAACCATAGTGACAGACCAATAACAGTTACCCGCTTTCGGTGCAACCAAAACAATTGATACAGTCAATGAAATGCCCCAAACCAGTAAAATATGTAACAGATGCAATTTGTCTCACAGATCCATAAGCTTTTCTTGCGATTTTGGTAAAGCAGGTACAAGGGACATTAGGCATACAGGAAATCTGTTAGCAAAAGTTAAGGCAGACCCCAAAATAAATCATGTGCCCAACAAGATAGTGTAGCACCACAATATTGACAGCAAGGAAAGTGTTAATGTGTTGACACGGTTCAGAGTCAATACAGCGAAAGGCAAATTTCAATGATGATCAAACTTTCCAAATGGTTAATCTCACACACCAAGGGTGCCTCCTGAGAAGTAAGCCTCATGAATGATCAAATAGTCACACATATAAAGCATGGAACCTGAGTGGTAGAAAGGCTCTCATACAAGACATCCGCATTACCTTTGGCCTCAGTAATCTGCTCATTAGAGTGCTAAGTCTTGGCTGCGGTCATGGAAGTAAGATTTGAAGTACTTGTAAAATGTACGGCTCTTCAGGATGCTTCTCAGAAATGACCAACATCTCGCCAATATTCCCTCTATCATCCTTGGGATGTATGAAGAAGCTGCTTAACTCTGTGGTCACCACATGACCAAGTCTACAGGTAAAATAACAGTTGTTCAGAGGCATGATGATTGTAAGTGTATTTTGTTAACAGATGTAAAAGTGTAACTGCAATGATGTCCCACCTATGGGCCCTAAGAGAATATTTTATTTCCCTGTACCTCCCACTACATCAAGGTACAATCCCTAGAGCCCCTAGTAGGCCCTGTTGGCCTGGAAGAATTGGATGGACACCCCTGGAGGCATTTGTGACTAAAGGGCCCAGATGTTCTGCCTAGATACAGGCTCATCCTCCTCAGCTTCAACCTCTGCAAGGCTGGGGACCATCAGCAGGGTGGAGATGGAGGAACTTAACATCTCTGAAGTGTCCAGAGAGTAAACTTCTAAGTGTCCTGTTTGTGGTTTCTGTCATATGCTAGAAGATTTTTGGGCAATGTCCTGGTGTACAATTTATTTAGAAGTCTTACCTTCATTTCAACCAAATACCTACAAATAAACCCTGGCAAGTTCTGACTAACTTGTTTTAAGATACTTTTGAATATAATTAACTCACAACACCTAAAATAAAACAAAGAATTACCGATACTGGTAATATGACTCAAAAGCAGGAAGTGCTGAAGAAACCCAGAGAAACTCTGTAGAAGGGCCACTGGACTTGAAGTTTTAACTCTGCTCTGTCTCTGTCTCTGTCTCTGTCTCTGTCTCTGTCTCTGTCTCTGTCTCTGTCTCTGTCGATGCTGTCAGATCTGCTGAGCTCCTCCAGCCATTTCTGTTTTTGTTTTCATTCACAACGCCTAATTGCCTTGTTACTTTTAACTCGTAGGCATTTAGTACCCCACCAACAGAATTAAGTGTTAACCAATGTCTGCTGACACCATAATTAGTAACAGACTTCCTCTGTCAGGATACCTTCAGGCACTACTCTGTGTTCTGGAGAGGATGGGACCTCTGGAGAGAGGTCAACGTCCTTCTACCCCTGTCACTTTGCCCCCGATACTGAACAGATGTGGCTAAAGTGATGGGGTTGCCTGTCTGTACGCATTTCTGGCAGTTACTGAACATCTCGCTGGACCTGCCTGTCCATGGTGGCCACGGAGATAGCTAAAAACTCACATGCCGGAGCCAGAGAGGTACAGATAACATTGGTGGACCCCTCCAAACTTCAGTCCAGTTCACCAACTATCTCTGACAGAACTATTGGCTGTTCCTGTGATTGTCTGTACATTTAGATAAAGCCATCAATGACTGAGCCCAGGGGCTGCTCTCCTATCTGGGCTCAGCATGTGCCTGGTCTTTGGCAGTCCTCTGCCAGTGAACTGAAGCATTTCTTCTTTGACCAGCTGTGGAGATGTGCCATGATGTTCTCATCAGATTGTGATAGCAACTTTAATCTCGATAGGGAGTCACTGAGGTGAAACTCTTTGAGCAAGGTACATGCAGCGGAAAGCCGGGCTGGTGCATTCTCCGAGGGGCCTGTGGCTTTTGCTTCCTCTGAGGAGAAGAGGCTGGTAGGGTGAGGGACTGGCCTCTTCAAGGCAGCAGCTTTGTGGGTGCTCTGGTACCTGCATGAGAAAAGAGAGACCATTGGTTGTGCATTAACGGTAAAAGTACAAGCAACTTAAGAACAAGTTAACAGTGGTTATAATGAGAGAGTAACACAGCTCAGCTCAATGAAACTTACTGGGTTGCCTCTACATGGCGGTCTCAGTGTCCGCCTGTGAATGATCTCTGACCTCTCCAGCCACTTTGAGGATCTTCTCCTCAGAGAGGGTGAGCTCCTTCTCTTAAACCTCTCTGTCCAGTTCTTCTTCAATGAGACCGAAAATGAGGGGTTGAATCAGAAAAAAAATGGGTGGAAGAACTGTTAGTGATGGTGCAAGAGCAGAAAAAGTGGTGAGATGTACCAAATGCATGAGCTCAGAGGGCAGGAAGGGTTAACAGCTTAGGAGAACGAGGTGGCCAAGAGCAACTGAGGGGAGATGTTGCATGCAATGGTAAGGGGTGTAATCCATTAGTGGGGTGATGTTACTGTGCAGTGGAAGAGTTAGTGAGTGGAAGGAAGCAGAGAGAAGATGGTGGCACTTACCTTTGTGGGTAAGACCATAGCTTTCCTGCACAATTGCCATGCATTTCTCTTGGTGCACAACACAACTTTGATCCAAGATGCTATCTGAAGCCTGGCTGGCTTTGTGTGGGGTTGTGAGTTCCTTTGCTGGCCTACAGGAAAGAGTCAGAAGTCACATGACACCAGGTTATAGCCCAACAGGTTTATTTGAAATCACAAGCTTTCGGAGAGCAGCCCCTTCATCAGGTGAGAGAAGTGAGAGAGAAGACACACAGACACAGAATTTATGGCCAGAAACATCAAAAGATTGTACAACTGGTGTGAGTCAATCACAGAATCCCTAAAGTATGGAAAGGGGCCATTTGGCCCAACAAGTTCACACCACCTGCCAAAGAGCATCCCACCCAGACCCATTCCCCCTCTCCTTTATCTGCATTTCCCATGTCTAATCCACCTAACTTATACATCCCTGAACACTATGGGCAATTTAGCATGACCAATCCATCTAATCTGCACATCTTTGGACTGTGGGAGGAAACCGGAGTACCCGGAGGAAACCCGCACAGACACGCTGAGAACATGCAAACTCCACACAGATAGTCACCCAAGGGTGGAATTGAACCCAGGCCCCTGGTGGTGTGAGGCAGCAGTGCTAACCACTGAGCCACCACACCACCCATTGGATGCTGGACAATAAGTTCTGCAAATGACCAAGTGTGTTAGATGGTGTGAGTAAAGTATCAACAGCTGAATAACAAAAGAAGGGATGACCTATAATCTGATTAAAGGAGGCAGTGAGATAATTGCAAAAAAATAAAAATAAGGTGGTACTGGAGACAACCTAAATGACTGGAGTAACAGGAGAGGCAGAGTCACATGCTGAGGGTCTAACCAAAGTAATAAGTAATCCAAAACTGTGCAAACTAATTAAAATAGAGAGATCATGACAACTTATCCACGTAATGGTGTGAAAACAGGGCAGTAAGGAAGACTTTACAGATACAGAGCAGTGTGATGGGGTCACATCTAGTGCAACATGAACCCAAGATCACAGCTGGGGCCATCTTCATGAGTACAGAACTTGGCTATCAGTTTCTGCTCAGCGATTCTGCATTATTGTGCATCTCAAAGTCTGTCTTTGGAGGACGCTTACCTGAAGGTTGGAGACTGAATGCCCTTGACTGCTGAAGTGTTCCCCGACTGAGAGGAAACATTCCTGTCTGGAGATAGTTGCTCAGTGTCCATTCATCTATTGGCATAGCGTCTGCATGGTCTCGCCAATATACCATGCCTCAGGGCATCCTTACCTGCAGTGTATAAGAGAGACAACATTCACATGAGTATTTGCCATGTACATGATAGCTGGTGTTCCCACATATCCATATCGATGGTCTGGCATGTCTTGCAAAGGTTGCTATGGCAGGGTTGTGTGATGTTGTCCTGAAGGCTGAGTAGTTTGCTGTGAACAATGGCCTGTTTAAGGTTTGGCAGTTGTTTGAAAGAGGAAAGAGGATAGACCATCTTTGCATCATCCCTTCCATCAGCACCGCCAGTCCCTTGCATCAAAGCAGGGTGTCAGTTTCCCTTTCTGGGTCAGTCCATTGCCGTAAATAGTGAAGCAAGACTTTATGAAGGGGGGTGTTTGAAGTGGCGCATAGCTGGGATTTAAATATGGTTCCAGCAGTATTAACAGCACCAGAGAGATCTTTGGCCTTCTTTGTCACATAATTGCACAAAAGGGAGCATGATAAAGCCTGAAAGCATAATTAAAGAGGTGAGCAGTGGAAAATTGATTGATGGGAAACCTGAAATGAAACTCCCCAAAAATAACACCTCACCAAAAAACAGGAACATTCAGCCCACAGAGCTCCTGAAGGATTATAAAGTTGAAGGGTGTTACAGATATGGCATGAGGTCATGAAAGGACTTGTAATCAAAGATAAAAATTCTGAAATCAAGGAATAAACCTGAGGCAATGTAATTCATCAAATGATACATGGTGCAATCTTGAATATGGCTGGCTCTGTTTTAGATGATCGCAAATTAGTGGAGAGTAAGCATGGGAGGCAAGCCACAAAATCATTGGAGTAATGGAGTCTGGAGATGATAAAGGCATAGATGAGGATTTAGGCAGAAGATGGGCTGGTGCATCATTCTAAAGTTAGCACTAAGCGCCTTGGATTTGAGAGGATTTGGGGTCTGAAGCTCAGTTCAGGGTGAAGAAGGATGCAATGGTCATTCATTGTTTGGTTTAGCCTCAGACAGGAGACTAGAAAAGAATCAGTGCCTAGGAAACAAACTGTGTGTCAGGAACTGAAGATAATAGTTTCAGTCTTCCTCAAACTTTTAAATTGAAGACCAGAAGTCAGGATAACCAGCAGCATACGGCAATGGAGCAGTTGGCACAGGTAAAGGTTGAGGTAGGTCTAGATGTCACCTGTGTACATCTGGAATCTGACGTTGTTCAGCTGATGTGCAACCTGATATCTCCTCCTAGTCAGTATTGCATCAGTTTGGAGGAAGAAATTTAAGAGAAGGCTCTGCGTGGGAGTACTTGCACCAAAATCAAATCTTCATAAATACTATCATAATTTGCAAATGAAGCCGTAAATAGGCAATATTCTTCCAATCGCAAGCACTTAATGAAAAACACTTAACTTAAAAGTGAAACAATCAGCTTGTGGTTTCAGTAGAAAGTCAACAACCATAACCTCAGACTGATTATTGTTCAAAGATGCCATGGAATGATCGCTGTAAGTGACAGTGATCCTACCGACTGGGAAGAACTTAGCCCAGTTCCTGGGACAGTGATTGCAAAATGGAGAAAGACTTCCTCCGGTCACATATTCCAATTCATGATCTTGCTAGAAGTGCCAATTCGAAGTGACTATGTTGTATTTCTTGATGTTATTGCTGAACATAAAGGAAATCATGTTTTCCATTTCAGCGGCAGGGTCTGACTATAATTAATCAGACAATAACACTGTAGCCTTACAAAGCTCTGAGAAAGGAGATAAATGGGTACTGTAAATGATGTTCTTTGCCAAATGATAATCAACAGCCACCTAACCTAAACTGAGGTCTGTCCATCTGTGGCAACAAATAACAGCCCACATACCCCAATGTGACTAATTCATGCCGTATTATTTCAGAGCAATTTTTCACGAGTACAATCTTAGCCAGTAATTCATTTTTTGTAAAAATCAAAACTATGTTCAGGTCTATTTAATTTTCTAGTGTACTGATTCAGCTGTTTACTCATAAACATTGCGATGAAAATGGCTGATTAGGAATTGAGCGAAGCATATTGTTTTTATGCAAAATAGGAGTGGGGTCTGTAGTCAGCGCAGCAGGAACATTAAACAAGTAGTGATCAGCTTAGAACACGCATGACTTCTGTTATAAAAAAATTAAAATATTCTCACCACATGTCCTAGATAGAAGACTGCATCTATATCCTTAGAGAAAAATAGAAAGGTTAAGTTGGTTCAGCATAAAGTGCACAGCTAGAATGTTTAGAGATAGGTTTATTTTAAATATTTATTAATACTTAAACAATGATGTGTTTAATACTATTTTTGTACAGTTTAACTGCTAGATAAAGTCTGAGTATTTTAGTAGTGGGCATACTGCATTATCAAAAAAATTGAAAAAATGTAAGTACATTGGGAGCTGTTAGTTTGCATTCCAACTCCACCAGAACATGACCCCTGGAGGGGACTTATTATCTATGTTGGGTCCAGACAAAGGAACAGAAGTATCCTATTTAGCATCACTCAAGTATACCTCCACCAGCCTCCACACTACCCCACCTGTTATGAATCAGACCAAACCCCCTTTCAAATATATCAAGGAGATAGACTAGACCCTAACTTTTACTTAAAGGCGAGTGTAAGGTGCTGTTGACCAGACATAATTTGATTGGTTACACTTCTCGGCTTTAAGCAAAACACACTTTATTCTTACTCTAGAAGCTAAAATACAAACAAAATAAAAAGAAAGAAGAATTCGTCTAATTTTAACACTATCGGAAGACTTTACAGAAGAACTGGAGTGTTCTGATGAAGGGTCACTGGACCCAAAACGTTAACTTTGATTTCTCTCCATAGATGCTGGCAGATCTGCTGTGGTTTTCCGGCAATTTCTGCTTTGTATTTAACAACTAAACAGTAACTGTTCCAATAAAGTAACATCCTGTAAACACACCTTGGGCAAAGGCAAATTCAGTAAAATAGACTGTCTCACATGCTATGTTTCTCCATCCAGGAGGAAGGAACGTGAGGAGAAAATTCTGTTGGAGAGAGAGAACAGTAGCATTTTGCTGTGGAAGGGAAAGGTGTATGGCAGCTTCAAAAACTCAACAACTACTGAAAGCTAAACTAAAACCTGGCTCTGTGGGAGCCTGACTGTACCCAGTCATCATGCTTCTATAATTCCAAAATCAAAAAGAAACCGCCAAGCCCCCACAAGCTATTTACTTTATTGATTTGAACAGACCACTGGGTGCTTAGCAAGGTTTAGGAAGACCAAAGAAAGAGTGTCTTTCACCAAGCTGATGGTTCTTCACCTGTGGTTGATGTTTATCTAAGTGTGTACCCTGGAAACCGTGCATAGAGCAGAGTTTACTGTTACAGAACTGCTCAGGGTGAACCATGACAGAAAAACAATTACATCTCTCTCCAGAAAGAAAGTGGCTGTGGAAGTCTTCAGCAATGCTGCCCACGCTGACCTTAATGGGAGTTATCATCAACGAAAAAATGCAGTAAAGAAAAAAACTTTCACTGTCGACTCCACAGAACAGTGTCCACGTGCTATAAATTATCATTAAACCAAAAGATGTAGATGCTAAAGCACAACTTAAGACTGCTAGTGAGTAGTAGTGACTGCTAGTAGAGAGAACCAGCTTCGAGTTCTTATTGGGTTAAACACTGTTTCCAAGTATTTGCTGGCATTAGTGTCGAGATGAGCTTTATACACCTCAGTAAATTAGATTAATGTCTTTAAATGCTCAAGAGACTCATGTTGTTATTCCAACAGGCAAGAAACACTGATGTCATCAAAGGGCTCCGACGTGATTTATGAAACCCAGTTGCTGAAAGACGAGTGGATTTTCTTTCTTCAGCAATACTTTGTTTTGTTGTTAATTTATATTCTGGAAATGAATTATCTTCCAATGAAAATGTCAGAAATATTTTTCAAGGAAAGCTCTGAAAGTTAGGTAGATCCCTCTAGAACAAAATTGCACCAAAAATATGTATATGCATCTCAAATATTTCACCTTGTGGAACATATTTATAATGACTTCACCTTCTGTTTAAAACTACCAATAAACTCTCACAAAGGAGACTGTTAAAAGAAGAAACTGACAAAATTCCACAGCAGATGTGTATTCCACACATTTTTACTGCATTAGTTCAATAAGGCAGCTCACCATCACCTTCTCAAGGACAATTAGGCATAGGTAGTAAATACTGGACCAACCAGCAATGACCATGTCCCTTGAAAGAACAAAAAAAAACATACATTTAATATCACAAACAGAATATTCTGTTTTACTTGCATCTCAGTCACTATAATACATACTCCAGTCGACAATGGATAAGTTTGATTGTAAGATTTTAATGTGGTGGTTGTAATTTTGCGTTAGGTTTATTTTGTTTGATAAAGGAATCTCAAGTCTCCGTATTGTTCATAAGGGATAGGGCAGAAGGATAGGAGCAAGTTTACAGGCAGTTATGCAACCAGGTAACGTCACAAATAAACACATGAGTATAGTGCAAGTGGTTTTGAAGCATCACATGAAGAGAGAGGCTGTGCTCAGCAGGTGGGGTGAGACTCATTTATGTACACAGATGCACAACACACAAATCACAGATATATCAGCAATACCTGTTTTACAAGATAATAAGTGGCTTGCAGGCACAAATGAATGGTTTAATTGAGCAGCCCATTTTAATTTTGGTGTGCACATTTGGAAGTTTCATATGAATATTTTATGTTGCATTAATTTATAATTTTAATAATGCAATATATTCATTGCCTTCAGCTGAATGTTTGTGTACACCTAATATTGTGCTTCCTAAGTTAATGAGACAATAACCTCCAGAGCAAAAACTAAATGATCATTTAAAGAGATACCTTGTATGGAAACTGAGATTTTGAAAAATAATTCCTTTTGTTTCTTCCAGTTGATTTTTATTGATAGCATGTATGTGATTGGAGAATATTACTACAAGAGTAAAAGCTAATACCCTAATCAGTTGCTCCTCATGAAAGGTCATGCTTCTAGAATTTTCTGGGCCAAAAACTATAATTCTCAAAACATCAGCTGTAAATCAGAAATTAAGGTTCAGCACATTAACATGTTCACATGACAGACTGTTATGTATGGTTTTAGTCAAGTCGCTAGGCCATTTAATCACAACAGAAATCATCCAAAGTCATCTATCATCAAAAGCATTTTGAACTTTTATAGCACCTTTCAAAAAGTAAAATATCTTCACAGGACTGTTATCAAGCAAAGACTAACAACAAGCTACAATCATTCAGGCTGAATATGTCATTTTAGGTCACACAATTTATTCTTGATTATTTAAATGTTCTAATTATAGACAGTAATGCTTAGTCATGTGACTATTCAGAACTGGAGATATCTTTGTAGAATATTCCAATGTTTAGAAATGTCATACAATTTGACAATTCTTGATCATATTTTCTGCTTTCGGTCAAAACAGGGTGGAAAATGGCATCGGGATATGAAATATCGGTTTTTTAATCAGCAGTTAAATGCTTTACCAAGAGTTCAACCATTTCGATAAAACATTGGTTTTGTCTTTTGATTTTGATCTACGGTCAAATTTCAGCTAATGCACCTGAATCATACTTTACTATAAAAGCAATGATAATTTCACGTACCATCAATCTATCTATCATCAGAACATCCAAGGGCCTGATTTATAGGTTAACAATCTTTAAATAAATGTCACTAATCCTGAGCTTTCAGAACAGAAAAATTAATTCCAGTCAAATCTATCAATAAATAATGAGATAAAATCTGTATGACCTAATCCTGATAAGGCAGTTTTTTGAAAAAAAATTGAATACTGAAAATATTTGAATTATTCAATAATTTAAATTAAACAGTGTAAATAATGAGGATAACTTAGCATTAAAACCTTATATCATCAGATAATTAAGCAATTTTAATCATAGTGTAGGTGCATCAGAAAGCTAATTTGATTTGCTTCAAAATCACTGTAGCTGCACTTTGTTTTGTCTTCCTCTGTATGACTGACTGCACAATGTTAGTAATTAGACCCTCTCTCTAGGATCAAACCCCATGGGATAAAACTTCAAAGACTGAAGTGGCTTTGCTGCCTATAAGCAGATATTTATGAGCGATAATGGAGTCTGACTGAATCCCATACCTCTCATTTTCCAGCATGCGTTGAATAAAATATACAGAAATATACATTCCTTATAAATGGATTTGCAACCTTTCTCAAGAAAGCAGTTCAGTCGTGCAGACACATTTAAAATATTCCTAATTGCAAGCCTGTCATTAAGTGGACATTTCTCTTCTCTTGAGTGATCTGATGGGATGAAAAGAGCAGTAGAACAGAAAACCATGACAAGCACAGATGGCCAGTGTAAAATTTAATTGAGATTGAAGAAATTCAACAAAACCTTCTTTCTTAGCAGATTCAGTAGATTGGTGTTCCCATACTTTGTATTGTAGCATAGCAGATTTGCAGAAGTGCCCACACAGACAAAAACTGTTCTGTACATTGTCATTCCCCAACCATTTCATTAGAGGAGACAGCAGTGACAGTATCTGAATTGAAGCAACAATTTTTCCTTAGAACTGTTAGACAAATCTGGGAGTGGATATAAAGTGGTTCTAAGTATTTAGAAATTTTCCACATCATGGGCTAGATATATCGGGGCTACATTTTAGAAAGGTACAGATTTCTCTCCATGCTGTGGAGTTATAAATCCATAGATTTGGAAATGATTGGTTACTCGTCCAAGTTGGTCCTTTATACTTTAAAATAGAATTCCAGTGATAGAGGTATTAGTAGAACAAGTTTTTGACAATTCTAAACTTTTTTTTAAACTTTGGGAATACTTCAATAGTCCTCATTGATAATGTGATGAAAATGGTTAGCTTATATAAATAGACATAATCAGAGCATTTATGATGCAAGGCTTACACTCCTTTCAACCCTTTCCATTTTTTATTTGTATTGCTAGAATGTCACACAAAGGAAACAGAGGAAGGAGTGGGTCCAGATGCCCCAAAGCTCAGTGATTAACATCCTGCAAATATAAAGTGGATAAGATGCAGAAGAAGACTCTCATTCCCTACCTTCAGGCTGGTTCAAGCCTCCAACCATAATGAAGAAAGTATGGGTAGTGGGGAGCATGCGTTGCCAGCCTGGGCTGCAACAGATGAGGAGCCCTGGAGCAGATAGGCATGAAAATAGCCAGGATACCTTCGTAGCAGTTGGCAATAATGAATTGCAGGTAATAAATGACAAAGGTGGAGATAAATGATCTTGGAACATGGTGAAATGGCATAAGTCATGCTGTCACTTTACTGAGCAGCAGGGAACATGAGAAGAGTGCTACCGAAATAGTTCCTTTTGAATTCCAGCTCTGCTCACACAGACTCAATTGGCCATTTCATCTCTCGGACATCACTCAGAAAAAGAGGTGGCTGAAGAAGCAGGGTGACATCAGACTAGCCCACTCTCCATCAACTTAGACACAAGCAGCTCGGAGCAATGTAGAATTGAGGGCATAGGGCGTAGGACACTACACTACAGTGTAGAAAGAAAGTGTCAAAAACAGAAATATCCATATGCAGTCTCCCTCAAGCTAAGATTATGCGCATTGGGCAGGAATGTGGAGATTCAGGAGTTAACTTTTTGGTATACAATGTTTAGACAATTAGATGCAGATGTGTGATCATCCTGCAGACTGCTGAGGTGATGGGAACTTTTGGATTGCAAGTAGAGGAGCTCACTGCTGTCTGAGGCTCAGAGCAGTGACAATAAGATTGTTCAGTGTAGTCAATCTCATGGAGAAATACAAGCAGCAGCTTTCAGAGTGAGTGTAAGAGCAGTGACTTGACCAAGAAAAGATGCCATCCTCCCTCAGTCACTCAGATCAACAAGCTCAGAGTACGGAAGCTAATATTTACAGAAGACATGAGTGGATAGCTGTGTAAAGGATAGTGACACTGTTGGCACATGGTTGATGGAATGGATAACTCTTGCACTCCTGCAGCGACCCCCAGTTAGACCAACCTATGGCTGTGGAGGTTACTGAAAAGTCTGAAGGTGTGTAAAAGCATCTCAGCACCCTCATCTTCTTCCAAATTTAACAATCAGCGACAGTTGCATTATCGTTAGACTTTTAACTTCTGGGTTTTTTTCTATCATCTGCCATGGTGGAATTTGAATCCAGGTCCCTGGGTCTTTGGATTAATAATCTAGCAATAATATTGCTAAACCATTGCCTCTGAATAGATCCAGACATTTGTAAATGAAATAGTACTACTTTTAAGCAAATTGCAAAGGACATCTCCAAAAGGGTACCCCACATATCTAAGCAATTCTGCAAAGTCTGGACATGCACCTGCCAGGTTGAATTAATCTGCCACATTGTGTCTTCCATTCCTAGTTTTGTGAAAATCAGACTTGGGTTGAGGCAACTACTGTTTTACATGGGCAACTGTGGATGTTGCCGGGATTGGAGGGTTTCAGTTATAGAGAGAGGCTGAACAGCCTGGGGCTTTTTGCCCTGGAGCATCAGAGGTTGAGAGGTCACCTTATAGAGGTTTATAAAATCATGAGGGGCATGGGTAGGGTGAATAGCCAAGGTCTTTTTTCCAGGGTAGGGGAGTCCAAAACTAGGGAGCATAGTTTAAGGTGAGAGGGGCAAGATTTAAAAGGGACCTGAGGGACAACATTTTGATGCAGAGGGTGGTGTGTGTATTGAACAAGCTGCCAGAGCAGGTGATGGAGGCAATTATGACATTTAAAAGGCACCTGGATGGGTACATGAATAGGAAGGATTTTGAGAGATATGGGCCTAATTCTGGCAAATAGGAACTAGATCAGGTAAAGATAGTTGGTCAGAATGGACTAGTTGAATCAAAGGGTTTGTTTCCATGCTGTCTAACTCTATGACTCTAAGTGTAAAATGCCTTCCTCCCCAGTGCCCGATGTGAAAACGTTCAGGTGGATTTCTGACCTCTGCCACCATTTTTACAATGAAGAAAAGGCTTAGAACTGTTGGGAAAATGCAAGTCTAAGTTTACTAAAACTAATCGCAACAATGTTACTATGACAGTAGTAAACAACAATACTGGAATTGCAAGACCCATTTTGCTTAACTGTAGTGAAGCTGATTTCCTGTGGTGAGGTGAGCTGACCACCTCAAAAGCTCCAAAACAAAAACCACTGACTGCAAGTCCAAGACTCAACCCAATATGCAGAGGTCCAATTACTTATGTACTTGCCTGGTCACTGAACAGTGGGATGTTGTTAACCATGTGTTCCTTGTAAGTGTCTGCTAATTCCCAAACAACAATCTGCAGTCTCAGTAGGGAGCCAACACATCACAAGGATATCTAAACTTGCAATAAACAAGCATGGGCTGATGGCAAAATAGACAATTCCTTGCAACTTGCTCTAGATCACTGTCTAACCAGGTAAACTCTGTTCAACTGTGTATGGCATGATTGGCATTACCTCTGTTTGTTTCCCTCCTTTATTTTAATTTAGCCAGATAGTGCTTCAAAACAATTATCTCTGTTAAATAGCATTGACATTCGCAATAACCCCCATGCTTTGCAATGTTAATTTGTTTACTGCAGAACACAAGCAATTACCAGAGATTATGGCACTTGAACTTCATTTCCCATCTCAATTTTCTAAAATTTGTTTGAATTTGATTGCACAGATGAGATTGGAGACAATTTTATTTTATTTATTCTTGGGATAAAGGCACGGCATGTGAGACAAGTACGTATTGCCCATCCTCATTGCCTTGGACAAAGTGGTGGTGAGCCATCCTCTTGAATCACTGCAGTCTTTGGAATGTAGCAACACCCACAGTGCTGTTAGGAAGGAGGACTGTTCCAAGATTTTGACTCATCAACAGTGAAGGAACAGTGATATAGTTCTACATCAGGATAGTGTGTTGTTGGGAGGGGAGTATGCAGGTAGTCATGTTCCACATATCTACCTTTGTCCTTTAAGATAGAAAAGGTCATGAGTTTGTAGGTGCCATCAAAAGAGACTTGGGCATTTTTAAATGGTACATATTTCTGACTCAGAGGTACCACTGTTCATCAGAGATCAAGGGAGTGACTGTGGAACGTGGTCAATCAAGCAGGCTGATTTGTCTTGGATGATGTAAAGCTTCTTGAGTGTTGTTGGAGGTGCACTCATCCAGGCAAGTGGAAAGCATCCCATTACATTCCTGACTTCTGCTTTTTAGACAATGGACATTGGCGAATCAGGAGATGAGTTACTCACTGCAGAGTTCCTGGCCCTCACCTACTCTTATAGCCACAGTTTTTATATGACAGGTCCAGTTAAGGTTTCTAGTCAATGGTGCCCCAGGATGTTGATCCTGTGAAAGTCAGCAACGTTAATGTCATTCAAAGCAAGGAGCAATGGTCAGATTTTGTTGCAGATAGGCATTGCCTGGTGATTCTGTGCTGAGAATACCACTTTCCACTCATATGCCCAAGCTTTGGTGTTGTCCAGATCTTGTTGCATATCGGTATGGATTGCTTCAGTGTTCTAGGAGTCAGGAACAGTGCTGAACATCAGCAAACATTCCTAATGCTGACCTTATGAGAAAGGCATGGAAGCGAGGGAAGTTGGGGAAATAAATAGTGATGTCTTGAAAAGAGTCCACAATACAAAAGAAGAGCTGCTGGAGATCTTAAAAATCAACCAGCCACACATAGGCCAGAATAGATCAGGATATCTGATTTGTTTTCTTCTTTATTCATTGACGGGATGAGGGCGTCACTGGCTAGGCAGCATTTATTGACCATCCCTATTTGCCCAGAGGGCAGTTTAGAGTCAACCACATTGCTGTGGGGCTGGAGTCACATGTAGGCCAGACCAGGTAAAGATGGCAGTTTCCTTCACTAAAAGACATTATTGAACCAGATGGGCTTTTCCGACAATCTACAAGGGATTCACGGTCATCATTAGATTCTTAATTCCAGATATTTTTATTGAATTCAAATGCTACCATCTGTCGTGGCAGGATTCAAACCCAGGTCCCCAGAACATTATCTGGGTCTCTGGATTAACAGTGCAGCGATAATACCAATAGGCCGTCACCTCCCCTTCCTTCTCTAAAGGGCAATAATGAACCAGATGAGATTTTACAACCAACAACAGTAGTTACATAGTCACCAGCAGGATGGTTTTTAGTCCCAAATTTGTTAATCCTATTAAAGTCCTCCCTTCTGTTGTGGTGCAATTTGAATTCCTGTCCCCAGACCATCAGCCTGGGTTTCCTCGTCCAATGTTATTGCCACCTCCTCAGAATAGAGGGTGATTTTCTAACTCTGTACTCTCGGAATAAGAAAAGCATTGTCTGTGAAAGTGTACACTGGAAAGCCAGGCTCAGCACATGACAAAAACTTCTTTGCTGAGCAATGTTCCACTTCCAGGAGATCTAAGTCAACAAATTTTGCACAAACAAATCTTGTTTTTCAGGGTGAAACCTCCACTGTTGTCATTAATTTGCACAGTGCACATGGAAGCACAGAAGAATAAATGCACAGGGCATGCTCCTTACTTTCACAACTGAGACATGAACAAGTGCAAATTGAGTCCAGGTTCATACATCATGCATGTTTATGGGCTGGCATGGCTGTTGGGCATTTGCCATTTATGTTTGAGTGCAAATGTCAGAGCAAGAACTTCAATTGACTTTAAAGTGAATACTTACTCTGAATGATTTTCATTTTGATCACATTTCCTGACACAGAAGGCAGTACATTCTCTACAGATTGAGAGTCTAGGATTTCTCAAGGAAAATTAAAGGAACCCAGAGAAGATCTAACTGCTAACTTTTCAAAAAGCAATAAAACAACAATTAAGTCAGGTTGCTGTGGTTTGTGTATAGCTCAGTGTCGGCCTCTGGAGATTTATGCTGTAAACTGACAATGTTGAACGTTAGTGGAACAATGACTGCCAGGAATACAATAGGTACCTTCTGCTGCTGCAACTTGCATTCACTTGTATTGTGTTTCAGTATCGGCTGAATGACTGCAGGATGGATGATTTGGAAATGACTTACAGCCCCTCTATGATATATGGTGCGGTTGCCTTTTACAGTATTTACAGCAGAGTTGATACTGATCAGTACGAATATAGCAAGAATAGCAAATGCTAGGAATCTGAAATGAGAAAAGAAAATGCTAGGACTGAGATGACAAGAAATGTCTTCACCTAGAGCCTGTGGAATTCTTCGCCATAGAAAGCAGTCGAAGCCAATACATTGAACATTTTGAAGAAGGAGTTAATCATAATTCTTAGGGTTAAAAAGTTGAAAGAGTGTAGGGAGAAGTCGGGAACAGGGCACTGAGCTGAATGATTAACCAATGTCATACTGAATGGCAAAGCAGGCTCGAAGGACTGAATAGTCTTGCTCCTATTTTCTTTGTTTCTAACACATTGCAGGCCAGGCAGCATTTAAAAAGCATAAAGGTTGGGTACTAATGTAGTGCCAAACTCCTATGACATCGGGAGGTGCCTGAGCTTGGAAAATGATGACGTTTGATGAAGGGTTTAGGCCCGAAACGTCAAGTTTTCCTGCTCCTATGATGCTGCTTGACCTGCTGTGTTCATCCAGCCCCATGCTTGTTAAAATGATGACGTTGTTGTGTTGGGTTGCATAAATTGGGGGCATAGGAGGGTTTAGGCTGCAGCCTCTACAAGCCCAATTTTGCACCCAAACCCACCTACCAGCAACATCACTGCACAGGCAGCTGAGAGGTAGATGAGATCCTGCATTTAAAATCTCCCTGGCCTCATTCTGGTGAATTTGGGATGGGTTCCTATCCAGCTCAGCCCTGCCCATCAACCCCTTTCTTAATCCACTTACACCACTGTCATCACAAATGTATCATTGAGAGAAATTGTTGAAAAATGTCAGATTCCAAAAGCAGAAAAGGACCTCAATTAACACAGAGGCTGTGGTAATGAGACATTTGACAAAACACCCTGAGCTAATGACTGTAGCTAGCAACCTTCATTCAACACCCACATATCATTTAGATCAATAACACCTCCAAGTTAGTGCCCCGATGATCCTATCAGCCATTAGTTTTAAAATATTTATTCTACTTTTGCACTTAGAGGATGTGAGCATTGCTGGCAAGAGCAACATTTATTCCTACCTATTGTTGTACTCAAGAAAGTGGGATGAGTCACTTTAAACAAAAACACTGAAGTTAAAGGAAGATGGTAAATTGAAAGATTCCTCTCTGTATAAAGTACCAAATCTTTATATACTATTTCAGATAATTAATATCTCTCAACTTCAGTGACTCGGAGAGAGTAAGGACTGCAGATGTTGGAAACTAAAGTCGACACCACCGACCACATGATGGCCGCCAACCAAGTTGTTACTTCCGCTTCCACCCACATGACCACTTCTGTACACACACCCACTCCAGTTTCAGTGTCCACCCCTGCTCCTAGCACCAGCTCAACACTCAGTTCCAGTCCAAGCCGTGCCGGGTATTCACCACTCCCTTGACGTCTCCATCACTGAAGCTGAATAGTCCGTCATCAGCAAAGGACTCACCTCCATTCCCTTGCGCCCACACGTGAATGAATTCTGTGCATGCCTCAATGCTGAGGTCTTTTTCCACCCCTCCTCTCGTCTCCAACAAGCTCCATCTACCTGGACACCCCCATTACGGCCTCCTACCATCCTCTTCGATCTCTTCATCTCCAACTGCTGCCGCAGCATCAATTACCTGGATCTCTCCACCCCTCTCACTAGTTCAACCTGTCTCCATCAGAATGCACAGCCCTCCACTCCCTTTGCTTCAACCCCAACCTCACCATTAAACCCTCTGATAAGGGGTGCCGTGGTAGCGTGGCAAACTAACCTCTACATTGCTGAGGCCAGAAGCCAACTCTCTGATACCTCCTCCTACCGCCCCCTCGATCACCACCCCATCCCTGATCACTAAGCCATCATCACCCAGGCCATCAACAGCTTCATCGCCTCGGGAGATCTCCCGTCCACAGCCTCCAACATGATAGTTCCCAACCCTGCATTGTCCATTTCTAATTCCTACCCAAAATCCATAAACCAGACTGCCCCAGTTGACCCATTGTCTCTGCCTGCTCCTGCCCTACTGAGCTCATTTCCTACCTTGACTCTATTCTTTCCCCTTACGTCCAAGAAATCCCCACCTACATTCAGGACACATACCACGCCATCCACCTTTTCCAAACTTTCAGTTCACCGGCCCCCAACACCTCATCTTCATCATGGATGTTCAGTCCCTGTACACCTATATCCCCCCACAGAGGGCCTAAAAGCCCTCCACTTCTTCCTCTCCCATAGGCCCAACTAGTACCCCTCCACCAATACTTTCATTCATTTGGTGTTAACAATTTTTCCTTTGATTCCTCCCACTTCCTATAAACCAAAGGGGTGGCTACGGGCATGCACATGGGCCTGAGCTATGCCTGCATCTCCATAGGATTCGTGGAACAGTTCCTCCTCAACAATTACACCGGCAACATCCCTCACCTCTTTCTCCGCTACATTGATGACAGTATCAGTGCTGTCTCATGCCCCTGCGAGGATCTCAAACAGTTCATCAACTTCACCAACACCTTCTATTTACCGGGACCATTTCTGACACTTCCCTTACCTTCCTGCACCTCTCTGTCTCCATCTCCGGTAACCGACTCACCACTCACATCCATCTCGAACACACTGACTCCCACAATTGCCTCGAATACACCTCCTCTCACCCTCCCTCCTGCAAAAATGCTATCCCATACTCATCGTTCCTTCACCTCCATAGCATCTGCTCCCAGGATGAGGCGTTCTACTCTAGCACTTTCCAGATATCCTCCTCTGTTATTAAGGATGCCCTCAACCACATGTCCCCGATTTCCTACGCTTCTGCCCTCAAACCTTCATCCCCAACAACAATAAGGATAGAGTCCCCTTAGTCCTCACATACTACCCCACCAACCTCCGAATCCAACACATCATCCTTCGACATTTCCGCCACCTACAATCAGACCCCACTACCAAAAAGATATTTCCCTCCCCACGTCTACCCGCTTTCCAGAGGGACTATTCACTCCACAACTCCCTCATCAGCCCCACACACTCAACCAACCCCTCCACCACACTTGGTACCTTTCCCTGCAACTGCAGGATGTGCTACACCTGCTCCTACACCTCCCCACTGACCTCCGTCCAAGGCCCCTAACAATCCTTCCAGATCCAGCAGAGATTCACCTGCACTTCATTTAACCTCATCTACTGTATCTGTTGCTCCTGATGTGGTCTCCTCTAAATAGGGGAGGCGAAACGCAGACTCAGGGACCCGTTCGCACCAAACAACCCAACGGTTACTGTCCACTTTAACTTACCCCCTTTCCCCTGATGACATGTCCATCCTTGCCCACCTCCACTGTCGGAGTGAGGCCAAATGTAAACTGGAGGAACAACACGTAATATTTTACCTTGGAATCTTACAGCCCAATGGCCTTAACATTGACTTCACCAGCTTCAAAATCCCTCCACCACCAACCTGTCCATCTTCTGACTCACCTGTCCACTTCATACTTCCCATTGACCAACCACAATAACCCCCGACCTGCATCCACCTGCCTCCATCTCACCTACCTTCTCCCCAGCCCCACACCCCTCCCACTATGTATTTCTGGCCCCCCCTCCCTCTCCCCAGTCCTGACGAAGGGGTTCGGCCTGAAACATTAACTTCCCTGCTCCTCGGATGCTGTCTGACCTGCTGCGCTTTTCCAGCTCTACATTTATTGACTCTGAATTTCAGCATTCTGCTAATGTCATCAATAGGTATGTATTAAAAAAAACGAATCAAAGAGAAATCTTTTGGGGCACACTGTCATGTACAAAATGTATTTATTGCTTGATATTTTGAATTCCTTCTTGCACCAATGATTCACTTTGGTTATAAAGGTTCAGAGTCCACCTCACCAAGGGTCCAAAGATTGATCAAGATACCATCTCCACACTCAGGTGGGAATGTCCATTGTCAAGTTAAATACCTCCAAGTTGGCATCAATGCAGGTCAAAGTGATGATTTCTACATCTATCTATGAAAATATTCTCGGAATGGAAAGCAGCCTCTTTCAGTGTAGAAAATTAGCCTCAAGATAACAGAATGTCTGAATGGAGTGAATGGGTTGAGTTAGTGGTGGAATGGAGATGCTCCTGTGAGGTTGGGGGGACACAACTGAAAAGAACAAAGATTAAGAGTAAAATCTTCCTAGCCCTTGAATGGCGTGGCAAAAGCAAGCATTGTG
Source organism: Ginglymostoma cirratum (assembly GCA_024137785.1). Taxonomy (NCBI): domain Eukaryota; kingdom Metazoa; phylum Chordata; class Chondrichthyes; order Orectolobiformes; family Ginglymostomatidae; genus Ginglymostoma; species Ginglymostoma cirratum. Next base: position 8,909,290 of record JAHRHZ010000055.1, on the reverse strand, counting down.
GAAAAGTATAGAGAGATTGAAAAAGTCTGAATCTCACTACGGAGAAAAAATTGTTCTGCTTTCCCCTTAAGTTTCAAATCTCTTTTTTTATTCATTCACGGGATGAGGGCATTGCTGGCTAGGACAGCATTTATTGGCCCCCCCGCTAATTGCCCAGAGGGCAGGTAAGAGTCAACCACTGGAGTCATAAGTGGACCAGACCAGGTAAAGATGGCAGTTTCCTTCCCTAAAGGATATTAGTGAACCAGAAGGGTTTTTCCCCAACAATCAGCAATAGATTGATGGTCGCCACTAGACTCTTAATTCCAGATATTTATTGAATTCAAATTCCACCATCTGCCGTGGCAGGATTTGAATCCCAGTCCCCAGAACATTATCTGGTCTCTGGATTAACAGCGATAATACCACTAGGCCATTGCCACCCCTCACTAATAGACTGCTGCTACCTCATTTCCATGTGTTTGCATCTTAATATTTGCAAATCTTACTTCAGTTTTATGCGGCTTGTAATTCTCCAGTTCGCTACTGAGAAACTAAATGGCAACAATTCCTGACTTGGCAAAAGCAGCTCGCTACATACTTCTCTGGGCCCCTATTTTAATATCTTGTCACCAACATGTCCTTCAATGGCCCACAGTCAGCCTCTTCCTTCGTCCAATGAAACCAACAGCCTCACCACATTATGGTGGCTGATCTTGGACCAACTCAGCCCTTCAGGACCTAACTTTAGAACTCACCCCTTTGACTTGCATGCCCTTATCAGGTTTTAGCGCACAGGTACACACAGCTATTTCACGCATTTAAAAAGAGTGCATCACATGGCTTTTAGCTTCACTTCCTAGCACTTACTCACTTCGCGTCCACTTGGAGGCTGCCAACCTCTGTCGATTGCATAGCTTTTTGGCTCAACGTACAACAAGTTAGTAGTTGTGGGGGATGAAGTGGGTAAGAGTTATTGAGTGCAGATACCACATGCAACAGTAAGGTTGGTAGTTTGTGAGCGTTAGAGAGATTTGTATGTCATGGCACAGTAGAGTGAATGTACAACAGCAGAGAGAAAATGGTGGCACTTACTCTTGGGAGCACAGAAGATCCGAGATCTTTCTCCAGCACTGCTGTACATACTTTCTGACCCTAGGATTTTATTTGTATGCAGGCCAGCTGGGTTTTACATATCGCACCAGCAGTTTGTACACCAACAGTCTTGGCAGCAATAGAGATTTTGCTTCTCCCGCCCCGTGATTGCACAAAGAGAACGCCATAGAGGCTGGCTGTATAATTAATAAGGTGAGAAGAAGAAGACAGTGTAAGAAAGGTCACTGTGAGCCATGAAGGGACACATGCCATAAAACTCCTCAAAAATAGCACTGAGCTTTAAAATTGAGAAATCCAGCCTTAAGTTTAATGAGAAACCTAAACAGGTGATGGGTACAAGTATATCTGTTTCTCAGACACAAACACACGCACACACTCTAATGTATAGGCGCTTTTTTGTTCATAATTTTAATACCAAGACTTCCTTAATTATATGATGCCGATTTCATTAATATTAGATATTAGTCATACAAATTCAAGCATATGTTCTTTCTATAATATTTTTAACTCCCTGAGTAATGCTTCCCAAACGTTTTCCCACTGTGAGCCCATTTTGAGACTTGAAAATTGTCACGACTCTCTAGTGAGAACTGAGTGGGGAGAGAGACCTGTGTTAATTGGGGCCCTCTCAGTTAATATGGGTCACAATTGGTGTACCTCAGTCAGAATTCCATGGGTACCATTACTACCTTTGATCTCCTGACCCAAAATTTCACCTTGCAATCCCTTGGGAGCCCTTATCTATTTTGGGAATTCATGCCCTAAAGCAATTTACAGTCAATGAAACACCATTAAACTACAGCCTCTGCTGTGATACAGGAAGTCCATTTATGCACAGCAAAGCCCAATAAATCATGATGTCGATAATGACCATATCATAATTAAGAGAGTTACTGTCTGGGACACCAAGGAGATCTTCCTTGCTCTTCTTAAAAACAGTGTACTTGGGTCTTTTATACTCACTTATATAGGTCAACCGACAAATGCGGTATGTCCATGTATCAATGTTGTGAAAGGTATCATGTTGAATTGCATCTGTTCTTCCTCTTATAGTAAGCTGCCACTCTCATTGTACCTGCTGGTAAAGAGGGAAGATAAATAGCAAATGTCCTCAGAGAATAGAAGCAGTGGAAAATTCATAATGTAAGCCAACTTACTTCAGATACAAGATAACAAGGTGTGGGACTGGATGAACACAACAGGCCAAGCAGCATCATAGGTGCAGGAAAGCTTGACGTTTTGCGCCTAGACCCTTCATCAGAAATAGGGGAGGGGAAGAGGGTTCGGAAATAAATAGGGAGAGGGGGGAGGCAGATAGAAGATGGATAGAGGAGAGGATAGGTGGAGAGGAGACAGACAAGTCAAAGAGGCGGGGATGGAGCCAGTAAAGGTGAGTGTAGGTGGGGAGGTAGGGAGGAGATAGGTCAGTCCAGGGAGGACGGACAGGTCAAGGGGGCAGGATGAGGTTAGTAGATAGGAGATGGGGGTGCAGCTTGAGGTGGGAGGAGGGGATAGGTGAGAGGAAGAACAGGTTAGGGAGGCAGGGACGAGCTGGGCTGGTTTTGGGATGCGGTTGGGGGAGGGGAGATTTCGAAGCTTGTGAAATCCACATTGATACCATTGGGCTGCAGGGTTCCCAGGCTAAATATGAGTTGCTGTTCCTGCAGCCTTCGGGTGGCATCATTGTGGCGCTGCAGGAGGCCCAGGATGGACATGTCATCTGAGGAATGGGAGGGGGAGTTGAAATGGTTTGCGACTGGGTGGTGCAATTGTTTGTTGCGAACTGAGCGCAGGTTTTCCGCAAAGTGGTCCCCAAGCCTCCGCTTGGTTTCCCCGATGAAGAGGAGGCCACGACGGGTACAGCGGATGCAGTATACCACATTGGCAGATGTGCAGGTGAACATCTGCTTGATGTGGAAAGTCTTCTTGGGGCCTGGGATTGGGGTGAGGGAGGAGGTGTGGGGGCAGGTGTAGCACTTCCTGCGGTTGCAGGGAAAAGTGGCGGGTGTGGTGGGGCTGGAGGGGAGTGTGGAGCGGACAAGGGAGTCACGGAGACAGTGGTCCATCCGGAAAGCAGACAAGGGTAAGGAGGAAAAAATGTCTTTGGTGGTGGAGTCGGATTGCAGATGGCGGAAGTGTCGGAGGATGATGCATTGGATCCGGAGGTTGGTGAGGTGGTCCGTGAGGACGAGGGGGATTCTGTTTTGGTTGTTATTGCGGGGACGGGGTGTGAGGGATGAGTTGCAGGAAATGCGGGAGACACGGTCGAGGGCGTTCTCAACCACTGCGAGGGGGGATGTTGCAGTCCTTGAAGAATGAGGACATCTGAGATGTATGGGAGTGGAATGCCTCATCCTGGGAGCAGATGCGGCGGAGGCGAAGGAATTGGGAATAGTGGATGGCATTTTTGCAGGAAGGTGGGTGGGAGGAGGTGTATTCCAGGTAGCTGTGGGAGTCGGTGGGCTTGAAATGGACATCTGTTTCTAGGTGGTTACTTGAGAATACAATTACCTGCTGTTACGAACCTATATAGAGAGTTGAGATATCAGAATGGTGCCTGTCTTTATAGTGCAGAGATGCTGCTAAAGAAAATCTGTTGACCTCCGGATTTACTTAGCCACGTTTAAAGATACCCCTACATCGACAGCATAGTCTCATTAGCAGCCGCTTAACGTGTTGGCTCCTGCAATTCTGCGCGCTACAAGATTTCCCAATGATAGATGCACTTCCAAAAGAATCTTTGATAACATGTATACCAAAGTTCCACTCTTAAAGCTCTGGACGTGTGTACTATCAGTTTTAATTTGTTTGAATATTCTTTCATTCATAACAACAAGAAACATTGGAGGGTTGGTACAATTTAGTGAAGGAAAATCTCCTGAAGCACTGGAATGAGGCCTTGAGATGCCAGCTCGTTTCTCCATTGCAGTAGAAAAAGCAAAGCTGTATGACAGCAATAACACTGGATATTTTGCCTATTGATCCTTTCAATGTGTTCAAACTTCACTGCAATGCAGGGCCACAAACGTGCATTCATTCAACTCATCTTTGTTATTGGAAAAGTAACGGTGTACTCCATGTAGTTGACCCAGTCAAGTTCTCTCCTAACCCTGTCATAACATGCAATGTTGCCAACCACATTAGGCAGCAGGGAAGTTCCACGTCTCCCAACTGAGACCCAATATTCTCTTTAACTGATCATTTCCCAGGCCCAGAGCCAGCCAATGTTGTGGAATTCTAGAGACAATTGTGATAAAATGGCTATCCAAAATGTCACCCAACCTTCTCCATTTTCAGTTATTGCCTGTTGTGCTGCATAGTGCCAGTCTTTCTGATCTAATTTCACCTTCCCAAAATTTGCAGATTTTGTTTCTCCACTTACATTTCTTAAAATGTTCTTGTTGTAAATAAAAATGAGCCATAAAGCAGTAAAGCTCAAGCAGCTCATCTGGTTATTCAGCATATTCTGAGCTGTGCTTTGTGATGGTCCCAAGGGAGGGAGCAGATGGAAAAGAGAGCACTACAGTATCCAGTGAGATGGTGGAGCGCTGAAGAAACACTACAGAATTTCAAACAGAGTAGCAGGACTGTTCAACTTCCTGTGACCAGGAAGGGGAATAGAAATCACCCTGTGTTTCTGTCACTCATTACTGTTCCGAGAGAGGTAAGACAAAACTTGGTGCTAATGACTCCCTGATGCTACTACCTCCAATGCACTGACAATCACTTAAAAACAGTTGGGTGGCATGGTGGTACAGAGGTTAGTACTGCTGCCTCACTGCAATAGGGACCTGTGTTCAATTCCAGCCTTGGTTAACTGACTGTGTGGAGTTTGCATGTTCTCCCCTTATGTGTGGGTTTCCACCACATGCTCCAGTTTCCTCCCACATTCAAAAGATTTGTAAGTTAGGTGGATTGGCCATCCTAAATTGCCTATAGTGTCCAGGAATGTGTGGATTAGCCATTGTAAATGCAGAGATTTGGGATGGGAGGGGTTTAGGTCTGAGTGGGATGCTCTTCAGAGGATTGGTACAGACTTGATGGGCCAAATAGGCTCTATCTGCATTGCAGGGATTCTATGAACAATCAGTATGACTGGAAAGCTTCAGCAGGACATTGGCACAGAGAGAACCAAAGAAATGAAATGTAAATCAAATGTGGAGAAAATATGTTTTGTTTTTAAATTGAAAAGCAGTATTATTACAAGCCAGTATTGTTTTTGAAGTATCTCCAATTTATAAAATAACCATCAAACATACTTCTTCCAGAAAATTCCTGTAAATCTGTGACTGAAAAATGACAAGATAGATTTAAAAGCCAAATATTGTCATAGACAAAATATGCATAAGCATCCCTGTATTGAAACAGTTAATTAACTGCCTTCATATTATAGACATGCTCAGTGTATGAGTACTTTGGATCACAGAGGGTTAACATTGGCTCCAAAAGTGTTAAACCTTACAGTAAGCAGCATAGGGTAGCAATGTTACAGTAGGTTCTGGTACAATCATTCAAATCGTGTCATAGCTAGCTGTCTCACACCCACATCCCTGGCACTTTCAAATGACGCTTGTGCCTGCCTTACTACTGGAAAACAGCAGAGAGATTCCACTAATTACCCAGAATGGTTGCACAGAGGATTTATTCCACTTATGTTGTGACTGTACGATGTACATAGCTCATTGAAATCTCAGGCTGATCATTGCTGAAGCTACCACAGGCTCTTGTGAGTATTATGGTCTTATGCTTTCATTTTGGTGCTGCTTTGCAAGGCAGAATGCTAACAGAAATCAAGCAACCTGTGTTTGTATTTTGGCTGATCCAAAATACTACAGCTTGGTGATCAATTATGCAGTAGCATTGTTAAACGCTCACAGAACCTAGCTGGCTGAGAATTGTGCTGCAACACATAAAATTCTGTTAGGATGGAGAAGGGAGATCTCTAATGCAGCTGAAGGGGTTATTTTAATTTCTTTGGTGTTAAAACCGGTCATAGATAGATGATACAGGAACTTTAGCTAGTGATTTGAAGTAAAAGGTGAGAATAAATCCAATTTGAAATTGTGCAGCAATTTCCAGCTACAGCTCTACTGTGCTAATAAAAATGCTTAAATGTGTTCAATTCTGGACTGGCGAGTATGTGACCATTGTTTTGTTCCTTGAAGTTGCCAACAGATAGTATAATTTCCAAGATTTAAAGCAGTTCTGCTATTGGCCTTTCTGCAGTGTAATTCTATTAACTGTTGGTAATATGTTTTTAAGCAACAATTCCCACATACAGTACTTTGGTCAAACGTGTATAGATTTACATTTTTTTTAAAAAAAGTCTGGTAATTGCTCATCCAAGGGTCTGGTGAGCTTTTTTTATGTAAATAGAAATAATTCATCAAGATATTCCTTTAATTCAGCTTTGACTGCCGTCAGCATTATCAGTTTAAAGAACAGATGTTTCAGGAAGCATACAAAGGAAAACTCAGCAATTTTTGCATAGAAGTCAGCATTTTCAAAAATTTTAATTCTACACAGGTAATATAATTTTGTAAATTTGTCCTTCATAATGAAAGGCAATATGTCCATAAAGGGGTTCAGACAGCCTAAACTGCAACAGGAGTAATTTTCCCAAATCATATCTGTTGTTATATTGAATATAATTCTGTTTAGATTATTAAACTGGTTATTTCGGCACATTTTATGCTTCACATCTCCTTTGGTAACTGCCCGAGTTCTCTAAAGAGCAGGATCACATTCCAACAGTAAAACGAACTTCGTATTATCTCTGAATTGTTGACTATTATTTGAGCCTATCAATTTCTATGGTAAGCTGAGTTTAGCGGGTAAAAATAGCACCTGATTCAATACTGTATCTAGTATGCTTTTGATTAGTTTGTTCCTCAGTTTATTTCTTTGCTGATCCAACATTTAGCAAAGAATAAGCTTCCAACAATAAATTAGCTTTGTCATCAAGGGTGCTAACTTCTAATTCGATGTAATCGCCCAATTCACCCTGCCTCCGCTCATCTGCTGCTGAAGTCCTTATCAATGTCTTTAGTACCACTACACTTGGCTATATCAATGGATATATTGATATTTCCCTCCTATATTACCTTGAATTCATGCAAAACTTTGCTTCAAATGTATCTTTACATCAAACCCCATTCATTAGTAGTTCCAGGGCTCATTGAACTACATTGGGTCCTAGTCAGGGACCTTTTATAATTCCTTGGTGAAAACTCATTCTTCAAACAATATTGAAAACATGTCATCTGATATGCATTTAATTGCTTTTGGTGGGCCATTCCTTGTGCACCAATTGGCAATCCCACTTCCTACATTAAACTGCAATGACACTTCAAAAGTACTTCATTGGTTGTAAAGTGCTTAGGGACATCTGAGGTCATGAAAGGTGGTAAATTAATATAAATTACTTCTCTTTTAAAAATAAACACAACAGTGGGTTACCTGAAAATCTTAAATTTAACTTGCTTCTCTCAGTCTCTTCTGAATTGAGTTGACTGTGAAAAAATCTAGATTAAATTCTGTTATGGCAAGGCTATCTCATCAGAGATTAAGGTACTTCAAAGTGCATTTATACAACAAGTTTGCATTCCCATAAAATGATCTGACTCCAAAAGGGAAATGATGGGAGACCCCATGGTACAGGCTGTTTGACAGAGCCTCCAACAGGTGAATAGCCAGTTGAATGCCAAATCTGGGTTTCTCTCCAGGTCTTTAATGCTGGAGAATAGAATGATCTGAGAGCAGTAAGAGAATAGCTTGGTGCAGAGTAATGTTTCTATCACTCTTTTTCAAAATAAAGGTCAGACCAACTTCAGAAAAAGCGTTCCTAATTTCTTAGCTGTCACCAACATGGACTTTTGTGATATTTATGTGAAAGGTACACTGCTCCAATTCATGTAAAAATATATATCCTTTATCTTATCTGAATGAATTTGCCCAAACTAACACCAAATTAGAGATAACAAGCATGGGGCTGGATGAACACAGC
>JAHRHZ010000055.1:8867362-8900789 GCA_024137785.1 Ginglymostoma cirratum | reverse complement strand
GCTGCCTAGCCTGCTGTGTTCCTCCAGCTCCACACTGTGTTATCTTTGACTCCGGTTTAGGCCCGAAACGTCGAGTTTTCCTGCTCCTATGATGCTGCTTGACCTGCTGTGTTCATCCAGCCCCATGCTTGTTATCTCGGATTCTCCAGCATCTGCAGTACCTTTTATCTCTAACACCAAATTAGAGGCAATTTCAAGATGTGGGCATGTATTCAATTTCTTCTTTCATATCAACCTTAATGTATCACTTCTCAAACCTGCAAGGAACAAAACTGTAGTTAAAGACAAGGCTTACTGTATATATTTGTATAAAAGTTGATTTCTGAGACCAATTTTTAGGCAAAAAGCTGATGGGCTGACTTTTATATGATGAAATGTTGAAGGAATTGACATGCATGCTTGATTTGGGCCCGTATAAAAGCTGGTCACAATGGAAAAGCCAGTAATAGCGAAACAAGTTGTCTTTTATTTATTTATTTTCTAACCTTATTATGAATTCTGTACATTTCATCTCCAGGGTTATATTTTGGTTCTTAAATTATTGGCTTGTCCTTAAAATCTATTGATGTAAAAAGATATAGTTTGGCTTTTATGTTCCCTGAATATAAGTTTGAAGGTGGTGGTGGTGGTGGGGGGTAGGCGGGGATGTAAAATGCAACACACAGCCTATCCTCGGCCCCATCACAATTTTGCCAGCGGCAGGGTTGACAGTGGCCAGCCTGCCGTAAGCTAGTCAATTGAGCCCCTTAAATGGGATATCAACACCTACTACAGGCACCATCTTGCTACCAATGATAGAAAAGCAACAGAAGGGAGCAGCCTTCACCAAGTGGCCAGCCCAGTCAGGTTTCCCTGCATGGGCTGGGGTGGGGAAGGTGCATACTTAACTACCTGCTGGGTCTATTGGAGCAGTGCCACTATTGGGCATTAACACTCCCTGGTTCGTCTGAAATTTGTCTGTCAGATCCTGGTCCCCAATCCTCTTTCTGACACCGAATACTCACTAAGTTTCAATGCATTTCTCAACACCTCTTCAAGCACTGAATGTACAACGATTAGGGGCACAGCAACGCTGCCAGGGCTAGGGGGCCGTTTTTGGTAGGACTCCAAACTAGGACTTGTTGTTCCAAAAAGCTGAAATTTTGCCTTCAGCTGGCTGCAGAGGAGCTGTCCTTACCCAGAAAATACCCTCTGGCTTTTGTTTGCTTCATATAAGTCCTATGCATTTTTAACAAAGCCAAAAATCGTGGACCTGCCTTTTACATGAGCAAACATGTTTATCTTGGATATTTTAGTCAATGAATTGACAGCAGGTGTTTTCCAAACCATGCACCTAGTTTATAATAATAACGCTTATTGTGGAAGCTTTCGGTTTTCACATTTAAATTTCCCACCACGCATCTTGTAGAACAATGAAGTCTTGGGATAAAGTATTGAGATTCTTCATACTTGTTCATCAGATGTATGCTGGCTGGATCAGCATTTATTGCCCATTCCTAATTGCCCTCAATGAGACACTTTCTTCAACCTCTGCAGTGCATGAGGCATAGGGAAACCCATAGTGCCGTTAGGAAGGGAGTTTCAGAATGTTGACCCAGTGAAGGAATGGAAATATAGTTCCAAGTCAGAATAATGTGTGACTTTGAGAACTTTCAGGTGGTGGTGTTCTCCAGGCATCTGCTGCCCTTGTGTTTTAAATGGTAGAGGTGACGGATCTGGAAGTGCTCTTAAAAGGCGCTTTGATAGGTCACTACTGCTTATCTTGTTTTCTGCCCATTTATGGTGAAGGGAGTGCACTGTCAAGGTGGTTAATATGGTGTCAATCACTGTTTTGTTGTGGTATTGAGATTCTTGACAGTTGTTGCAGATGCTTTCATCCAGGCATTTGGAGAGTGGACTCATTCCCTGCTGGATTTCTAGTTTCTAACCTGCTGTTTAAGCCACAGTATTTAACAAGCTGGTTTAATTCAGTTTCTGGTCAATGGTAACCCCCAGGATTTTGACAGTGAATGGTGAAAATTTTACTTCCCAAAACGGCCCTTGTAAAATCTCAATCCATCAGTCATATCATTCCAGACTTTCACTCACTGCACTGAATAAACTGATACAAATCTAACACCAATGAGAGCAAACTGTAGGTATCAACACAAAAGGTTGCACAAAAAACTTCAAAACAAGAGAAAGTATGCTAGGCCCAAATGCAACAATATCTGTTGGAATATTTCTTTAGGAGAAAGGAATTGAATGAATAGAATTGTTTGATTTCAACCACGTGCTGTGTGTAACAAAATAATCCCATAATTTTTGTATGGATATCTTCCCCCTGTTTCAGTTATCTCAAGGTGATAAAATATCATTAAGTGTTATGCAAAATTGTTGTCTTATGTGTAGGGAGTTCTGGCCTGTGTGATCAGTAACCCTGTTGGAATTCTCAGGCAGCCTGGATCACCAACCAGCTCGCTGGTTCAGACGCTGGACTTAGGTTAGTGAATGTGGAGTAATAAGTGAAGAGGCAAGTGTTTCAAGGGTAAAAGAGTCTATTAAAATATCAGATTGAATAGATATATTTACGGAAAAAAAAGTAAAAGGTGAATATAACACAAGAAACAAAGGGACAGATTAACAGTAAAAATTGACACTATTACAGATGCTAGAACTAAACAATACCCTATTCGCTTAATACCAGTCAATTTACTGCAATACATTGAAACAGTAGTTGAACTCAGATATTTCAGCGATTAAAGTAACTTTAATCCCAGACCATTACTGTTTTCTTCACCTTGTGATGCCCTGCACCGTCACTGAATTCCCACCCCCACCCTGTTACTTGGTTGGATTTTTAGGGTCTCAACAAAATTAAGCTCGCCACTGAGAGAACGCAATTTTGAACAGCGAATGTCCGAGGTCAGTGGTGTTGGCCCAGTTGCTGCTGGCACTCTCGGATGTCTCCGGTTGTCGGGGCTGTTGTTTGTGGTTGGTCAGTGTTGGTTGGAGATGGCTGTGAGGATAGTTCTCTGTGCATACATCTTCTCCTGGTGTGGTTGCAGGGATCTTTACTTCTTCCGTTGAACACCGCAGAGGAACACTTTCTGGGACAAAATGGGTCTGTTGTTATGCAGAATTCCAGGTCTGTTATCAGCCTGCCTAATCTTGCTTTCTTGCACTGGTCTTTGTTGCTCCCTTAAGAGATGAATCGGCCTTCCTGATTAATAGAGTAAGTGCAAATGTCTTGGCCAATGGTGATGAATAGGTTTCCTGATTGTTGCAATTGTGTCTTCTTGATTCCCAAAATGGGTGTTAATATCTTTCCATCACAGGTGAATGTGTTTCCTGATCACGTGGAATGGCCAGTGTTTTTTGTGACTGAGTATTAATTGAAGTTAGAATGCCCCGTATTGGCGTAGGTTCCAAGTAGTCTGAGATTTTGTTTACAGGTTGGATTGCTCAGCCTGGTGGATCATTCTCCCAAAGCTAAGAATTCCATTTTTGGTTTAACAATAGTTCCAAGCTACTCTCCTCTGTGTCTGTGTGCGTTCTTCCCAGACCCCAGTTCCCCTATCCCTTTAAAGTATTTTGTTCTTATGTCAAATGTTTGGTCCTGTGGTTTTAACTGATAGCGTATTTTTTAAGTTCAGTATTTTAAAAATCTTAGGATTTTTGCTCAGCCCTACACGAGGCATAAACTCCAGATGAGACAGATTGGTACCTTCAGACATTTAAGACATTATAACACATGATATTCAGATATAAAAGATACCTGCTTCATCTTTAGTCAGTTACTTTGTGTCATGGAGTTGGTGTAAAGTTTTTAGTCAGTCAACTGTGTGCATGTAATGTACAATAACATCAATAAGCACATAACCCAGGCTGTGTGATACTGTAGCCACGTATATAATTAATGTTGTAAATAAACTTCAAGATTTCTGTCTCACAAGAATCCAATTCTTCGCAATGCATTTTACATGCGCTAACATATAGTAAACCATGAAGTGCAACACCTTATTCAAATGAATGTTTTGGACAACTGGGCAATTGTTAAGGGTAAGCAGCATCATAGGAGCAGGAAAACTTGACGTTTCGGGCCTAGACCCTTCATCAGAAATGGGGGAGGGAAAGATGCTGCCCCCCCACCTACACTCACCTTTACTGGCTCCATCCCCGCCTCTTCGACTTGTCTGCCTCCTCTCCACCTATCCTCTCCTCTTTCCATCCTCTATCCACCTCCCCCTCTCTCCCTATTTATTTCAGAACCCTCTTCCCCTCCCCCATTTCTGATGAAGGGTCTAGGCCCGAAACGTCAAGTTTTTCTGCTCCTATGATGCTGCTTGGCCTGCTGTGTTCATCCAGCCCCACGCCTTGTTATCTGGGCAATTGTTAACTTTGCACTGGTGAAATCTCTGTGAAACCATACTGTAAATGTTTCCTTTCTTTATTTAACTGAAACATTCTGTTACAACCACTGTTACAAAATGCAATCAGAGTTCTTTATATGTGAGACTGTTCAAGATCACCACAAACTGGAGAAATTGCTCCCACTTTGCAATGCTATAGGATGATGACAGTAAAGTGAAAAACGTGATCAGCGTGATTAATTAATGTTGCTGGTTTATTAAGCTGATCCTTGCTAGTGCTTCTTTATTTATTACCTCTAGATAATCTTAAACAATGGGGGCAGCCTACTTATGATGAATATCAATGGGTCAATATTCTTAAGTAATGGGAAGATGTAACAAGTTTGAATAATTACTCTTACGGTAAATAGTGTAAAATGTTTGGAACAATGCTTAATGATGGTATACTGTGGGTCTACCAGGAACACATGGACTGCAGCATGTCATGAAGGCAGCTCATCTCTAGGGCAAGTGGGGTGGCACCGTGGCTCAGTGGTTAGCACAGCTGCCGCTCAGTGCCAGGCACCCAGGTTTGATTCCACCCTCAGGTCACTGTGTGTGTGGAGTTTGTACATTCTCCCCGTGTCTGCATGGGTTTCCTCCACGTGCTCCCGTTTCCTCTCACAGTCCAAAGATGTACAGGGTAGGTGGATTGGCCATGCTAAATTGCCCATAGTGTCCAGGGATGTTTAAGTTAGGTGGGTTAGACAAGGGAAATGCAGGGGTAGGGGAATGGGTCTGGGTGGGATGCTCTGCAGAATGACAGTGTGGGCTTGTTGGGCTGAATGGCCTGTTTCCACTCTGTAGGTACTCTATAAAGTAGGAATGGGCAATAAATTCTGGTGCAGCCAGCAACACCTATGTCCCACGATTGAATAATGAAAATGATGTGAAATATTATCAAACTATTTCTTTGGGGGGAAAATCATTTTGTTCGACATCATTTCAAATCATTGATTATTTTACTGAGAATCTAAGATGTCAATATTTCAAAGGAATGTCTCATAACTGGCATGTGATTTCACAAGATATACAATGCTCTGCAGATGTGAATTTAGGTCAGATTATTTATGGCAGCAAGGAAAAGGGAAAGGGTGTCCTCTTCTGTCTGAAATATTGTGTAAACTTTGCTTTAGCCATTGTGTGAACTGCTGTGATTTCTTCACAAAAAAATAGCTCCAGGGGGTCAGATGAGTAATTCAGCAGAGACAGACCTGAATTGCACAGAGGCAGGGAAAAGGAAAACAGATGATATCCATCCAGTCCTGAGGAAGGGTAATACTTGAAACATTAACTTCTCCTTTCCTCCAAGCTGCCTGGCTTGCTGTGTTTTTCCAGCCTCCTGTTTGTTCACTTTGATATCTGTCCATGCCGTCCTCACGACTCTTAGCAATTGATTAAAGGATTCTGTAAATTATTCTTCGGGGATGACCTTTCCTGTCAACAGTGGGAGGACAGCAATGCACTGAGACAACTAAGGAGGGTGAAAATGGAATAAATATTGTTCTATATGGGTTCTTTCAAACCTGAAGTGATCTAGTTTGGTTTAGGACGTGCACTTTTCGGGTTTATCTAGAAGGGTTGTGTTAAGTAATCAATAGGGAGTTTATTCCACTGTTCCAACTATTGACGGGTTGCAAATGTATGACATACATTAGTACAGGATCACACTAGGTGGTCCAGTTGCTGCCTCTTTGCGTGCACTTCTTTTTAATATTTGTTGGTACTTGGAATCTGACTTCTTCTTGAAAACATTTCAGCCAAACCACTAAAGTCACAGTTTTCCATCTCATTTATAGTACAAAACATTTTTCACTCTATTGTAATTTCAGGATTATTCTGCTGGATTTACTTGTTACAGTAGAATGTCCTACTTCATTTTTTTTATTTGTGGGTTATTTCTTAGGTCTTCTGCTTTTCTATGCCTGTATCCTGGTTCAGCAAATTTTCTAAAAGTCCCCACCTTCTTACAAATTGAATTTGAATTCAATAAAAAAAGAGTCTGGAATTAAAAATCTAATGATGACCATGAAACCATTGCCAATTATCAGATAAACCATATGGCTCACTAATGTCCTTCAGGCAAGGAAATCTGCCATCCTCATATCATATGGTCTATATATGACTCCAGACCCGCATCAATGTGGTTGACTCTCAACAGCCTTCCGAAATGGCCTGGCAAACAACTCAGTTCAATGGCAGCTAGGGGCAGGCAATAAATACTGGTCTGCTAACAACAGCCTCATCCCACGAGTGAATAAAAACGAAACAATAAAAGCACTTGGTTTTATGAACTGCCATGATGTGGAGGTGCCGATGTTGGACCTGGGTGGACAAAGTCAGATGTCATACAACACCAGGTTATAGTCCAACAGGTTTATTTGAAATTGCAAGCTTTTGGAGCATAGCGCCCACAACAGGCGAAGTGAAGGAGAATCATGCAGAACACAGAATATATGGGCAGAGAAATCAAAAGATCATACAAATGGTGTGAGTGGAGTGTCGAATAATAAATCTCTGCAGGTGATCAAAAGTGTTAGATGGTGTGAGTAAAGTGTTAACAGCTGAATAACAAGCAAAGGGATGACCTATAATCTGATTACATGAGACAGAGAAATAATTACAAAAAATTAAAAATAAGGTGGCACTGGAGACAAACCAAATGGCTGGAATAACATGATAGGTGTCAGAGTCGCACGCTGAGGGTCTAAACAAAGTAATAGGTAATCCAAAACTATACAAACTAATTTAGGTGGAGAGATCGTCACAATCTATCAAGATGACTGTGTCAAAACAGGATAGTAAGGAAGATTTTACAGATCAAGAACAGTGTGGTTGGGTCATTTGTAGCGTATGTATACTTTATTCAGTACTTCCCCGGAGCGGAGAGACTACACCACATTCTTCACAGACTTCAACATATTATTGGCGACAATGAGCTCCTCACCAGGATCATCCCTATGCTTCCACTTCTTGCCTTCAAACAACTGCCAAACCTTAAACCGACCATTGTTCACAGCAAACTATCCAGCCTTCAGGACAACATGAACCACAACACCACACAACTCTGCCCTAGCAACCTCTGCAAGATATGTCAGATCATCAACATGGATACTACTATCACACATGGGAACACCACCCACCACCTACATAGCAGATACTCATGTGACTCAGCCAATGTTGTCTATCTCATACGCTGCAGGCAAGGTTGCCCCGAGGCATCACATATCGGCGAGACCATGCAGACGCTGTGACAACAGATGAATGGATACTGTGCAATAAATCGCCAGACAGGAATGTTTCCTCCCTATTGGGAACACTTCAGCGCTCAAAAACATTCAGCTTTTGATCTTCGGGTAAGTGTCCTCCAAGGCGGCCTTGGAGATGCATAACAATGCAGAATCACTGAGCAGAAACTGATAGCCAAGTTCCATAGCCATGAAGATGGCCTCAACAGTGATCTTGGGTTCATGTCGTGCTACATGTGACCCCACCACACTGTTCTGTATCTGTAAAATTTTCCTTACTGTCCTGTTTTGACACAATCACCTTGAAAAGTTGTGATGATCTCTCTACCTTAATTGGTTTATACAGTTTTGGATTACCTATTACTTTGGTTAGACCCTTGGCATGCGACTCTTATACCTGTCATGTTATTCTAATCATTTATCTTGTCTCCAGCATACCCTATTTTTAATTTTTGTACTCATCTCTCTGCCTCATTTACTCAGATTATAGGTCATCTCTTTGCTTGTATTCAGCTGTTGACACTTTACTCATTCCGTCTAACATTTTTGATCACCTGCAGGGACTTATTATTCAACACTCCACTCACACCATTTGTATGATCTTTTGACGTCTCTGCCCTTGATCTCTCTGCCTATAAAATTTCTGTGTTCTGTGTGCTTCTCTCTCACTTCACCTGACAAAGAAGCTACATTCTGGAAACTTGTGGTTTCAAATAAACCTGTTGGACTATAAACTGGTGTCATGTGATTTTTGACTTTATAAAGTGAGAAGTGATTGTGCCTGTGAATTATTTCTGCTCTACCATACTGGTAAGGATTTTTAATGTCTAATGCCTGTCCTACCTGTTGTATTGGATTATCGGCTGTGTCTTTCATGGATTGGTATCTTAAGGACCGATTGGATTTGATAGATTCCAAGTTGTTGCTCCTCCTGTCAATATCAATTCAAGACTTCTGCATTACTCACCACCTGAATGGCTTGCTCTAGAATTAGAAATTCTTTGGTCTAATAAACCTGACAAAGATTCTTCAGTAATGCCTATAATAAGCTCTTATGAACTTTGATTTTAATTTATTGTAGTTGCGTCTCTCCACTAGCCTTTAGAAATCATTAATTAAACCACCTAGGATTCAGCTGGATGTTGCCAAATGGTGTCATTTCCAGAATTTGATTAGGTCTGAGGTTGAAATAATGGCAAAAGTTTTCAAAATCTCTTTGCATTTGTCTTATGGTTCATTATCCTTGTCATGTAAAAATATAATCTGGTATACATCTATTTGTGTATAAAAGTATATTACTTGTTCAGTTTCTGTCTTAATCCAGTTTACAAGTTATTCTAAAATTCAAGCATTGTCTTCTCTATGATGCCTTATTTTGTGTTCCATTTGGACCATCTCTGAAATTAAGTCTCCCTGACAATATCATTTCTGATGCCATAGCTTACTAGTTTACTTGGATATGTTATCTTCTTTTCAAATTTTTATTCTGCAGTATTAGAGGTCATCCCATAATTTACTGGTGCACTAGAGTGTTTTACCATGATTTTCAGCTTTAATGGAGGCTCTCCCACCTTTCATGGCTGTTTTGAATTATTCAGAGTTACCAGTAACCATTTTCCCCTGAAATCCCGCATTCCAATTTTTTTCTGGTTAGCATCACGAAGAACTTGTGGCCCACTTTGCTTGAACAAAGGCCCATCATTGCTGTCACATGCGTGGCTTCTTCAAACCTAAAGTAATGTAGTATCAATTCAGAAATCCATCCTTTTTGTCTAACTGGAAGAGTCTTGTTGAGTTAACTGCACAAAGTTTATTGCATTACTGCAAGCATTAAGAGGTTACATGAATATGACCTATGATGCTACAGAGAGTAACTTTGGAGTAGAATAGCCTTCCTACCAGTCCCCATGATATCTACATAAGGGGCTGATGTTTACTGCAGTCAATCTAGTATTCACCTTTTGAGACCTTTGTGCATAAGTGACAAAAATAATACGTTGAACACAAGGCACTGTTTTCATTTTGAATGAGTGAAGGAAATCATATCATTATGATATCAAAGCTTCACCAAGTATTTCAACCAATGAAGTAGTACTGAAGTGTAGGCACAGTTTTATTGTAGGGAATGCAGCACAAAACACTCCCACAAATGGGAATTACAACTGGATCATCTATTTTAAGAGAGGTTGATTGAAGGTTAATGTTGGTCAGGACATGAGGAAGACATTCCCTGCTCTTCATTGAAATAGTATCGTTGAATCTTTAACGTTCACCAGAGTAGACAGAGAGGTTTCAGTTTAACTGGAATAGCATTGCAGATTGGTGTGCTTAATTTGCTGGATCGAGAACTGAGCCCACAGCCTTCTGGATCAGAGGCTACCCACTGAGCCACAGCTGGCATTTTGTGGATGTAATTGCATGAGGATAATTCACAGGATCTTTGTATGAATGAAGTTTACATTATTTGAGTGTTGCAGATGATGATTTCATATACAAGGCAATCTTTTGAAGATTATGAATTATAAAAATTATCAAAGTAAGTTAGGCTTGAATCTATGATTGAACGCCTCAGACATTAATTCGTCCCTTTTAATTCCAATGCAATTAATGTAATTTATAATACTAATCACCAAGAAATCTATGCCAGGTTTCCATCAGTCCAGTCACAATTTCTCCATGGTAACAGATGGACATTCAATCTCCTGCCAGCAGGAAAGCACTCAAGCACATTTTCTGAGGCCATGTCAACAATGAAGAATATAAGAAATAGAGCAAAAGAAAAAATGGGAATAAAAGGATATGGAACCAGTGTGAAACATACATAGGGTTTAGGTTATAATTTGTGTGGAGTATAAACACTAGGAACGACTAAGACTGAAAAGTTTATTTCCAGGTTGCATTTTTAAATCTGATTATTTGTCTCCTGATGAACTGTTCATCTTAATCTCTTTAGAGACTTTTAAGCGACTCTTGGCTAGGCACATGGAGGATAGTAAAATGTCGGGTATGCAGGGTAGATTGATCTTAGTAGGATAATAGGTCGGCACAGCATCGTGGGCCGAAGGGCCTGTACAGTGCAGTACTGTTCTATGTTCTTAATCTAAACTCCAGGTTAAAAAAAAGGAAGACAAACTATCACAGATGTCAACACATGCTTTGACCTTTAAAGTCTCAAAAACAAAACCTTTCCAAAAACAGGAGTCAACTTGGTATGTAGCGTGTAAAAGTGAACTGCTAGCTTGGAAGTAGGTAATAAACATTGTGAAATGTCATCAGCATCTAATTAAAAAGAGTAGGTGTGTCTTAAACTACTGCAACTACAGCCGTACTGCCCTCACAGTTATGAGGGAAGTAAGAGATACATTTGCAGGCTGTAAACTAGAGGTTGACTGCTATTCTAATCCTGCCTGGTGTTACTATTGGACAAGTAAGATTCCAGAATGAAATCTGGCTTGACGGATCTTAATATTTTAACATTCACTTAATCATTAGCAAATAAGCCTGCAGATTCTCTTTAATAATTAATTTATCTCCTCTGCCTAATCCAAGAATGCTGAAGCCTCCTGGCAAAGAAAAGTTAACTCAGAGCAGAGATCTTCCTATTCAATATGTCTTGGTACAAGTTCTGTTACTCTTCGCAATATGGGATGCGCAGTAAATGCAGCCTGGTTTATT
Source organism: Ginglymostoma cirratum (assembly GCA_024137785.1). Taxonomy (NCBI): domain Eukaryota; kingdom Metazoa; phylum Chordata; class Chondrichthyes; order Orectolobiformes; family Ginglymostomatidae; genus Ginglymostoma; species Ginglymostoma cirratum. Next base: position 8,889,475 of record JAHRHZ010000055.1, on the reverse strand, counting down.
CACAGCCCGGGAATTAACAAATGAAAGAAACACTGTCAAAGAGCAAGTTTGATACAGTCTTAAAATTTTGCCAGGTTAACATTACTGTGCAATAAATGCTTTCACTTGTGATAACAAGGTGTGGAGCTGGATGAACACAGCAGGCCAAGCAGCATCATAGGAGCAGGAAAGCTTGACGTTTTGCGCCTAGACCCTTCATCAGAAATGGGGGAGGGGAAGAGGGTTCTGAAATAAATAGGGAGAGAGGGGGAGGCGGATAGAAGATGGATAGAGGAGAGGATAGGTGGAGAGGAGGCAGACAAGTCAAAGAGGAGGGGATGGAGCCAGTAAAGGTGAGTGTAGGTGGGGGGGTAGGGAGGAGATAGGTCAGTCCAGGGAGGATGGACAGGTCAAGGGGGCGGGATGAGGTTAGTAGATAGGAGATGGGGGTGGGTCTTGAGGTGGGAGGAGGGGATAGGTGACAGGGAGATTAGGGAGATTAGGGAGGCGGGGACAAGCTGGGCTGGTTTTGGGATGCGGTTGGGGGAGAGGAGATTTTGAAGCTTGTGAAATCCACATTGATACCATTAGGCTGCAGGGGTCTCAGGCTGAATATGATTTGCTGTTCCTGCAGCCTTCGGGTGGCATCATTGTGGCATTGCAGGAGGCCCAGGATGGACATGTCATCTGAGGAATGGGAGGGGGAGTTGAAATGGTTCGCGACTGGGAGGTGCAGTTGTTTGTTGCGAACTGAGCGCAGGTGTTCTGCAAAGCGGTCCCCAAGCCTCCTCTTGGTTTCCCGATGTAGAGGAGGCCACAACAGGTACAGCGGATGCAGTATACCACATTGGCAGATGTGCAGGTGAACATCTGCTTGATGTGGAAAGTCTTCTTGGGGCCTGGGATTGGGGTGAGGGAGGAGGTGTGGGCGCAGGTGTAGCACTTCCTGCGGTTGGAGGGAAAAGTGGCGGGTGTGGTGGGGCTGGAGGGGAGTGTGGAGCGGACAAGGGAGTCACGGAGGGAGTGGTCCCTCCGGAAAGCAGACAAGGGTGGGGAGGGAAAAATGTCTTTGGTGGTGGGGTCTGATTGCAGATGGCGGAAGTGTCGGAGGATGATGCATTGGATCTGGAGGTTGGTGGGGTGGAACGTGAGGACGAGGGGGATTCTTTTTTGGTTATTATTGCGGGGACGGCGTGTGAGGGATGAGTTGCGGGAAGTGCGGGAGACACAGTCAAGGGCGTTCTCGACCACTGCGGGGGGGAAGTTGTATCACTTGTGATACTTTTGGTTTGAATCATGCCAACAGTGCTTACAGGCAGCGCAGTGGCTCAGTGGTTAGCACTGCTGCCTCACAGTGTCAGGGACCCAAGTTTGATTTCACCCTCGGGTGACTGTCTGTATGGAGTTTGCATGTTCTCCCTGTGTTTGCGTGGGTTTTTGTGTGGGTTTCTGCTGAGTACTCTGGTTTCCTCCCACAGTCCAAAGATGTGTGAATAAAGTATTTGGCCATGCTAAATTGCCCATAGTGTTCAGGGGTGTAGGTTAGTGCATTAGCCATGGGAAATGCAGGGTTACAGGGATAGATGAGGGGAATGGGCCTGGGTGGGTTTGCTGTTCAGAGGGTTGGTGTGGACTTGTTGGGCTGAATGGTCTGTTTCCATGCTGTATGGATTTTAAGTATTGCTCACATTTTCTGGTTCAGATTTTGATGCCAAAAAGGGACAGGTATTATACATTGGTCAAACCATTGAAGATGAATGTTTCGTAACCAGCTTGGACTCAATGAGCCAAAGAGTCTTTTTCCATGATGTAAAGACTGTGTAGATACATAACACTCAACATTTCAACAGTGGGCTTTCACGATAAATCTATTGGGCACTGTTTTAAAGTGAGCAATTATTCTGCAGATTTCAGAATCTCTGTGCAGGACTTTACCTTTGCTTCAGGACTTAATACGGGGCTGGGGGTGAGGGGGGGGGGGGCGCAATCAAAACTGATGCTTCCACAGAGCTCTGAACATATCCTGAATTCCGATCCACAGAAACAGCCTGCTGCTGTAAGTGAGCGTCCTTTGAATCTGCCTCCAGTCTCCTGGGCTACCATTGGCATACTGCCTCCAGGCAGAAGCTATGCTGAAAGCTTCCATTCAGACTTTAGTTGATCTTACAATGAGTTTAACTAAATACCCATCACTTGCATGTGGATAGCCATTCTGCACCCCCTACCCCCACTGAAGCCTTCCTCAAAATGGCTTAAGGGCGGGAGTTGATGGCAATAGCAAATTGCCAATGGCATGAAACAACTCCCACCCACTTCCAGCCCACCTGATCAGCCTCCGACCCACTGTCTGAGTCTGTGGCTCAGCCTGATATTGCTTTAAACAGATGAAGATGACCACAGATTTGATCCTCACTCTATGCTGAATTAATTGATCTCAGCTGGGATCCATGCCAATGGCTGCAACTGATATTAACTGTTATGGACCATTCCAAATCCCCTCCAAGTATATAAAGGGGGTAGCCTAGACCCTAATTTTCCCTAATTTTAAAGGCAAGTGCCAGGCATTGCATTCTGGATGCAATGAGATTAGTTAAACTACCAGTCTTGAAGCAAAACACATTTTATTCATACATTATATTTAAAATACAACAAAAGAAAGAAGTTGGAATAACATAACTATTGGAAAACTTAACAGAGTAATAGATTATTTAACTACTATTCAATAGTTGTTCTGATATACTGACATTCCATAAACACAACTTTGGCAAAGGCAAATTTAGGAAAATATAGTCTCATATACAATTTTCCAATCCAGGAAGAAAAACATCAAGAGAGAAAAACTCAGAGACAGTATCAGAGAGATGTACTGCAGCTTCCAAACCCAGCTTCAAGACCCCAGCAATTGCTACTGAAAAAAATAAAACCACAAATTCTGGCTCTGGGCGTGCTTGACTCCACCCATTCAGGCTGCTTCTATTGTTCCAACTTTAGAGAAAACCCCAGGCCTCACCAGCTGTTTAGTTTATTGGCTTTGAAGCAGACTCAGACTTCCTTCACTAAACAAAAAAGAAAATATACTTCTTAAAGCCATAGTCTTGTCACACAGCACCCTTTTTCTACCTAGGGGAATAGAAAAGTCAACCAAAGTTTGCTTTCCTGAAAATTCTTCACTATCCTGACTGGAAAATGAATAAACTGGGGACACCGGTTGAAAGTTGGTAATGAAAAAGTCAACAGATTTTCCATGCTTGGGTTTTAGTCATGATGAAACATAGTTGGAGGGCTATTGGTAGCTTTATAGTGGTAACTGAAATGGCGTTAGTTCCTTCAGGGAAAAGAGAATTTTTAAGGGACAATTGAGGCTTTAGTTGGAAGATTTATTGCATCAATATGGCTGGACTTGATCAAAACAACATTGTCAAAGAACACTATTCATGGTCAAAGATTATCAAGATAATTGTCATCATTTCAGTAATAGGAATCTTAATTTTTTAGAATGACTTTTAGGTCAATCTGCCGCGGATAGTCATAATCTTTGATTTCCATTCCCTGATGCATTTTGTTACCTTAAGTTTTAGTTTCATCTCTAACTAGCCAGACATATGGTGGTAAGATGCGTCACAGGACGTCCAGGTTGCTCTGGTAACACACATGTTTTACACACATTGCACCTATAGTTTGGAGATATGGCATGAGATGGTAGAGGAGGCAACATGGTTGACTGGGAATCTATCCACTCCCTACCACCTGCCATTGGCATGTGTTTTAACGATTTGCAAATTGCTGATCAATTGTATTATGCACACCTCTCCTTAGGCATAAAGTCCTAGGAACCTGGAGCTTTGAGCTCAGGAACAAAAACAGAAGTTGCTGGAAAAGCTCAGCAGGTCTGGCAGCATTGGTGAAGAGAAATCAGAGTTAGCATTTCAGGTCCGGTGACCTTTTTTTAGAAGTTCTCCTTCACATAGCCAGGTTCCTATTATTGTGAACTTGACAGTCAGAAATTCTACAAAATAAAAATTAATCTGCACCGTTCAGTGGATTTTTATAACAATTTTTTGCAGTTTATGGTTTTTAATGTATTTTCTTATGATCTGTATCCTCTTCTGCAGGGGGTCCATCGAATGAAAAAAATAACCTCCTGAAAAATTGAAACACTTGTCCTTTGGATCCAGCATAGACACCATGCCAGTTCTGTCAACAGCAGCAGGTACAACAGAATGATTTCCTTATGTGAAAAATTGAAATTTATTAGAAATTTGAAATTTATTGAAGAGAAGAATCTCTAAGTTTCTCGCTTAATCCTTAAAACAGATTTTTTTTTAAAAATGGAAGTTAAAATTTTAGCCATTTATTATATACAATCCTCTTGCATTTGATCTCCCGACATGCATCACCTCACACGTCTCTGGATTAAACTCCATCTGTCATTTCTCTGCCCAACTTTCCAACTTATCTGCTATATCTTTTGACAGCCTTCCTCAATATCTACAATTCCACAATTTTCACATCATCTGCAAACTTACGAATCAGACCACTTATATATTAATAATTTAGATCAAAATGTATTTCAAACAACAGAGGTTCCAGTACTGATCCTTGAGGAATGCCACTGGTCACAAACCTCCAGTCAGTAAAACACCCCTCCACAACTACCCCCTGTTTTCAATGGCCAAGTCGATTTTATATTCAACTTACCAACTCACTATGGATCTCATTTGACATAACCTTCTAGACCAACTTACCATGGGGACCATGTCAAATGTTTTAGTAATGTTCATGTAGACAACATCTAATACCCTACACTCATCAATCGTCTACATTACTTCCTCAAAAACTCAGATTTGAGAAACAAGACCTCCCCCATCCAAAGCCATGCTGACTATCGCATCAGTCAGCTGTCGTAGTGCGGTAGGCCCCAGTTGATACTCCAGGTAGATCAACAGGAGCAGCAGTGCATTGGCAGCAGCATGGTAGGCCTGGTGTGGGGATTCCTGAAATTGACTGTGCGGGGAAAGTATGACAAAGAGGAGGAGATTGTGTCCCTGTAGGAAGTGTGGTCCCAACATGGGGAAGCACTTTCAAAAGACTTGACTTTTAGCTTTATTTCTTTACTTTTCCACTGTAATGTTTAACTTTTAATTTTGTTCTTTCTTCCTACCTTGTTCTTGTGATTCTATACCTAGCTACTTGCACCTAAGGTGGCACCTTGTGTGGTGACATTATACACTTTTCACTGTATTCCTGTTCTATACTTGAATACATGTGACAATAAAAATCTAAATCTAATCTAAATCTCGTTCTTTTCTTTTCCCAAATGCAGGTAAATCCTATCACTAGGAATCTTCTCCAATAATTTCCCTACCACTGATTGTAAGGGTCACTGGATTATAATTTCCTGGATTATCCCTGTTGCTTTTCTTAAATAAAAGGATTGTCCACTCTTCCAGAATTTCTGCTGTGGCTGAAGAGGATGAAAAGGCACATTTCAAGGCCCCAGCAATCTCCTCACTTGCCTCCCTCAGTATCCCAGGATAGATCTCCTCAAATTCTTACCGACCTTAGTGTTTTTCGAGAAACCCTATATCTCCTCCTTCTTATTTTAACATGCCTTAGAATATCAACACACGCCTCCCTAATCATCCATTTCCTTCTTCTTAGTAAATACCAATGCAAAATAATCATTGAGGACCTCACCTACTTCCTCTACCTCCACATAAATTCGCCCTTTTGTCCTTGAGTGGACCTACCTTTTCCCTAGTTACCTCTTGCCCCTAACATATATCTATAAAATGCCTTTAGATTCTCTTTAATCCTTCTTTCCAAGGACATTCCATGGCCCCTTTCAGCCCTCTTAATTCCTTGTTTAAGTTATTTCCTGCTTCCTTTACATTCCTCACGGCCTTGTCTGATTTCAGTTTCCTAAACCTTACTTATGCTTCTTTTGCCTTTTTGACTAAACTTTCGATATTTCTTGTCATCCAAGGTTCCCAAATCTTGTCATTCTCACCTTTCATCCTCACAGGAACATGTTGGTCTTGAACTCTGATCAACTGGCCTTTAGAAGACTCCCACATATCAGATGTCAATTTACCCTTAAACAGCCTCCCCCAATCTAATTTCTCCAGTCCTGCACAATACATTTTCATGATCCTTTCCCAATTTAGTGCTTTCACCCGAGGACCAGTTTTATCCTTAATCATTGCGACTTTAAAGCTTATAGAATTATGATCACTATTCTCAAAACACTCCGCTACTGAAACTTTGATCATCTGGCCAGGCACATTTCCCCAGGGCAAGATCTAGTACAGCCCCTTCCACAGTTGGACTATTTAGATATTGCTTCAAGAAACCCTGAACAAATTCTGCCCTATCTAAGCCCTGGGCACAAAGGGAATCCAAGTAATATTGGGGAAGTTGATAGAGAGATGTTGGTAAGGGAACATGGTGGTGTGTCGAAGTGGCAAGCAACTGGAAGTTCAGGGTCACTTTTGCTGATGGAACGTAGGAGTTGTGCAAAGCAGTCGCTCAGTCGGCACTTCATCTTCCCAATGTAGGGGAGGCCACATTTGTGAGCAATGAATACAGTGCACTAGACTGAATGAGGTACACATAAATCACTGTTTCACCTGGAAGGTCTGTCTGGAGCTGTGGATATTGAGGAGGGAGAAGGTAAACGGGCAGGTGTCGCACCTTCTGCGATTGCATGGGAAGGTGCCGTGGGTTGTGGAGACGTGTTGGGAGTGGAGGAGGAGTGGGCCAGAGTGTCCCAGAAGGAACGATCTCTGGGGAAAACTGACAGGGGAGGGGAAAGTGTGTCTGGTGGTGCCATCCTGCTGGGAGCAGCAGAATTGGTATCTTACAAACAAGGAAACAGTCCTACTTTTTCTTCTTCTGACGGTAGTATTGACACATTAGCAACTTTCTTGTTAACTTCACCTGGATGCTGGGGTTAATTTTCAGTTGAGTCCTGGAAGGTAATTACTAGCATTGTTAGTTGAATGCCTGTCATTAAAACTGTCCAATTTATCTTTCCACTAATATCGGTTTGATCGCTGGTACCAGACCATCATCAACAGCTTTACTCTCTGAATGTAAAATCATAATCATACGTAGCTATTGAGTGATTAATTGACCATTGAGCACTATAGGCAAGATTAATGTTGTCCTCATTCAGAATTCCCAAACTTGCAGCTTGGCACCACTGGATAATTGCAATCGTATAGAATCTTCTTCAGCCCAAGGACAATTTTGATACCTCCATATTAACATTTTGACCTCACTGACTTATCCACTGAGCAGTTAAGACAGAGTCAAAATATTGTTTTGAAGGATTTAAATGTATATATCATGATGTCCCAATGTGTATTGCAACTGATGTATTACTTCTGAAATGCAATCATTATCATTGAAGTCCATCCATGCACAGCAAGATCCCATATACGAACGTGAGATAATTGGCTAAATAATCTGCTTTTAGTCAAACTATAGGTAGAATTGAAGTTTGAAGTATCTTTCCAGAAAGACAGCAATGCAAAGATAATGCAACAATTCCTCAAGAATTAGTACATGCTGAGGTCAGTTGTGGGGCATTACCCCACAGACCTAAGTCTGCTATCACTGACCACAACAGGGCTAACAGATAATGCAATGCCTGTGGAGAAATCAAACCATCATAGGTGGAAAGAACCGTGTATTTTACAAAGTTAAAAGGTCATGCCATAGATTAAAACGCAAGTTTAAGGTTAAATTAAAATCTCAATTCGGAGATACTAAAAGACGAACTTTAACTTCAGATTTACAAAAACCTCCTTAGGACTTTTGTCCTCAACGAGTTGTCAGATGAGAGTAATTAAATCAGCCAATTAATGAAGTACAAGAGTAGAGGTCAAAAGACAATGACTACAATAGTCCCTAGTGATTAATGCATTTTTCAACTACATTTACAGCTGTATAAGTAGGATCTGATTGAATGCAAGGAGAAGTCCCAAATTTTCAACTTTTAGAAACATGAAATATTAACTCTTGTAGAATAGAATGTTTGTAATTTCAAAAAGAAGAATATTCAGCAGAAAGAATTAATATTTCACAGTGTCAGAAGGTGTTAATCTGTAAATAAATTCAAAAATTACACTTGATACAGAAATGCAGCTTTGCCTGAACACTATATAGAAAGTATTTGGCCTTGAGAGTTTAAATTAATAGCTAAAGTCTATTTCAGTTTTAAAGGTCAGCTACGCAAATTAATTTTATTAAGATATAATCTTGATTTTGTGATAGGATTTCCAAAATTCTGCTCCCCTATCTCTGAGTGATATTTGTTTGGATTCTATTTGAGTGGTTGATCTTAGCTGGACAGTAACAAAGATCATTATGAATGCAACTGAAACAATCAAGGAAAATGAATGAGGTGAGGAATGTACAGGGTCCATGACACCACCTGATGAGAAGCAGGGGATTTATGTTGCCAATATTTCTTCTTCAACTGACGTCACCAAAATAGTTTGAATGATTAGTTTATTTACTAAATTGCTGCCCTTAATTCTGTTTGTGGGACCTTGCTGGTTGCTAACTGTACAACCATGACTGTACCTTACTTCATTGTACCTGTACCTGTACCTACTTCATTGCTTGTGTAGTGCCAGAGATATACGAATCTGGTGAAAAGATCTAAATAAATGCAGGTTTGTTGCTCTAATATATTTATAAGTATGATTACAGAAGCAAACAATTCAGCAATAAATTTGCAAGAAGTTCATGTTTCAAAGAAACGCTTTAAATGGATACTATGACGTGTGGACTGCACTCTTTGAATTAAAGGGTGATTTAAGGTCTATCTAATACATTGGATTGCATTACTCATTTTTGGATTGTGAACGCCACGTAAATTTGGGAAAGTAACAAAAGAAAATGTAACATCACCAACAGCTTGTGTAACTGAACTGGAATTAACATACAGCCTATACTCATAAAGTACCTTCTTTTTCCTCAGAACACCTGAAAGCATTTAATAGTGATGATGTGTCAACTCTGTTCTATTGTAGGTAAAGGTAATTCATGTACATAAAGATTTGACAAGCCACTTCAAAATGAATGGCTAGATAATTTGTTTTATTGTTCTTGGTTGAGAGATAAATGTTGGGTTCAACACTGGAAGGTACGACCCGGTTTTAAAAGTTTCAATCAGTGCACAGAAAATGTTAACACTGAAGATACTGGTTTTCATATATTTATGAGTATTATCTCAAACTCTTTAGTAGTTAGTAGCAAAAGATTAATATTCAGATTTTTATAATGAAGAGTAACAATTTGATGGGAAATGCAACATGAATTCCTTCAGTTAAAGGGTGTAAGAATGAAGACGCTGGAATAGATTCATTGTGCAATTCTTGTTGGTTAGTTGTTCCTCTTAGAGCAAAGAAGGAACAGAGGAGATATGATTGAAGCCTTTAAAATTGTGAAGGGTATGTACGCAAGAAATAAAGAGAAACCATTTCCACTAGCTAAAATATTGAAAACCAGAGGGCACAGTTTTAAGTTGATTTTCAAAAGAGGTGATATGATGAAATATTATTTTACACAACAATGAATTGTTGTGATGATGTAGCCGAGAGGTTAAGGTCTCAGACTGCTAATATATTGTGCTTTGCACGCATGGGTTCAACTCCCACTCTCGTTGATGTTCTTGATGGTGGGGCAGCACAGTGGCTCAGGTGGTTAGCATTGCTGCCTCACAGCACCAAGGATCAGTGTTTGAATCCACCTGTGGGCAACTATCTGTGTGGTGTTTGCACGCTCTCCCTGTGCTTGTGTGGGTTTCCTCTGGGTGCTCCGGTTTCCTCCCACAGTCCAAAGATGTGCAGGTTAGGTGGTTTGGCCATGGGAAATACAGGGATGTTGTGGGTCTGGGAGGGATGCTTTTCAGAGAGTCAGTATTGACTCGATGGGCAGAATGGCCTGTTTCCGCACTGTAGGGATGCTATGCTATGAGATGCAATGAAATACATTGTGTGGTAGGAAAGATTTAATAGTAGCTTTTCAAAAGAGAATTGGATAGCTACTTGAAGAAGGAACCTGCAGGAATATGGGAAAGAATAGGATGTACTTAAACAAATAGCTCGTCAAAAGAACATACTCAGACTTGATAAGCCAAATGATTTCTTTCTGTGCTGCTAGATGTAAGTGTCTATCATTGTATTCAATGTAAATCAGACAGCATAATGAATAAAACAGTTGCTGGAGACTTGCAACAGACTACCATACAGGAAACTATAGAATTGTAAAATCTAAAAGGGGCCATTCATATTACTTAAAAACATCTGTTTTTGATTTAGAAATACACCTGCATGTAAAAAGAGCACTTTACCAATTGTATTGTTTTGCTTTAAAAAGAAATAATGTATTCTATGGGATTGTCATTAATTGAGGAGTATTAAATTGAGGAGGTCAAACATTTTTTTACATTCATTCTCGGGAAAGGACATTGCTGGCTGAGTCAGCACTTATTGCCCATCTCTAGTAGCCATTGAGAAGGTACTGGTGTGCTCTTTTCTTGAGCTACTGCAGTCCTTTTGCCACACAACGCGATGGTGGGTTTTCTCAATGCGAAGATGGGATGTCACCTTCATAAGGACTGCGCAGTGGTCACTCTTACTGATACTATTATGGATAGGTGCATCTGTGGCAGACAGATTAGTGAGGATGAGTTCAAGTATGTTCTTCATTCTGGTTGGTTCTCTTATGACCTTCTGCAGACCCAGTCTGGCAACTATGTCCTTTGGGACTCGACCAGCTCAGTCAGTAGTGGTGCTGTTCAGCCACTGTCAGTGAACATTTAAGGATCCCACCTGGAATATATTCTGCACTCTTGCCACCCTCAGTGCCACCTTCAAATGGTATTCAACATGGATGAGCACAGAGTTATCAGATGAGGTCGGGCAGTACATGGCAATCAGCAGAAAGTTCCCTAGCTCATGTTTGATTTGATGCCGTGCAACTTCATGGGGTCAAAATTCAATATTGAGGACTCCAAAGGCAGTTGTCTCCCAACAGTGTGCCGCCACTTCTGCTGGGTCTGTCCTGCCATTGGAACAGAGCGTACCCAGGAATTGTGATGATAGTGTCTGGGCCATTATCTGTAACGTATCATTCCATCAGTATGACTATGTCAAGCTGTTGCTTGAGCAGTCAGTGAGATTGCTGTCCCAATGTTGGCCTAGCCCCAGACTTTAGTAAGGAGGATGTTGCATAGTCAACAGAGCTGTTTCTGTCATTGTCTTTTCTGGTGCCTTAGTTGATGTCACATTGTCTGTCTGGTTTTATACCTTTTCTGCTTTCTAGTGGTTCATACATCTGAATGTCTTGTTAGGCCGTTTAAAAGTCATCCATATTGCTCTGGGTCTGGAGTCACATGTAGTCCGGATCAGGTAAAGATGGCAGTTTCCTTTCCTAAAGTACATAAATGAGCCAGATGGGTTTTTATGACAATTAACAATGATTTTGTGGTCATGATTAGACTTTTAATCCCATATTTTTATTGAATTCAAATTCTACCATCTGCCTCGGTGGAATTCAAACCCTGAGCCCCGGATAATTATCTGCTATTTTGGATTACTAATGTATTGACAATAGCGCTACACCTTTTGCTTTCTGACGTAGATATTTTTAATCAACCCATTCAGATATGTTTGACACACTCGTGAGCAGGTAGGACTTGAATGAGGGCCTTCTGTTTCAGAGATACGGACAATATCACCATGCCAGAAGACCCCTAAAGAAACATGAACACTTAAGTGCACCTCAGTTCTCTTAATTGTTACAAACTTCCATGTTACTTTTTAAAAGAATCCTGATGCCAATGTTTGTGTCCAGCTGACACATTGCTATAAAATACTTCTAGAGATGATGCTTTACATTTCCTTTTCATAACATTGCTGAAGTTATGCACAAAGCCCCAAAGTTTTCTTATGGGTTTCACTGAGCTCCTGGTATAATTCCAACAGAATCCATTGGGAAAGCCAAGGCTCATGTCATCTGGGTTGCCATGATTTTGGTAAGTCTTGTTTGCAATTCAAAGAGGTAGAACTTCCACCTACCCTTTACAATGTTGGTGACGCCACAGGGACTGAAACTCTCTACATGTGGAGTCACAGCTTTCCCAGCCAAGCCAAGACTCAGCATCATTTTCTATAGACTATAGTATGCCAATGGGTGCCAATGACCTCTGTGTTTTGGGATTGTTACAACTGAGGCTGGAGGAGTACACTGTCACCTACATCTCACAACATGAAAAAAGAAACAATAGTTTACCTTGTTACCCGTGATGGCAAATTAAATATCTATGTCAAGCTAAATAAAAAAGATCCGTCAATGGTTTATTTAAGAAACACAATTATTGGCATTTTATCAAAACAAAAACCATTCGACGAGGCTGCAATAACCAGTTAGCATACAATTAGAAGTATAAGCATCTGATCCACTAATTAACCCAAAACACACAAACATTCTTCTGGAAAAGAGGAAGCATTGATTTTTTCACTGCAGAAGTTCACTTTAAGAATAAACTTTCTGGCCATTTGGGTTATTCTAGAAGATGAAAGAGATGGACGTGTAGAATATTCCAAGGTATGCCACTCTGATATTCTGGCATGTGTGGTCAAGTCACTAGTCATATGGCTCTCTTTGATGTCTGCTCAGGAAACACAATATTGAAAAATTCCTTCAATCTCTCTTCCAAAGGAAAGAATAAGTTCCAAATGATCACAACATTTTCAGAAATAGAAGAGATCAGCTGGGCCACCCTGCTTCTTGTTCCCCCAATTAATTCCAGATACCAAATCACACTCCATCCAGTCCAGGCAAGGTATAACAACAGAACAAGGAGTTACCACCAGTCGTGTGATTTCTTGGGAACCTGGTTAACAAACAAACTCCACTGTCCTCATAGACTTTTCAATTACCTATTTTAAAGAAACCAATTCCAGGTAAAGCAATTTTGTTTTAACTGGTAGCTGACGAATCAGCTCTCTCAATAAACCAAAAAATATTATACCCTGAAGCACTGAAAGTAAACTGTATTATTGCAATCTCCGTGATGTCCATATAGTCAGTTGAGGGTGCAAGCGAGAAAGTTCTCTGCCAGTAAGTTTTAGTTAAGCTATTGTTTAAGTGATTTATGCTGAAAATTGAAATAACTCCATAGATGCCAGTATCCCGTCACCAATCACCTTTTAATTACAACTGGAAAGTCTTTGACACTAATCCAGCTTCCTCAGACCTAGCTCTCGGTGTGAACAGAACCTCTGACCCTCCTGTTTATATCTGTCAGCCAGGGGTCCCTGAAGGGACCCGGTTAACAGCCCCAATCAGGGAACTCCTATTCTATGAGGGCCACCTGGCTGACCTCATTACAATCATCACAAAATTAATTATAAATTTGATGTGTTTACCATTTGCATTACATTCCTATGGTTTAATGTGTGTTTTTACACTGATTAGGTGGACCTCTTGATCACTGGAATAGTTAATCAACCAGTACACTCCTGGTCCCATAGGCCGCCGGTGAATAAAATGGTTGCTGTATTTCCACAAAACTTTAAATAAATCAAGTTTTCCACAAGCCTTCAATTTCTCCAAAATACAGTAAACATGAAACATCTTCATAACAGCGTGATGAGAATTTGCTGTTGAACGGTGTCCAGGAATGGTCTAGAACCAAAAAGAAGGATAATTGGTTTTCTCTCCTGGATGGCTTAAGAAATGCCCTTCACTGACAGTGATTTTCTTCAGTTCCCCATGACTAACCACACAAAATCTGGAAGAAGGGAATTGGTGAACATGGGCGAAACCATAAAAATTGTGGTTCATGAGTGTTTAAAGCCAAAATATGTCTGACATGCAATATCCTATGTTGAGCTAACATTTTAGGATAAAAATGCAAGTATATATCCCTAGGACTGCAGGGAAATACAACGGGTTTAAGTTCTTTACTCAGTCTGCTAAATAACAAAACATTTGAAATAATGTCCAACATTCAAGATATCAAGGCTAAAACCCTAGGCACCCCCTCTGTATTATGATGATTTCTATAACAGTCCATGGATATCATTGTGGTGTTTTCTGTGCAGGATTGCATGAAATATTGGCTCTTCTGACAGCACAGCTACGGCCAGATGCCAACCTCACAGCAGAAATCGGTTTCTTGACAGAAGTCTTCAGTGAACATAGTTTCAATTCTCTCATGAAGGTATAGTATTACATATTGGGTATTGCAGACATAGTGCTGAACCCTAATGATGTTGTACTGTAAAATAAAACATCCCAGCTAACCCTGGCTTCAGGGCGAGGTTATTAATATTTAATATTTGAATATAGATGGTAATCACATCAATAAGCTTGGTTGGTATTTATTTCATGCAACGTTGAATTAAAGTGTAATATTGATGGCAATTTTTGTAAATCAATAAACAGTAACCATTAGATTTAATGGCTTCTGTTGTTACCTGATTTTAATCTGATTCAGTTCCAAGGTTTTTTTTGCATACCTTGACAATATTATTTGTTTCTTCACCAAATGCCACAGGATGCCAATTTCATACCTGAGCATCCAGAGGAAAATTGACCCCTGAAGCCTGGCTGTTTCATTTACAGTTTACTTAATCACAGCTGATGGGGTAAAGTTGAGTAAATAATCTCTGCTTCCATTACAGATTCATCAGAAACTGCAGCAGTTTGTTAGACAAGGGCCAACTCCTGCCCTACATAGCGCAGCAGCTTTAGCTGAGGATGTAAGTAGCTACAATAAGTCAACAAAGGAAATCCAGTAGTAATCAGCATAACGCTGTTCTTATGATTGCATTGCAAATTTATTACTCTCAGGGGTTAAAATCATAGAATAATTGGATCCCTACAATGTGGGAACAGGCCATTCGGCCAATCTAGTCCATACCAACCCTTCGAAAAGCATTCCATCTAGACCCACCTCTCCACCCTATCCCTGTAACTCTGCATTTCCCATGGCTAACCCACCTAGCCTGCACATCCCTGGACACTATGGGCAGTTTAGCATGGCCAATCCACCTAACCTGCACATCTTTGTAGAACCGAAGCACTTGAAGGAACGTGCAAACTCTACAAACTCACACAGGTTGATTAGCTCAGTTGGCTGGACAGCTGTTTAGTAGTGCTAATGGCATGGGTTCAATTCTTACACCAGCTGAAGGGATTTTCTTTATCTGTACTGTCGTATGAGATGTGGATATTACTAGCAAGGGCTATCCCTAGTTGCCTTTGTTTACATCTCTAGGCCATTTCAGAGGGCGTTTAAGAGTTAACCACATTGCTGTCGATCTGTGGTCACATGCAGGCATAAGATTTCCTTCCCTAAGGGCATAGGTGAATAAAATGGGTTTTTAATAACAACAGTCATTAGCCTAGCTTTTAATTCCAGACTTTTCATTGAATTCAAATTCCACCATCTTCTATGATGGGAATTGAACCAATTTCTCCAGATTAGCCTTTGGGTTACTAGTCCAGTGGCATTACCATCGCAACATCTCCTCTCCACTTTGGATTCAAAAGAATAATTCTTTTATATTGTCAGAGTATACTAATCTGCACTCTATTTACGCAAGGTAAGTGCCATGTGACACCATTAATAGCAGACTAAGTAAATACATTGTATTATTAGTAATGCTAAAGACATAAGGGCAAAATTATGCTGCCCTTGGTCAGTCATTCTCCTCAATCTAATACCAGTTAGGAAAGTATAAAGTCTACTTTCTTAATATTCATTAAAGCATGGTGAACATATTTGAGAGCGTCATTGAGCCAAGAGTGGAAATTTGATCATGTTTGTAGCAACTTATACAGTGCTAATAAAATTCCTTTTAAATGAAATTTCATCTGCCCTAAATAATTTAACAAAGGTAGGAGTCCATTAATTCAGGGACAAACTGAATGAACAGTGAATGTGTAGGGATTTGAAATCAAATTTGAGACAGATTGAGAACAGAGCTGAATCATCGCTTAGATAATATAATTCTCAGGGTAGCTGGGAAGGATAAGAAAGAATATTCATTTCTCTTGGATCAGAGCTTTGAATAAGAAGAAAGTAAGAGGGAAGGAGAATATTCTGAAAAGAATATGGAGAGCACTTTTAAGAAGTGAGAGTAATTAAATTATTCAATAAATGACAAGTTGAATGAAATACTTTATGACTGAAAGCATTGATTTCATTGATCCAAGGTTTCATTCCATTGTTTGTAGACAACTAAATAATGCAAGGTTAGCAGTTAGTTTTATTGGGCAGTTTGTCCATCTGCTTGTACTTACTCCTGCCAAGTGATCTCATATCTTGGTATATCATATCCTCTCTGTCTTGCACCACACTTGTACATCTATTCTCTGAAGTCCATCAAGTAACTTTGCCTAAGTCAACATATCTTTCTGTTGGTCAACACTAGAAGATGTATGAGTACCTTTTTAAAGCTGATCAAATGGCCAAAATGCTGTCATTTTAAAGTTTTTGAGAAGATTCATAGCTCGGGTTGTGGATGATATTATAGACTTGCTCGCTGAGCCAGTGTGTTTGGTTGCAGACGTTTCATCACCCTGCTAGGTAACATCATCAGTGAGCCTCTGGTGAAGCATTGGTGTTCTGTCCCATTTGTTATTGAGACTCCTCAAGATGCACAAGCCAGGCGTCCCCCTTAGACCAATTGTCTTACTACCAGGCACACCAACATATAGACTTGCCAAAGAACTACAACGGAATCTGAAATACTTAGTTGACAACACTACCCACTTCATCCAGTCCTTCCAAGAATTTCTCAACTTCATCAAGGACACCAGAATAGAAGCAGGACAAAATAATGATATCCTTCTACGTAACAGCTCTATTTACATCCAAAAACATCGACCCGGCCAAAGAGACAATTGCCACACAGCTGGACGAATCAGGAAGGTGGGCACCCCACAACACCAACAGCATCAACAAGGACAGCACCCTGAAACCGCTGGATCTGTGCCTCACGACCCATTTCATCTTCAACAACCATACATTCAAACAAATCAACGAAATACCAAATGGGATCCCCTATATCAGGACTGATTGCAGAAGCAGTAATGCAAGGGTTAGAATGAACAGCACTCCTCACTATACAACCCAAACTCTGGGTCCGCAATGTAGATGACACCCTCGTGATTATCAAATGCACAAGACTAGAAGAAACCCACTGATACATAAGCATCCTCACCAGAATAAAATTCACAAAAGAAGAGGAGAACAATAGCCAATTACCCTTCCTAAACATATGGTAGAACGTAAGAACAATGGGGACCTCCAGACTGGTGTATACAGTAAGACCCCACATACAGAAGAGATATTTAATTACTCCTTCATACTAATAAAAATCCTGTCAAAGATTATATTTAATCCAAAATCAGAACCAAAGTAAGTAAACATCCTAAACTACTGGATTCCATCTTTCACAAGACTGATATCCATTTCCTTACTTATTGGGCCCATTTTGTAGAACACAGCTTTTGGACAGTTCATGTCAATCTTGAGGACAAAGTAATATTAAGCCTGTCAAAATATCAAACTGATTCCTCATGAAATGGCACATCAGCCCATTACTCTTGTCTTGGGTGTCAGGCATCTTCTGCTTCTGGTAGTAGCTCTTGCTATGAACTGTCTAAAGAATGAAAGAAACATGGTCTCAGTAACCATCTATTAACTTGAAACGCTACATGTTGCATTAACAAAACTACGGCATAATTAGGAAGGATGTTGTTAAACTGACGACTATAGAAAGATGGTATGGTAATTCAGAACAGTAAATGTAAATTGTTCCATTAAATTCTCTGTAAGGAAACCTCAGCAGCCATTTAGTGGCACAGGGTCAGAACCTGGCTCTGCATAGTTCAGGGTGTCCTTGAACATGTATGGTGACTGCTGACCATGACATATGAACGTAACTAGGAGTAGGAGTAGGCAGTTGGCCCCTCGAGCCTGCTCACCATTTAATACAATCATGGCTGATGACATCTTGGCAGCAACTCCACTTTCCTACCCATTCCCTTTAACCCATTAATCCGTTACTAATTAAAAATCTATACCGTCCTCAAATTAATTTGATATCGTTGCGTCATACTCCCTTCCTCTGGGGTTGTGAATTCCATAGATTCTCAACCCTTTAAGAAGTCATTTTTCTCATCTCTGTTTTAAATCTGCTGCCCCTTATCCTTATCCTACACTGCATTGGTCGTCTTTATATCTAATTAATTTTATGCCAAGCACTTGAGATACGTCTAAGGGTTTTATTAAGGTGAAACACAAATGTGTCATTTTCACATCTTTGCCATCATTGTTTTCTCATAGATATCGGAAGAGCTGCAGAGTGGACAGAACAACAATGACATGAGAGAACTAATGCAGTTATTGGCCAAGCCACACCTCCAGGTAAAGGTTTTATTTTAGTGCAAGGCATCTCATTGGAAGTAAATAATTATCACTTTTAATTTTAGACTACTTAATTAATATTTATGCAGGAATGTCACTAATTCCTAGTGAAATCCATACATTTATTCAGATTCAACCTGGAAAATGCCTATTATGACAAAATTTAAAAAGTGCACAGTACCTCGACTCAGAATTTCAAGCAAGTTCCTGCACTCTCTTGCTTCTGAGTCAGAAGTTCATGCAACAAAAAATTAGCACCTAATCTAGGCTGTTTTTTTTAGTTCAGTAGTTTTCAGATGATACATTAAGCCCATAATCTATCTATCCTCAGAAATAGAGGTAAAATCCCATGGGCAATATTTAAATAATACGGGCATGATGCTCTGACCAGCATTTACTTTGTATCGGTTCTATTAAAATAAATTGGTTAATTGCCTTATGAATGTTTATGGAACCTCAGCGTGAATGCTTACCTTCATTGCTCAGCCCTTTGAGTATAGGATTTGGGATGTTATGTTGCAGTTGCATAGAGCGTTGATGATGCCCCTTCTGGAATACTATGTCCTGTTCTGGTCTCCCTGTTAAAGGAAGGGTATTAAGCTAGAGAGGGTTCAGAAGAGATTTACCAGGATGTTCCTAGGATTGGAGGGTTTGAGTTATAAAGAAAGGCTGGATAGGCTGGGACTTTTTTCACTGGAGTGTAGGAGGTTGAGGGGTGACTGTATAGAAGTTTATAAAATCATGAGGGGTATAGATAATGCAAATGGCAGGTGTCTTTTCCCTAGAGTGGGGATTTCAAGACTAGGGGGCATTTTTAAGGTGAGAGAAGGAAGATTTCAAAAGACATGGAGGAGCATTTTTATTTACAGGGAGTGATTTGTGGCTAGTATCAATATTTAAAAGACATTTAGATAAATACATGAATAAGAAATATTTGGAGGGATATGGACCAAATGCAGGCAGGTTAGTTTAGAAACATGGTTGGTATGGATTGGTTGAACCAAAGGGTTGTGTTTCTATGCTGGATGACCCTATGAGTTTGTGTCTACATTCTTTACGTTACAACACTTCAATGCTACTCCACTGACACATGTGTGCTTTCAAACATCCTGGGTTCATGAAACACTATGTACTTAAGTATGGTCTTTCTCTTCTTCCAGCCATCGTAAATCTTAAAAGAGAGAAAGATTACATATAATGATCAAAAAAAATCCAAAAGAACTATGGATGCTGGAAATCAGAAACAAAATCACAAAGAGAAATTGCTGGGAAAACTCAGCAGGTCTGGCAACATCTCTGGAGAGAAATCACAGTTTCCATTTTGGATCCAGTGACCCTCCTTCAGAAACAGATGTATATCTTCTCTTCTCAATTGAAATCATGCATACCACATAATATTCTCCAGCTAAGAGAATACCTTGAAACTAGCCTTTGGAAATTATACATGTAACCCAACTCTACATGTTCATTAAATTTCACCTGGGAAAATAATTGATTGTGCTGAGCATCACTTCCCCTCTATATCTGAACTTTGGACAACAAACAAATGATAGTACTGACAAATAGAGTCAAAAAGAATGAATGAGGTGGATTGCAAATCTAAGAGAGTAGGTGGGGCTGTCTTTATTTTTAAACCAAGATGATGTCAAAATAGATTTTATGCTGATATAAAAAGGGAGAAGGTGTTGTCTGTTTAGTAAAGGCCAGCCTCATGCCAGATACACATTCAAAGATGTCCATGTTAACCAATACATTAGTGTAAAAATGCACTACAAGCTAACCATTGAGAAAATCCATTCTTTAAAAAAAAGCACCAAACTGTAGTGATTGCAACCAAGTGGATCTCATTGGCTATGGGATCCTTGATTGGGGCTGTTAACCTGGGCCAGTCAGGGAGCTTTGGCTGATAGGGATTCAGAGAGTATCCTGACTTCAGGCACTGACTCTGAGCTGGCTGCTCAGACCCAGTGTACTGTGCACAGGTAAATGAACGGCAAGAGATAACAAGGTGTAGAGCTAGATGAACACAGCAGGCCAAGCAGCATCAGAGGAGCAGGAAAGCAGACGGGCCTAGACCCTTCTTCAGAAATGGGGGAGGGGAAGGGGGTTCTGAAATAAATACGGAGAGAGGGGGAGGAGGATAGAAGATGGATAGAGGAGAAGATAGGTGGAGAGGAGACAGACAGGTCCAAAAGGCGGGGATGGAGCCAGTAAAGGTGAGTGTAGGTGGGGAGTTAGGGAGGAGATAGGTCAGTGCTCTCCTGGACAGGTCAAGGGGGCGGGATGAGGTTATTAGGTAGGAGATGGGGATGGAGCTTGAGGAGGGAGGAGGGGATAGGTGGGAGGAAGGACAGGTTAGGGAGGCGGGGGCGAGCTGGGCTGGTTTTGGGATGCAGTAGTGGGAGGGGAGATTTTTCTGTGCTTCACTAAGAACATCCTCAATGAAATCTACCACCATAAATACCTTAACCTAGGCATTGGCCTAGTGGTATTATCGCTGGACTGTTACTCCAGAGACCCAGATATCATTCTGGGGACCTGGGTTCGAATCCTGCCACAACAGATGGTGGAATTTGAATTCAATAAAGATATCTGGATTAAGAATTTAATGCTGACCATGAATCCATTGTTGATTATGGGGAAAAACCCACCTGGTTCACTAATGCCCTTTAGGGAAGGAAACTGTTATTCTTACATGGTCTGGCCTACATGTGACTCCAGACCCACAGCAATGTGGTTGACTCTGAACTGTCCTCTAGCCAATTAGGGATGGACAATAAATGCTGCCTGGCCAGCGATGTCCGCATCCCGTTAATGAAAAAAAACACGTAGTTGGTATTCCTGCAATCAGAGTAACATTCTATGCAGATGCTTTGGAGCAGATGGTACAGTCTTGAACAAAGTGGTTTGTAGTCAGACTCAACTGTCTCTTTGAGTCTTCCAAGTAGATATTGGTTAAAATGTTCACAACCAAAGGCAATGGCCAGGCATTCTTTCTTGATCATAAAGGTCTTTCTCTTTGTCTTAATGTCCCCAGATACAAATGCAACCAGTTGACTTTGTTGCATTAGGGTTGTTCCAAGTCCTGTTTCACTGGCATCACATGGCAGGGTGACTTCATCATTTATCATAGTATTGTGGTAAAGTGGTAGCACCCTACCTCTAAACCAAGGGGCCTAGATTCAATTTCTATTTGCTCCAGCGGTGTATAATAACATCATTGAACAGGTTGATTAGAAAATATAAATGATCATGAGTGATTGTCATAAAAACCCATCAGGAGGGAAAAGTGCCATCCTTTTGCCTGGACTACATAGAACTCCAAATCCACAGCAATGTGGTTGACTCTTAATTACCTTCTGAAATGGTCTAGTAATCGACTTAGCTCAACTGGGCATGGGCAACAAATGCTGGCTATCATCCCATCAAAGAGTCCATTTTAGAAGAAGTAGCATCAACAGATGGTGATTTTGAAATATAAATAATCCTCTCTCTCACTTTCTATAAATTTATATTAAGCTCAAGAAGTTTTTTTTAATGATAGCAGGAACTGCAGATGCTGGAGAATCTGCGATAACAAGGTGCAGAGCTGGATGAACACAGCAAGCCAAGCAGCATCAGAGGAGCAGGAAGGCTGATGTTTCGGGCCTAGACCCTTCTTCAGAAATGTA
>JAHRHZ010000055.1:8813652-8862362 GCA_024137785.1 Ginglymostoma cirratum | reverse complement strand
ACCCTTCAGAAATGGGGGAGGGGGAAGCGAGCTCTGAAATAAATAGAAAGAGGAGGGGTGAGCCTGGGGAAGGTAGTGTGATGGACCTATCCCACCTACTTTATCCAGTCCCACCCCTCCTCTCTCTATTTATTTCAGAGCTCGCTTCCCCCTCCCCCATTTCTGAAGGGTCCCAACCCGAAACATCAGCTTTCCTGCTACTCTGATGCTGCCTGGCCTACTGTGTTCCCTCTAGCTCCACACTGTGTTATCTCAGACTCCAGCATCAGCAGTTCTTACTATCTCTCTTGATAAATGCAAGCCTTTCTTGCCCAACAGGGAGCGACCATCAGGATGGATGAACAAACAGGCGCTGTTGTAGTTGCACGGATCATGCGCGGTGGGGCCGCAGACCGCAGTGGTAAGTGTCCTTCACACTGCATTGGGGAAAACATATTTGCTACAGAATCATGAACCTATGGCTCAGAAAGAGGCCATTCAACCCATCTTGCCTGTGTATGGTGTTTAATGAGCTATTCAATTATTGCTGCTTATTTGTACTTAACCTCAAATATTTGAAAATTTTCAAGTATTTATCAATTTTGTAGAATTCTACTTTAGCTCTTTGTCACTTTGGATAGTGCGGCACTTTGACAATTCAATATCTTTTCTTTGCATCTATTACTGCATGGGCTTCTCAAACTACAGTAACCATATGGCATTCTCCACTGCTCCTACATTCGATTCTTGGCATAACTACAGAGAACAGGGGAAGGTGATTCTTTTGGCAGTTATTACCACAGCTCCCCACTTGTTTCTGTCCCTCGTAAGCTTTCTGCCAGAAATGACCAATGACACATTCTTATGAGGCCATGCGTATTCCGATAATGAAGGGAAACAATCATTAACATTATTTATATGCTGGAAATTTTGGAACTTGAGAATGTAATTCTGGCACTTGCGGTTACTATAACATAAGAGTGGGGTTGGAAAATCAGAGGGAGCATTCAAAAGGCTGCATTGGCCTGCCACCAATATTTAATTTACCCAGAACCCCGGAAAAGACTGTCCTGCCTCACAGACAAGCAAAAGGCTATCATGTTGCGATAATGTGCAAATCTGTTTTAGTGAAAAATTCTAGCCATTGTCTAATTACCTCTGCTTTTGGAGGCCCACAGCCAGACCAGAAGGTGGAGAAAAGAGTGGTGGCTGATTCACACTTCACATACTTTCACTTGTTCTCATCATTTCTCACTGGTTTCGACATTTTATTCCCCCCATACCTCGAGTTTCCATCTTCCTGTTATCATCATAAAATCCCTTCAGTATGGAAAGAGGATATTCAGCCCATCAAGTCCACACTGACCCTCCGAACAGCATCCCACCCAGACACAGCCACCCAACCGATCCCTGTATTTCCCACCTTGCCAGCACATCCCTGAACACCACAGATAATTTAGCATGTCCAATCCACCTAACCTGCACATCTTTGGACTGTGGAAATAAACCCACGCAGACACAAGGTGAATGTGCAAACTCCACACAGACTCCACAATTACCCAAGGCTGGAATTGAACTCAGGTCCTTGGCGCTTTGAGGCAGCAGTGCAAACACTGAGCCACTGTGTCGCCATTCTTATTAATTTCATTTGCAGCTTTATATTTTTGCTCCATCTGTTTCTGAAATGTAGTTAGTTGTCCAGCAGAAGGTGTCCATGACACAGTTTTCAAGTGTAAATAAAATTGGTGAGGCCGCACCTGGAGTACTGAGAGCAGTTTTGGTATTTAAAAAAATGAAAAACTTGCAATGCAGGCAATTCAAAAGAGATTCTCTCAGCTGGTTTTGGGATGGAGTGGTTGACTCATCAAGAACAGCTAAACAGATTATGCTTTTATTCATCAGAGTTTTGAAGAATGAGGGGTAATCTCATTGAAACACACAAGATTCTGAGGGAGTAGGATAGCTGTTAAAAAGATGTTTCCACTAAATGGGAAACTTTGATCCATGGGACAGAGTCACAGAGGTAATGGGACAATTGGAGTGGGTTCAGAAAAGCTTTAGCAAGATGTTGCCGGGACTGGAAAACTTGAGTTATAGGTACAGGTTGGATAGGCTGGGGCTTTTTCCCCTGGAGTATAGGATGTTGAGGGTGACCTTATGGAGGTTTATAAAATCATGAGGAGCATAGATATGGTGAATAGCAAAGATATTTTCCCTAAGGTGAGGGAGTTCATGAATAGGAAGGCATTTTTTTTAAGGTGAGATGAGAAAGACTTAAGGGACCTGAGAAGCAACTTTTCTCCCCACAAAGGATGGGTTCATATGTGGAATGAACCGCCAGAAGAATTGTACCTGCAGTTACAACAGTTTAAAAGACATTTGGACAGGTACCTGAATATGAAATTGCTACAGGTTAATGAGTCAAATACAGGCAAGTGGAACTAGTTTAGTTTGGGAAACTTGGTTGTCATGCTTTGTGACTCTATGATGCTTTTACTTATTTAAAACTGAGATGCAAAGGAACTTCTTCTCCCAAAGTATAGTGAAAGTCGGGAATTCTGTACCCAGAGAATCATGGATGCTAGATCGCTTAAAGTATTTAAACAGGAGGCTCAAACAGCCAAATGGCCTACTCCTGCTCCTGAGTTCTATGTTTTTATATTCCTCTCTGAAGACTTTCTTTTTTATTCTGCAGGTTTAGTTCATGTTGGAGATGAACTGAGAGAGGTCAATGAAATCCCAGTTGAGCACAAGACACCTGAAGAAATCAGTCAGATTCTGGTATATAATTACTCTTTGTAAATAAAGTTTTAAAGGAGGTTTTATTTTTGTAGGTGTTATTTCTTCATCCTTTGATTTTGCATGAAGGCATCTTTTATGTCTGTTCATCTAAATTCTCAATATATTTTGTACAATATAATGTATTAATAAACATTCCAGCTAAATTTAGATTGGTGTTGTAATTGAAAACAGAGATAATATGATCTTTACGAAGCATTAAGACTTCCTGATAGCTACTTAGCTAGAAATTAGATCCCTGATTTGATTAACTTTTACTTATTGTCATGCATGTATTGACTTCCTTAGCTGTTGGCTAGATACTCAATAAGGCCTGATGATCTCAAACTTTCCTCTCTTTTCTTAATGACAACCCTGGAACAATAGTCCCTTTTGTTAGATTATGAACAAACTGTATTGGATCTATTGAGCAACTGATTCTGGGTAAAGTCATAGGCCATTAGCACTGATTTTACATGTGGACGTTTGCTTCAGGGCAAAGCAATTACACAATAATTGGGCAGAAGGATTAAAACATGTGTTTCATGCAAATCTAATGCTAAACATCTCAAAACACAAATAAAATGCCAGAGTTAAATATAAAAATGTATATGATATGTGATTTTCATGTAACGTTGAATATTATTGTAGCTACAAATGCTTAAGTTTCTTCTTCAAAATTCTGATCCAACATTTTTTAAAAAACTCTTTTATGGGATGCTGGTGTCACTGGCAAGGCCAAAATTTGTTGTTTTAAGTGAATTGCTTTTAGACCACTTCTTAACTTGAACATGATAATTTCCTTGAACAATATGTAATGGAACCTACGAGGGAGCAAGCTATCCTAGATCTAGTCCTGTGTAACGAGACAGGAATAATTAATGATCTTACAGTTAGAGATCCCCTCAGAAGGAGCGATCACAGTATGATTGAATTTAAAATACAGATGGAACGTGAGAAGGTTAAATCCAGTACCTATGTCCTGTGCTTAAACAAAGGAGACTATGAAGGAATGAGGGAGGAGTTAGCTAAGGTAGAAATGGAGCAAAAGCTTTATGGTGGGTCAACTGAGGAACAGTGGAGGACTTTCAAAACGATTTTTCACAGTGCTCAGCAGAAGTATATTCCAGTGATAAGGAAGAGCTGTAGGAAAAGAGAGAACCAGCCATGGATGTCTAAGGAAATAAAGGAAAGTATCAGATTGAAAAAAAACACAGACAAAAAAGCGAAGAGTAGTGGGAAACTAGTAGACTGGGAAATCTTTAAAGGCCAACAGAAAGCCACAAAAAAAGTTATAAAGAAAAGTAAGATAGATTATGAGAGTAAACTAGCTCAGAATATAAAAACAGGCAGCAAAAGTTTCTATAAATATGTAAATTGTAAAAGAGTGGCGAAGGTAAACATTGGTCCTTGAGAGGATGAGAAGGCCAATTTAATAACTGGGAGTGAGGAAATATCCGAGAGATTAAACAGTTATTTTGTGTCAGTCTTCACTGTGGAAGACACAAATAACATGCCGAAAACTAATGGCAAGAAGCTTATAGCAGGTGAGGACCTAGAAACTATCATCATCACTAAGGAGGCAGTGCTGGGCAAGCTAATGGGGCTAAAGGTAGACAAGTCTCCTGGCCCTGATGAAATGCATCCCAGGGTACTAAAAGAGGTGATGGGGGAAATAGCAAATGCACGAGTAATTATTTACCAAAAGTCACTGGACTCTGGGGTGGTTCCCGCAGATTGGAAAACAGCCAATGTGACGCCATTGTTTAAAAAAGGAAGTAGACAAAAAGCAGGTAACTATAGGCCAGTTAGCTTAACTTCGGTAGTGGGGAAAATGCTTAAATCTACCATTAAGGAAGAAATAGCAAGACATCCGGATATAAATTGTCCCATTGGGAACACCCAGCATGGGTTCATGAAGGGTAGGTCATGTTTAACTAATTTGGTGGAATTCTTTGAGGACAATGGGGAATCTGTGGATGTGGTGTATCTGGATTTCCAGAAGGCATTTGACAAGGTGTCACACCAAAGGCTGCTACGTAAGATAAAGTTGCATGGTATTACAGGTAATGTATTGGCATGGATAGAGGATTGGTTGACCAGTAGAAAGCAAAGAGTAGGGATAAATGGTGTTTTTCTGGTTGGCGGTCAGTGGCTAGTAGTGTGCCTCAGGGATCAGTTTTGGGACCGCAATTGTTTACAGTTTATATAGATGATTTGGAGTTGGGAACGAAGTGCGGTGTGTCAAAATTTGCAGATGACACTAAGATGAGTGGTAGAGCAAAGTGTGCAGAAGACACTGAAAGTCTGCAGAGGGATACAGATAGTCTAAGTGAGTGGGCAAAGGTCTGGCAGATGGAGTACAATGTTGATTAAGTGTGAGGTCATCTATTTTGGTAGGAATAACAGCAAAATGGACTATGTTTTAAATGGTAAAAAATTGTAGCATTTCTGCTGTGCAAAGGGACTTGGGTGTCCTTGTGCATTAATCGCTCAAAGTAGGATTGCAGGTGCAGCAGGTAATTAAAAAGGCAAATGGAATTTTGTCTGCCATTGCTAGAGGGATGGAGTTTAAAAACAGGGAGGCTATGCTGCAGCTGTATAGGGTCCTGGTGAGGCCACACCTGGAGTACTGTGTGCAGTTTTGGTCTCCTTACTTGAGAAGAGATACACTAGCACTGGAGGGGGTGCAGAGGAGATCCACTCAGTTGATTCCATACTTGAGAAGGTTGGATTATGAGGAGAGACTGAGTAGACTGGGATTATACTCATTGGAATTCAGAAGAATGAGGGGAGATCTTATAGAAACATATAAGATTATGAAGGGAATAGATAAGGTGGAGGCAGGGAAGTTGTTTCCGCTAGCAGGTGAAACTAGGACCAGAGGGCATTGCCTCAAAATAAAGGGAAGTAGATGTAGGACTGAGGTCAGGAGGAACTTTTTCACCCAAAGGGTTGTCAATCTGCAGAATTCCCTGCCCTGTGAAGCGGTTGAAGCTACCTCGCTGAATGTTTTTAAGGCAAAGCTAGATAAATTTTTGAACAGTAAAGGAATTAAGGGTTATGGTGAGTGGGCGGGTAAGTGGAGCTGAGTCTCAAAAAGATCAGCCATGATCTTATTAAATGGCGGGGCAGGCTCGAGGGACCAGATGGCCTACTCCTGCTCCTAGTTCTTATGTTCTTACGTTCTAACTTTTATTATCCATTTTATTGAATTTACATTTACCAGTCGGTTCTGAGGAACCCGGGTTCTGAGGAAATGTCACTGGACCTGAAATGTTAATTCTGATTTCTCTTCACAGATGCCACCAGACCTGCTGACCCTTTTTAGCAAATTCTGGTTTTGTCCCTGGAGCATTAGCCTATGTCTCTGGATCACTTAATCCAGTGACATTATCACTGTGCCACCACCTGCCCTTATTGGCAGTAGCATTAAACTCTTTACACATGTTAAAACCTTTCCAAAATCAACAAAGAGAAAAGAAATGCTGCAGATAAAATCACTGTTTGATGATAATATCTCACCAATAATTTCCATGCCATCAGAACCATAGGACGATTACAGCACGGGGGTGGTCATTTGGCCCATTATGATGTACCAGCTCTCTGCGACAGCAATTCACCTAGGCCCACTCTCCTGTCTTTCCCTAGAAGACCTGAAAATGCTTTTCTGCAGTTCATTATCTAATTCTGTTTTGAAATCAATGACTGAATTTGCCTCACTCTCAGATAGTGCATTCCAAAGATGAACCACTCACTGCATAAAAGAAATTTCCAACATCGCCTTTTCTTCTATTGTCAGTTACTTTAAATCAATATTATCTGGCTCTCAAGTCCCCAGAAATAGGAATAGCTTCTTTCTCTCTACTCTGCCCAGACTCCTTGTGATTTCGAGCACTTCTATCAAATCTTTTCTTCTCTTCTCTAAGATGTGGAGGTGCCTATTTTGGACTGGGATGGACAAAGTCAAAAGTCACACGACACCAGGTTGTAGTCCAACAGGTTTATTTGAAGTCACAAGCTTTCAGAGTGTAGCCCCTTTGTCAGGTGAAGTGAGAGAGAAGCACACAGTATACCGAAAGTATAGACAGAGAGATCAAGGGCAGAGAGATCAAAAGATCATACAAATGGTGTGAGTGGAGTGTCAACTAATAAATCAAAGCAGTTGATCAAAAGTATTGGACTGTGTGAGTAAAATGTCATCAACTGAATAACAAGCAAAGGGATACCCTATAATCTGATTAAATGAGGCAGAGAGATAATTACAAAAAATTGAAAATAACGTAGTGCTGGAGACAAACCACATGACTGGAATAACATGATAGGTATAACAGTCACGTGTTAAGTGTCTAACCAAAGTAATAAGTAATCCCAAACAGTACAGACTATTTAAGGTAGAGAGTTACTAACAAATTATCAAGGTGATGGTGTCAAAACAGGACAGTAAAGACGATTTTACAGATACAAAATAGTGTGGTGGGGTCACATATAGTGCGACGTGATCCCAATATCACGGTTGAGGCCATCTTCATGGTACAGAACTTGGCTATCAGTTTCTCATGGCTAGGAATCACTGAAATGGCTACATAGCCATATCAACAAGTTTTATCCTACCATCAGACATACCATGGACTACTCTTCAGAATCAGTCTCATTCTTGGGCACATGCGTCTCCATCAAGGATGGATACCACAGCACCTCACTCTACTGCATGCCCACGGATAACTTCAGGATACTGCACTTCTCTAGCTTCCATCCAAAACATATTAGAGAAGCCTTGTCCTCCGGACAAGACCTGCACATACACAGGATCTGCTCAGATGAGGGGGAATGTGATGGACACCTAAAGATTTCGAGGGACAACCTCATAAGAACAGGATACAGTGCTCAACTCATTGATTGCCAGTTCCGACATGCCACAGTGCAAAACCGCAATGTCCTCCTCAGAAGACAGACGGGTGAAATGGCCGATAGAGTACGCTTTGTCATCCAGTACTTCCCCAGAGCGGAGATACTTCACAATGCTCTTTGCAGCCTTCAATAGGTCATCGATGACGACGAGTATCTCGCCAAGATCATCCCTCTGCCTCCATTTCTCGCCTCCAAACAACCACCAAACCTTAAAGAGTTCATTGTTCGCCGCAAACTACCCAGCCTTCAGGACAATATCAAACGTACATCACAGGTTGCCATGGCAACCTCTGCAAGACATGTCAGATCATCGACATGGACACTGCTATCACACTTGGGAACACCACCCACCACATATACGGCAGATACTCATGTGACTTGGCCAATTTCGTCGATCTCGTACGCCACAGGCAAGGATGTCCCAAGGCACGGCATGTTGGAAAGAACATGCAGACCCCACGACAACAGATGAATGGACACCGCGCAACAATCACCAAACAGGAATGTTCCCTCCCAGTCAGAGAACACTTCAGCGCTCAAGGACCTTCAGCTTCCAATCTTCGGGTAAGCATCCTCCAAGGTGGCCTTAGAGATACACAACAATGCAGAATCGCCCAACAAAAACTGGTAGCCAAGTTCCATACCCATAAAGACAGCTTCAACCGTGATCTTGTGTTCATGGCACGCTACATGTGGCCTCACCACACTGTTCTATAAAATCTTCCTTATGGTCCTGTTTTGACACCAGCACCTTGATAAAAGGAGTTTATGGTGGTATTATTGCTAGTCCAGACACCCAAGTATATTCTACAGACCCAGGTTCAAATCCCACCATGGCAGATGGTGAAATTTGAATTTGATTTAAAAATTGCTGGAATTGCAAATCTAACGATGACCATGAATCCATTGCCGATTGTCAGGAAAACCCACCTGGTTCATTAATGGCCTCTAGGGAAGGAAACTGCCATCTTTACCTGGTCTGGCCTATATGTGACTCCAGACCCACAGCAATGTGGTTGACTCTTAACTGCCCTCTGGGCAACAAGGGATGGGCTATAAATGCCGGCCCAGTCAGCACTTTTGTTATTCAGCTGTTGACACTTTACTCACACCATCTAACACTTTCGATCACCTGCGGAGACTTATAATTCGACACTCCACTCACACCATTTATATGATTTTTTGATCTCTCTGCCCATAAATTCTGTGTGGCTCTATCTCACTTCACCTGATGAAAGGGCTGTGCTCTGAAAGCTTGGGATTTCACATAAACCTGTGGGACTATAGCCTGGTGTCTTGTGACAGCTGATGTTCTCTAGGGAGAACAGTGCAATTTTCTTCAAGTTACCCAATAAACTAAAGTTTCTCCTCTCTTGGAGCATTTTTATTCATCTTTCTGCACTCTTTTTAATGTCATCTCACCAGCAGACCTCATTGCACAGTTGAGAACATAATAACGTTAAATAACAAAGATAGTAGATAGTAAACTCCCGATGCAGTGTAAGTTATCATTTTACATCACTCTTCAAAATGACCTGACAGCAGTCAAAAGCATGAGCAAACCTGGAACTGTCTGTAGAACAATTTTTGTAAGATGTTGAACGTGTTTTAGCCTCAGCTTAAAAAAAGAAATTGACTGTAACTGAAATGAACTAAAGGAATGGGTAAAGGTCCCACCTGATACAACAGTTTGACTTTTTCAATCTTTTATCTGTGCAGGCCCAGTGTCAGGGTTCAATAACATTAAAGCTAATTCCAGCTGTCAATGAAGAGGACCAGCTTAATGAAACTAAGGTAAGGAGAGTGTATGATTTTTGGGCAGGCTCAATCAGTAATAAAGATGCTTCATTTTATTATTTAACAGAGGATGTTGTAATGTTAATAGCTTGAACAAGCATTTGACAAAGATTATCTTAGCAATGTATGCTAATATGTAGGAGGCTTGAAATGGTGAATATCTGGCTAATGGTAAAAAAAAGAGAAAGCTAAAAAAAACTTAATACAGGTTTTCTAAATAAGAACTCAAATTAGAGAAGTTGACCTGGAGGCACTGGGCAGTATTTAATGCTGTCCTCTGGGTCATGCTTGTTGGGGGGGCGTGGGGGGAGGCGATAGTTAATGGGGCAGGAATGTCACTGGTGAGGACCTCATCACTTTTCTCTTTGCATTTTAATCATGTTCATGGTGGAAAGAGCCATGAAGACCTGCCCACACACCACCAACTGATAGATTTTACCACTGCTTACTTACAGGCATCACTAAGTAGATCTGTAATCACGCTGGAAACTGAGGCAGCTTGATTGTGGTCCCCTGGAGTGGCAAAGGGGGCAGAGACCCTCATTTATATGCACTCAGAAGCTTCCACTGACAACCATCCCCTGCTGATGCTACCAACTGTTCAAAACCTTTCCTACCAACACTTACTCTACAATGCTGATTCTATGGAAAATATATTCCCCACAGCAGTCACTAGTTCCTTGATATCAGATTGACCAGCACCTCTTAGCGAGTGGGATTTCTTACTTCCTGGATCTTGATCCCAAAAGAAGGCTTGCTGGTGACCTTTTCATTGCCTGATTGCCTTGTAATTTGTCACATCTTTTGTTGACTCTCTATACAATGGCTGGTACTCCCATTAAATCCACAAAATTAGCCCCCATATTCACAATGGTGAAAAACATGCATGTCAATAGACCAATGCAAATAAATGTATTATTGGAGAAAAGACACAGGGTATTGCTGAAGAGGAGAGTAAGTAGGGTTTAAATGGTCGAAATTGGGTAGGCTTGTTGCAGATAATTATTAATATTTAGTTAAGGCAAATGCTTAAAAGCACTCAATAGCCACCTCATTTTATGAGTTTCAGGCAGTCTGCTGCTTAGTTTGAAGAGAGAACACTCCTTCGTAGCATGCAGAATTGTTTGTGTCTCTCCACAAGTGCGTAAGAGAATTGCACTGAGACCTGAGCAGTGGAGCTTGGATGCCCCAGTGTGTTAGAAAACTGTTTAGCAAGGACAACTTGCACCATGGTAGCTCAAGGATGGGCTTTGTCACATGAAACTTGTTAGTGATTTCCCACATTTCCCATTCCTTGATGCAAAAGATGTCTGCTGTACATCTTGCTCAGAAACATTTATCCATATAGGACACTAAGATGGGAGTTGGGAGTAGGTGGATGAAGGTCACTTTCAAAAAATGGTATAATGTTCTCAGAAAAATTGAAACAGTTAAGAAAATATCACTGTGGTACTTCTGTCTTTCTGTTGGTGACAGATTTGCTCCAACTGCTGTTTTTGTTCATTCAATTTAATTCTTATAATCTTTCAACCTGTGCGAGTAATGTTTCCCAGCAGGTCTAGAAAGGTGACATCTTTTTCTTCTTTACTGCTGGAGATACTACAGCATGTCGGTGTCACTTGGTCCTTCAAAAAATTCACACCATATGCCTCCTATCAGATGCTACTAAATGCCGTTGTTATCAAAGCTGAAAAGTTCATCTTCAGAAAATGAAATTCCAATAGGTGTCCTTCGGCCTCTTCTGCAAATCATTCACAATGAAGTTGCATTTTATAAATGTCGTGCTTTTCTTACCCATTCAGTTACAATTCTGATGGTGCAGCTGCTGATTTTTCCAAAGACTGCTCTAATGATTCTCACTGTTATCCTCCAAGAATTTCTGGTGAAGGACATTTTGGCTGCGACTGATAGCAAGTTTCACTTTCAATGGGTTTGTTAACAACTTTGCTTTCAGGACTGCAGTAAGATCTCTGGTCCTGATTTCACCTCTTTGCCTCAAAACATGTGCTTCTGAACTTACACTGTCCTACATCATCATTTCAATGTCTTACTGCCATTCCTATCTTTCTTGTTTAAAGCACTGGCATAGATCTGTAGCTCGGGTTGTGGATGAGGTTGTTGACTTGCTCGCCGAGCTGGCTTGTTTTTGTTCAGATGTTTCATTACCATGCCAGGTGACATCATCAGTGGAGTCTCCGATGAAGTGGTGTTATTCAACTCCGCTTGGAATACTGTTAAACTGATGCCCTTCATTGTCTGAATGTACAGATATTAATATCTGTGTTATTTAATAACTGGGACAAGGTAACCATAGTAGCCCAAGCCAAACATAGACATGCACGGGAATTCCTATAGACATGGTTCTCCACCCATACTTCAATCAACAAACATATAGAATTGGACCCCATATAGAAACCCATACAGATCAAAACTGGAAATGACAGTACTCACCATAACAGACCAGACAGCATAAATCCCAAGCGGAGTAGAATAACATCGCTTCATTGGAGGCTCCACTGATGACACCTAGCATGATGACAAAACATCTGAACAAAACCAAGCCAGCTCGGTGAGCAATTCAACAACCTCATCTTTCTAGTCTGTTTTGTGGGTGGCAGTTTATCCCATATTCTTTTCCAATTAACTTAGAGTCTTCTCGTTCGCTCTCTCTTTCTCCTTCATTAAAATGACCAATTCCAAGCATTATCTAAGCAGATCAAATTGCTTTTCAGATAATTCCAATCAACAACTTCCGGTAGAACGAATGCAGTCGATAGTCTTGTTTGCATTGCAATGGCCCAGTAACTGTTTTCTGACCTTCCCTGTGCTCTTGATAAAATTCTTAATTCTTCCAAGTCTAAAAATATGAAACTTCTTCATTTATCTAATAAGTCTAATCAACAAGTAATAGCTCTTATTTTCATTGGCTTCACCCTATCATTACTGAGTTTATAAACTCCCATGATCATTAATGAGATTTTCATATCTTCTTCATAGTGAAAGCAGGCTCCAAAAATGTTCTTTCTCTTTCATTTATTACCAAAACAACTCTGAACATTCTATTAAACTCATCTATCCAAGGCTTGCAACCTATAACCATGCTTGGGAATGTTGTTCTAATAACCCTGCCTTTTTTAGTTAGACTGCAGGACAAAGGTTGGTATTGAATAGATATTTCTTTTCTTATTTGCAGCCCAAACTTTCTCTCTATTTCAATTTTCTATTGCAACAATTTAAATTGTGGCCCATATGTCACTTCTCTCCAAATATAAACAACAGAAAATAACAGATAACAGAAATCAGTGGGTTCATCATACCACCCACACCTGGGTAATATCATGGGAGAGGCAACAAAATGTCAAAAAGAGAAAAAGAAAATGTGGCAATTTTTCTCAGACTCTCTCAAGCAGCTGATGCCAAGACAAGAGATCACACTACAGTTTAAACATTAACTGTTGATTTTTATGATGCACAGCCTCTATGTATGTTTTACATTTGTCCACAGCCTCAAAACTCTAAGTTCCTGATATTCATCAGTTTTATCCTTCCTGCTTTATAATCATCATAGAACTCAAGCTTGATATAATCTGAATATATTGATTTAGATTTTCTTTATCTCTAATTTTTAATCTTGATGGTGTCTTGTGGCGTGAAACTTGACATCTGTCCTTAGTTTCTAAATCAAACAAATCACAGTCCATTACAGGCTGATGCTTATATCTCATTGATCTGTCCTTTCTGCTACTAAAGTTCTAATTGTTATTACATGCAGCTCATTGTCGAAATGCAATCTAATTTAACTCATTTCAACATATGGAACAAATTGTACCAGACCCTATGAAGCATTTAAAAGTTATTTTGCTTCTATCGTTTTTAGATATATACAAACATTTACTATCCAACATTTCACAGAAGTGCAGGAAGCATTTGTTACTATCATTATACAAACCACCTACTATTATTAATGCTATTTTAAAACATTATTACAGGAATTATTTATTCTGTTCATTATCTCTTATGCTCCTGAAGGTGTTGATCAATGCTTAGGTAAGGCTTTGTACAAATTTTTCAGAACCTCATTCACACACTAATTCTTAACACACAAGTCTACAAAATGGGGGCTATTCTATTACGGAAAACCACAGACACATTTAATTGCATTTTTATCTCATGCTCACACCTGCGCACGTATTAGCAGGATTTACTGGTTCATCAGTCCAAATTGGAACTCCAGCTACTTTTTCTCTCTCATCTCTAATCCAGGGCCATTGAAATCAACTCCCACTGCCTCTTGGCTGTGGTCCTAAATAGCTTGCTTTCAGGCCCTGATTGAATATTTTAAGTGAAGCTCCAGAAGAACCATGGATTTTATTAACTATAATACTGTACCAGACCATTCTTTTTTCTGCTCGAGTTAATCACTGCTGTAGATTTTATATAACTATTAGTCAGCTAGTTTTTCACAAACCATCCAATGTGCCTATTTTGAATCCTGATTCCAGGCAGGGGCTGAATAGCCCCAAATGTTGAAACTTTATGTTATAGCATAGTGTTATTGTCTTGGCTCTGAATGACATCTATATTGCAGTGTATGACATGCTTATGCCTTGTCATACCACATTGAAGGCTTCCTAACCTTCTCAACGTACAGTGGAAGTGAAAAGGGTAAACGTAGTGAATTAAAAACAAACAACATTATAAGGCATAGTGCAAGATACAAAATCAACCGGAAATTGTTCTGTTCACAACCATTGTGGAGCTGAGTTCTGCATTCAGTGCACTCTGATGAATGAGGTTAAGTTTTTGTTGGGGATCAGCTCAGTTACTCAGGGAAAAGAGGTAAATGGAGGCATCTGAACCTAAACCCTGTACAAAACTACACATCAAGATAAAGCTGATGCCAACTGAATATATAGTCAAATAACTTTTAAGTTCTAAGATAATTCTCTTGATTGTGAACAGAAATGCAAGAAATACAGCAGCATTATAAGTTGATATTTTATACTTGGATTTTCAGAAAGCTTTACACAAGGCTCCACGTCGACGATTAAGGGCTAAGGTAAGGAGCCACGGAATAGGAGGTAAAGTATGCTGCTGATTAAGTAATTGGCTCAAATTTAGGAAACAAGTTAGCCTGAAATGGGAACTCTCCAGGCTTGAAAGAGGTTGTGAATGAGATCCCCTGCCCCACCCCCTGGGTTTAAAGTTTGAAACAGTACTATTTTACACCTTGTTATCTCGGATTCTCCAGCATCTGCAGTACCTATTATCTCTGATACTATTTTAAAACCTTGTAGGAAGCAGGGCAAGTAGACGACAGACATAATTTAATATGGGTAACTAAAGTAATTGCTTTGGGGCAAGGAACCAAAACAAGATTGTCGGCTTTAAATGGAAAACATAGTGAGGCCACACTGATCAGCAACCACTACTGCTCATAATGGAAAAGAATACAAATCTATCAGCAAGGGGGAAAGTAGTAAACAGTATTTGCAGAAATGAAAATCAATAAAATTGTTTTAGAAGGTGTCAGATCCATCTGGTCTGGTCACCTAACCATAGGAAGGGTATTCAACTTGGCAAAGTACAAAGGTAAGAAATGAAGACTATTTCAGCTATTAGAAAGTTAGGTCATCATTAAGGGACCTGGGATTCTTTAGTGAAATAAAAGTCACTGATATGTCCCAAAATGAAGTTTACGAATTTACGAAGAAATTTTACTATGGTGAATTTTTACTACAGCGGATAAACTAAAAATAAATAAATTATTTAAAAAGTCAGACCATTCTTTTTTCACTTAAAAAGAACACTGGATTTGCAGAATAGGTTACCTGGGAAAGCCGCAAAGTGTTTTTAGACAATTGGTTCTAAATTAATGACATTTTTTTTCCATAGGTACATGTGAGAGCC
This sequence comes from Ginglymostoma cirratum, assembly GCA_024137785.1. Taxonomy (NCBI): domain Eukaryota; kingdom Metazoa; phylum Chordata; class Chondrichthyes; order Orectolobiformes; family Ginglymostomatidae; genus Ginglymostoma; species Ginglymostoma cirratum. The sequence continues at coordinate 8,846,987 of JAHRHZ010000055.1, read as the reverse complement.
TTATTTGACTATGACCCAAGTGAGGATAGAGCGATTCCCTGTAAAGAAGCAGGGTTACCTTTCAGGAAAGGGGATGTCCTTCAGGTTGTGAGCCAGGACGACTCTGTGTGGTGGCAAGCAAAGCGTGTGGGGGATGCAAACCTGCGAGCGGGCCTTATTCCATCAAAAAAGTTTCAAGAGAAGTATGTTGCTGCACATTTTTTGTTCTTAGTGGCTCATAGGTCGAAGATGGTTTAGAATTTACGATTAATATTATCTGGCTTATCTATCAAATTCCAATGGCTTAACAATAGATATTCAGCTACACAGAAGTTTAAGTCTTAAGATCATTATCTCTTGATGTTATCTACCTAAATTATGTTTGTTCTCAAATGACAAAAGTTCTGCTCCACCAACAATGCAACACAACGTTATCCAATACATTTCAATTGTTTTTTTTGTTAGCCAATACTACAGGGGAATTAAAGCTGAACATGTTCAAGGTAGCTTCACCTCATTAATAATCAGAAATGAATGATGTGTACAATATTGCTACGTTATATTTGCAATTAAAATTGATGTATTTGGGACAACTATGTGCCTTCTTCAGTTGGACAAGTTTTGTAAGAATATACTGTACCTTAATTTATTGGAAATACTGCACAAACATATATTCTTTTAGCGGTAATGATACAACTAATGAGACTCCGTAGCGTTCTTTCATTCTCATCTGCCATAAAATTATTGTGTGGGGTTTTCCTATGAAATAACATGGAATTAATTTTCAATTTGTTATATTTTCACATATCCACATTTTATTATGGGCTTTGGGCGAAATGCTCCTTTCAGTGAACCATTGAAAAATTACAACATGCTCTACAGGAAATCTCTGACATGTGAACAGAACAAGAAATTGTCTAGCTCCTGAATCAATCAGATAAAAAAATTATTTGCAGAGCAGGGTGTGACCCAGAATGTCAAAGTTAGAGTATTAAATTAAATGTCAAATCAGATAAAGAAAGCAAAATGAGAGAAGGTGAATTGGATTACGAGAGAGAAATAAACAGAGAAATTTTTAAAATTACAGGATTTTATTTTTAATATTCCTGAAAATAATGAAAATCAGAAAGATCATGGTTCTGTGTTTGTTAACTATTATGCCAGAGGGAATGATTGGTAGCAGTTAACATTTACTATTTTACTAAAAAGGGTTCTTAGACTGGAATGAGAAGCCTTTTTTTGGTATGGATTTAATATGTTATGATCCCAGCCAATGGTCATTTTGGACTAATCAGATCCCAGAATGAAACCTGGCTTGATGGATCGTAGGTTTAATTTTATCAGTTACTACAGTGGTCAATCACTGAACATATAACACAAGGCTGCCTATATTCTTTAAGAAAAGTACACAAGTTCCAGACACAAGAGAAAAAAAGCAAAACAAATGAGACAGTTGCAAAAGATATTAATATAAACAGCAAAAAAAAGTTTCAATGTAACTCCCAACAATTTATTTTCTATGTACTTAATCCCAGAGAAATATCACCCGACATCAATTCTTTGATTTCTTACTTTATTGACTCTGTCCTTCTTGGACTGCTGGGACCTTTTTATGACATTCCCCTCAAGTTTGCAGATATGAACGTTTTTCAATTCTAATGGCCTAAACTGCTTTCCAGCTCTGAAAATGTGAGAATTTCTGTATGAAGTCTCATAGTTTGGAGGCTTCACAGCCTAAAACACTTCAATATGGGTGAAATTCTCTTGTCAATAGAAATCTAGTGCTCTGAAGTCAACACCAAACTACTGGCCTCAGATCTGTTTTTGTCTGATTGTCAGAAACTGAGCAGTATGAACATTACATTCACCAACACCACAGATGTCCTGCTAGGCGTTTACTGCATCAGTGCCTTCTTAGAATTTATCGCTTTAATACACTATACAAAATCAATTGTTAAAAATCATAGAACTGAAACTACACATCTGACTCTATCTTAATCATTGCAAATGCTCATATGATAATAATACATAGTATTGCTTTGTCATCAGTATGTGACAAACAAGATAAGTACAGCAACTTTACATTGTTCAATGTATCTGAAAGGTGAAATTCTCAGCATTGTGCAACTTTTGGTGGAATGAGGCATTTTAGAGAACCTTGCTGATTGGTGCACCTAAAGGTACACGTGGGGATGTTGTCCAATTAACACATTAAAAGGGGTGAGTGGTGTTAACCACACCAGTCAGCAAAATCAAGCCCACCCTGAACGAGAAATTTGCCTTGAGTAATGTAATGACTATCCATGTCATATTACGTACAGAACAAAAATTATTATTCACCAAGGTTACTGAGAAAATGCAAGATATGGTATTGTAAATTATAGTTCAAATTGAGTACAGCTTGAGTTGCTAATTATTCTCTGACACCTTGGCCTAATGTTCACAGGAAAGTCTGGACAGTTAATGCCAGAATGCAACAATAGGACAACAAAACCAAATAAATCCTGTTCTTACAAGCAATTTCTGCACCCTAATTTAGAGGCAGTAATTACTCACACTGCCACAGCTAAGATGAGCCAATCCAACATATGGTTTCAAATCTTATATCTTCCTGGGCTTTATGACTCAATACTACATTGGATGCTATACTTCCAAATTAAGCCATTGACGTATCCAAAAGAGCACTTTCTAGATAAACAGTCTTTGAAGGGTACATAAGCAACTTATAATATGTGTGTGTGAGTACCAACATGGGTGCCTTTTTCCTTCATTTGATAATGTTGACAGAATACTTTATCAACATTCTCTTTTTTATTTTCAGACGACTTGCCTACAGGCAAAAAAAAGCTAATGTGGAACAAGAGAAAAGCAGTAAAAGATCATCCTGTAAGGAGACGACAAATACAGTTACCTTCATTTTGTTTCCTGCTGCCTATGCTTTAACTGTCCAAGGTTTAGTGTGGTTCAAAAAGCAATGCTGAGCAGGACTAAAATGTTGAGGTTCCTGTGGGTTACTCCCAGTTGCTGAAGCAGTTGAGTCATTGAGTATGAATCACAGAAATGATGGAGATTCCAACATGACTGCCTCATTTGGGCAAGCTGTTTGGGCCTCAGCTGTTGGGCTGTATGGACATTTGTTGTTCTTAAGTGCAATTGCCTTACTTCCACAAGAATTGTAGAGCACAGCAATACTGATACTGCACCTGAGACCAGGTTGTTTACCTCATCGTGGGCATAAGCATGACTGTGACAAGAAGACAATATTCAAAACATTGTCAGCATTTTCATTTTATTATTCATTAACGGGATGAGGGCGTTGCTGGCTAGGCAGCATTTATTGCCCAGAGGCCAGTTCAGAGTCAACCACATTGCTGTGGGCCTGGAGTCACATGTAGGCCAGACCAGGTAAGGATGGCAGTTTCCTTCCCTAAAGGACATTAGTGAGCCAGATGGGTTTTTCCCAACAACCGACAATGGATTCAAGGTCATCATTAGATTCTTAATTCCAGATATTTTATTGAATTCAAATACCATCATCTGCTGTGGTGGGATTTGACCCTGGGTCCCCAGAATGTTATCAGGGTCTCTGGATTAACAGTCCAGCAATAATACCACTAGGCCATCGCCTCCTCCTAAAACAAAATACTTCAAAATTAGAAAAAGGTGGGGTGGGGGAACCTAAATCATTATGTAGGACTGATTTTGCAAAAATAATGATTAAACATTCCTATAGTAGAGACAAAGACCAAGGACATGTAGGTTTTGTAATTTTACGTGTACTAATCACCTGTTCAGAGATGTTATTTCACACCTCTGGAGCAGGTGGGACTGGATCCTTGGTCCCCTGACACTACCACTGTAACATGAGAGCCCTGTAATGCAAAGCCCATGAGTTACTTGATGCAGTCAGATAGCATCTAGGAAACATAACTGATGTCAGTGCCCTCCACATGGTTACGAATAAGATATAATGAAGCCTGCCACTGCTGTTATTCAATTCTGCTAGAAGAGTTTGGCATGCAATCAGTTCTGATGATTGCAATTATTCTTTTGGATAAAATAGATAACTCATGAGTAAGAACAGCATCTGCAAATTAGAATGCTGAAACATAGGCTGGATTGCCTTTTCTCAAAGCCTCCCCCCTCCCTACCCCTTCACCTTAGGTTGCAGGAGAGCCATGTTTAATCAATGAATGGACAGTTAGTTGCTGTGGGCTTAGGGATAATGGTCTCAGTTGATTTGATAATGAACCTAACCGGGGCCTTGTTGGATCCCACGTCTTCTGCCACTTTCGCCTTATGATTTAATGGGGGAGCAGGTGGTGGTGGGCCAGGTGGGAGGCTGGGCAGAAGGGTTTGCTGCCACCTAGAGACCTCTCCCACAATTAAGTGAGCTGCCGTTGTTCCTTCAGTGATTTGATGCATTAAATCCAATGCATAGAACTTTACTTCAAAAAAAGCAGTCATGTTCTGCCCCATACCCCTGCTTTCAGTCAGTAAACCTGCAAGCTCCTCATCTTCAAATGCCTGCTCAACTCTCTGAAATTTTTTTGAGTAATCAGTTTCTGCCACTTTTCAAGATGAGCATTTCAGATTCTGAAATCTAAGTGAAAAATGTTCTCATCTCCAAAGACTGTCAACTGGAATAAAAAGAAGGAAAAACTGAAAATTCTGCAAATCTGAAAAATACGAGTGAAGTTGGCAGAAATGCTCAGCAGATCAGTCAACGACTGAAAAGAGAAAAGACAGGTTATGAGGTTTGGGTATGTCCTCTTCATCAGAAAAAATCTGAATCCAATGAAGAGTGGACACACAAGATATCAGTTAGGGCTGTTATCATAGACACCAACTTCCTCCTCTTTACTCATGACAATTAGATAAAGGTTCATCCTGACACAGCTGAAGCATTCTGTTTGAAAAGAGAGTTATAACTGGAATAAATCTGAATGTTTGAAAAGCATTGATTTTAACTTTATATCCTGTCTAACCAAATAAAACAGCTTAATATTTACCGGCATATTAACATTCCTGAATATTTTCCTTTTCTCTTATTAATGCTATCCTCAGATGACCAAAGTTGTGAGAAAGGTGGGTATTGTGTTATCTTCTACATTGCATGAAAGTTATACAGAACTATACAATGTTTGTCAATCTTCAGTAATATTAATATTTGGACATTTTCATATATTAATGCTTTTAGTTTCTAAGTAGATCAAGAAGATTACAGATACACTAAAGCACAAAACTGGGGGCATGATTGTAACATTTTATTTAAAATTGAAGTACTAAAACAGGATTGTACTTAATATTAAGTAACATAGAAACTTCACTTTGCATCCATATGAAGGTATACAGTGGACAGAGGTTATATAAAATTGCTTAATTTCTGACTAACAAATGCACAGTTTTAAAGGGAATAAACCAAATGCTTATGTAAAGGAACTCCAGCAGCAGGGAAGCATCTTCACCCCTGCATGTGATTTCTAGTCATGAAGAGATCTCTAGAGTTTCTCGTGGTGAATTTTATGGTCCTTGACTACAGTAGTAACCAGATTGAGCACATTTATGTATACCCTGGGTGTCTGGAATGCCCAGCGGTGGGGATGGAAGCAGGTACGTTAGCAACATTTAAGGCATATCTTGATAGACCCATGAATGGGAGGTGAACAGAGGGATAGAAACTGCGCATGGCCAATAAGTAGTGGGTCTAAATAAGGATTAAAATTGGCATAGGCTTGGTGGGCTGAAGAGCCTGGGTCTGTTGCTGTATTGAATTGTATTGTATTAATTGTGTTGATATCTTCACTAAGTTCACTGCATGCCATTCCCACCCTTGACCAACTGTTTTGAACTGTAGCTACAGGTTAGTGTATTCTTGGTTTGTACATTTCAGTGTTCCATGTCAGATTTACAGCGATCAGGGCCACAACTTTGAGACCAAGATCCTACAAGTGTTTTGCAAGACCAATGGCATTGCCAAGAGCTACAGCAGCCCCCATTATCTAGAGGATAGTGGGCAGAGCAAGCAATTCAGCCATAAGCTGCATGACATCTGTACAGCTTGCCTCCCGAGAATAAGTGAAAGTGGTCCAAGTACCTTCTAGAACTGGTTTATGTTTATAATAACACCACACACAACCACAGGCAATTCTCCGTCTCTCCGTTGGACAAGACTCAGTCCTTCCTATGGATCCTCTTGTGCTTGGTGCACCTTGTAATGGAGATGGTCAGGTCAGTAAGTGGACAGCTGAGCATCACATGATGCTGAACCTCCGAAAATGGAGGGGAGATGCCTGAGACCTGAAATCTCTTGGTGTTGGAGAACTTTAAGTGTTAGCGCGACAGATCAAGTGGAGGAGTGTTAGAGAGTGATGTGGAATTCTGGAGTGAACAGTACCTTGTGAATCTAGTGAGAGGAGGCCTACCTCTGCCCTGGAAAAAGGCATAAGAGCATCTTTTGGGAGGCGAAAACTGAAACAGTAAGTGTCATCGATCACATGATTCCTAAAGTCCTGAACGACCTACCTCAGTGTGAGATATCTGCTGTATGACCTGGATTCCTTGGAAGTGCAGACAAGAGGCTGAGAAGGTATTCAAGAATTGCTGGATATCATCCTAATCACTACAACTTGCCCAGATTATAATTCAAGAAGAGAATGCTACCACTAATGTGGATTCAAATATTCTAGCCATCGAGGTGCCATTGAAACTGTTAATCACACATCAGCTTAGCAAGCAATCAATCACTGTGCAATTGCCAGGATCGTAGCTTTCCAACAGGGAAGAGTGCAATGGGGCCTCCAGCAGCAGGTGGCAAAAATGAGAGAGTTGCTGGAGCAGTCAAATGGACCCTCTCTGGGGAAAAAAATGGATTCTCTGATGAGGAGGAGAGAGAGAGAGAGAGAAAGGATTCCTTAACGTATCAAATATCACAGGTTTTATTCCATGTAAATATTGTAAACACACCCTAATTAATTGATGCCAATAGAATAAAGAAGCCTTGCTCCATGATCTTTGGGACTTCCATGCATTCAAATCTTCTGTTACATATGTAGCTGAGAAAGCAACAAGATTGTTGCTTATAGGTCAAAGCTGAATTTCTCTTAAAACTGAACAGTTTGAAAATCTTTCCAATACACAGTTACGGTTTTAATTTTATTCTTGAGGTTGACTGCAGAATAATTATAGGAACCTCAACAACTGGCTTTGATATTATCCAATTCATTCATCTTTTAGCAGTGTTGACAATATGCCTTTAGTAATACAGGACATGACTTACAAGTCCAGAATTATTATTAAGCCTGGACTATTGAATCACATTCAACGCTATGGGTATAATATTGTAATTGAGGTCAATGATTCATGCAGAAAGAGGCAGCTGGATGCTGTCATCCTTTACTTTTTTATAGACTGCATTGAAAGCTTTGTTTTTTGGCATCAATCCATCATTGCTCACAAAACAGGATGAGCCTGCATATTCCTGGCATTATTTGCATTAATAGCCAAGCATGAGTATATCAAATATAGCAACTGTTAAACTGTTGAGATATTTTAATACACTTGCTGTAATCAAAATTTGCAAGATCAATTATGCACAGCAAATGCAAAGCCTATTTTGATATGTGCAACTGTTCAATTTGCATTGCTTCCAAATCCCTTGGGCTAAATTTGCAGGGTTTTTTTTTGCATTTTCTGTTTGTAAGAAAAGTGTTGTTGTAAGAGTGAGACTCATGATGCCTGGTGCACCATGAGCCATGATGAATGTTCTCATGCAATCTTCCACTCTGCATCTTATTAATTATGCAACAGGCCTCCTTGTGACCATCTCGGAGAATTGCATGGTAGGAAATGCGAGAGCGCTCACCACTGCCAGGATGTTGTCATGTCTACTCTGCATGTGTCATATTTGCACGCAGCTCCAAGGCACATCAGGCACCGTCAGCCAGCAACTCTCTTTTATACTGCGGTGTACAGCGTTTTCCCTGTGGAAATTGTCTGGAACCTACTTTGTGGACTGGGACCCTCAAGGATGTTGGTGGATGGGGCAATGAAGAGGAGGACCATTCCTTTTATCTGCAGACTAGCAAAGGTGGCCATGCCACCACCATCGGCCTGGTCCCAGAAGCAGACTCAGCAGTGCATTGTCTTGAGTTAAAAGCAATGCATAGCACTGCAGACAGAAGGTGAATGATCTTCTGCACTCCACAAGGATAAATGTTACTATTTTCTCTTTACTACCTCACAAGCAAAAAACACACTGCCTCTGCTTGTGCCTTTCAAAGCTTATGGATTACAACTCTCACTATTGCATACAACGTGTCCAGCCAGTAGCTCTCACCCTCCCAAAATACTAACCCTTCCTGTTCTCTATGTGTTTCCTGCTCACACACTGGGCATACCTCACCTCCTCTCCTGCTCACGCGTCATCACGAATAAGTCTTCCATTCACTTTCATCATATTCAGTGCCTCCCTTTCTGTCATTGAAAGACAAAATGGCTATTGACCAAGTGCAAGTAAATGAGATTAGTTCAGTTTAGTGTTTGGTGGTTGGCATTGACATGGTGGACTGAAGGGCCTGTTTCAATGTTTATGACTCTATGAACAAATGTCAAAATCAGATCAAGAGGACAAAAACTAGCCATGGGTGGTGACACAAGTCTCCGTTCCCCATACAAGATTATAAACTTGTCCAGAGAAGGACAGACTTGCTTATATGGGGATGCAGAGACCTCCTTGGTGACCAACCTAATAAGCTTCATTGTGTTGTGCTGTGCTGCTCTCACACTGCATCCAAAACTAACTCATTCTTATCCTGCAAAAGCTTTTATCCCTTTCACACAACTAAGTCAGTCTCTATTCTCATGCTGGCACTAGTGGAATTCTGCCAAGAAGTGGTCTGTGCTAGACACCCTCAGCTCCAGATCCAGCCCCACCTCAGAGAAAGAAGTCACTCAATGCACAGGCAAAAGTCTCACCTGCACCGCCCATCAGCTCTAGTCTTTCACCTCAGTGGATGTTCAGTCTGGATTAGTTCTGGGAGCACAATCTGGTGAGCACATCATTGACGCATCTCTGTGACTGGTCAAGAAGGAAATGCCCTGATCCCTGTCACTCAAAGGATTGTCAGAGGCCGGGCACTTGCTCAGCCAAAGCAGAAGTTTGTCCTCCAGTCTCTGCTGTTAATGAGATTGTCAAAATGCACAGACAGGCACAAGAACAGCAGGCTGATTTGTCAGAGGTTTTCAGTAAACTGGATCAAAGAATGAAGTCCACCAACATTGTCAGTATTGTGCTAGTGCAGCATGCATACATATGGCTACCTCCATGAATAGGTTGGCTACTACCATGGAGACCCAGGTCCACCACATCCAGTGCCTCGGTAGATGCGCAGACCTGCATGCATAATCCTGCAGGTAAAAGGACCTTGGAAAATGCCTGCCATTCATAAGTGTCCCTGAGCTTCAAAGAGAAGTCCTGAAGGGTTGAAGTGGTGTGTGAGTTGGTCTGAAAGAGGCAATGATGAAGTGAGGGTGGTGGTTTGGTGATGCCTACTTGCATAGATGAAGGGTGGAAGTGGACAGTGTACATGGAGCAGGTGACAATGTTGTTGTGAATACAAAGTTGTCTGAAGGCCAAGAGAAGCAAACAGCAAGTTTCTGCTGCCAGGTAACGTCTGACTTTCATGTTGGGAATTGACTCCATCTAGTTTCTCAGGGAAGGAGAGGAAAATTGAGATCTGGACAGAATTTATTTAAGTTTGTAAAAATGAGATGCAAACACATGGAAGTAAGGTGCTTATTAGTGAGAATTTGGACTTGCAGTTTAAACCTTAAGGAGCAGAAGCAGAATTTTTTTCTCAATGTCAAGAATCTGTTTTTTACCATTTTTGTTGCATTTTCCAAATGTTTTGCTATTGCCTCCGCAGCTCCCAAATTTCCACCCAAACTTATTCTTATTCTCTCCTCTTTTGTTTTGTTAGTTTCTTTTCTTTGTTTCTACAATGTTTTTGATTTTGTTGTTTATTTTGTGCATGTGTGTTCTTTAAAGCCCTAAGTGACCTGAGTGGGAATGAGGATAGTTAGCTTCCTCATCTAACGTGAAGAGCCTTATTGAGTAAACAATATGAAGTTTATTTCATTTTTGCAACTATTTACAGGTAACTTGAATTTGAGTTATGTCATGAAGGAGACTTTTAGGAACACACTAGTCTCAGGTCTCTTTGGAGTTCCTTCTTTTCTTTGCCCAAGTGCCCATCACATTGGGTGGTACTTGCTGCGCTCTATTAAGTATTAACACTTTTAGACCCATACAACAGATTCCATCTTCAGCATCACAGCCTGACCCCAACCTCAACTCCCCAACCTCCAGTCCATCTCAAATGATTCTTGTCATGTCTCAGCTCACCTCAGCATTTCTGACTTGCTCTTCTCTCTTCCTACCAACCTACCATCTAGAATCCTGGACATTGTCTCATCCACCAGAACTCTCAATGTCTTTAAGGTTAATGGTTTATTGAATCATGGCATTATACACAGTGCAGAAGGCTACTCAACTTGAAGTCTGTGCTAGTTCTTTGACAGAGTCATCCAGTTTTTGATCCACTGCTCCTGTTCCCCCATTGATTATAATATTTTTTCCTCTTCCCCCATTTATTCAATTCTCTTGTGAGTGTTGACATTGCCTTGATCACCTTTTCAGGCAGCAGATTCCTAACAAATGCAACCCACTACAGGACATAAAAGGGCATTTAAGTTTTACCAATAATCCAAGAAAAAGGTTAACATAAAAACTTTATTAATTGGGAAATATGATTTCTGCACATATCTGAAATTTTCATAAATTTTGAATCATGATAAATTCTCTATAATTCTATGACTCTATAACTGTTTTCAAAAATGATCTTGCATTCATTAACGATAATGCAAAACATGAACAATTCAAGAAGATTAAAAGCTCCAATACTAACTTGGTAACCACCGTCTAGTGATAAAATAGGTAATGAAAAGATCAACCAATCAACACTAATCCATCCTTATCACTGCTCTCCTTGTAAAGTCACAAAAAGACACATTGAAAGTTCTAAATTGGGGCAAGGCCAATTTTGATGGTCTTAGACAGGAACTTTCAAAAGTTGATTGGGGAAGGCTGTTTGCAGGCAAATTGATGCCTGATAAGTGGGAGGTTTTCAAAAGTGAGCTAATGAGGGTTCAGGACCACCATGTTCCTTTAAGAGTGAAGGGTAAGGCTGGCAGGAGTAAGGATCCCTGGATGACTAGAGTTATTGAGGCCCTGGTCAAGAAGGAAAAGGATGTACATGACATGTATGGTCAGCTGGGATCAAGTGACATCCTTGAGGAGTATAAAGGATGTTAGAGTACACTCAAAAGAGAAATCAGGAGAGCTAAAACAGGACACAAGATGGCTTTGGCAGAAAAGGTAAAGGAGAATCCAAAGCAATTCTACAAGTACAATGAAGGGAAATAGAACAGGGAGTGAATAGTACCTCTTTAAGATCAACAAGGTCATCTATGTGAAGAGCCACAAGAGCTGGGTGAGATCCTAAATGAATATTTCTCTTCAGCATTCACTATCAAGAAAGACACGGATGCTAGGGAACTTAGGGGAAATAAATAGTGATGTCCCGAAGAGAGTCCACATTACAGAAGAGGAGGTACAGGGAGTCTTAAATGGATTAAGATAGGTAAATCCCCAGGATCTGATTAAGTGTATCCGAGGACTTTGTGAGAGACTAGGGAGGAAATTGTGCATTCCCTAGTGGAGATATGTGAGTCATCAACAGCCAAGGGTGAAATACCTGAAAATTGGAGGGTGGCTAATATTGTACCATATTTAAGAAAGGTAGGGAACCACAGACTGGTGAGACTAATGTCTGTGGTGAGTAAGTTGTTGAAGGAGATTCTGAGAGAAAGGATCAGCAGTAATTTGGAGAGGCAAGGACTCATTCGAAATAGTTAGCATGGCTTTGTTTGTGGGAAATCGTGTCTCATGAATTTGATAGAATTTTTTGAAAGGGTGACCAAGAAAGTAGGTGAGGCAGTGCAGTAGACATTGTCTGCATGGACATTAGCAAGGCTTTTGACAAGGTACTGGATGTTGGGTTGTTGAGTATGGTTAAATCTCACAGGATCCAGGAAGAGTTAGAAACAAAATTGGCTTGAAGGTAGAAGTCAGAGAGTGGTGGTAGAGGATTGTTTTTCAAACTGGAAGCCTGTGTCCAGCGGTTGGTGCTGTGTGCACTGATATTTGTCATTTATATAAATGATTTGGATGAGAATTTAGACGGTATGGTTAGTAAGTTTGCAGGTGACACCAAGATTGGTGGCACAGTGGACAGTGAAAAAGTTATCTAGGAATACAGCGAGAACTTGATCGACTGGGCTGAGGAATGGCAGATGGAGTTTAATTTAGATAAATGTAAAGTGTTGCGTTTTGATATGCCAACCCAGGGCGGGACTTACACAGTCAATGGTAGGGCCCAGGGGATTGTTATAGAACAAAGAGATCCAGGGTTACAGGTTCATAGCTCCTTGAAAGTGGACATACGGGTAGACAGGATGGTGAAGAAAGCTTTCAGCATGATTGCTTTCAATGGTCAGAGCATTGGGTACAGGGGTTGGGATGTCTTGTTGCGGCTGTACAAGGTATTGGTAAGGCCACATTTGGAGTACTGCACACAGTTCTGGTCACCCTACTATAGAAAGGATATTATTAAACTAGAAAGAGTTCCGAAAAGATTTACCAGGCTGTTACCTGGACTGGAAGGTTTCAGTTATAAGGACAGTTCAGACAGACTGGGACTTTTTTTTCCCTGGAGCATAGGAGACAAAGGGATAACCTTATAGAGGTATATAAAATCATGAAAGGTGTAGATAAGGTAGATAGCCAACAGCTTTTCCCCATGATAGGGGAGTCTAAAACTAGCAGGCATAGGTTTAAGATGTCAGGGGAGAGATACAAAAGCATCCAGACAAGCAATTTTTTCACACAGAGGGTGGTGAGCACATGGAACGGGCTGCCAGAGGCAGTGATGGAGGCAAGTACAATTTAGTCAACTAAAAAACATTTGGACAGATACATGGATGGGATACATATGGAGGAATATTGACCAAACACAGGCAAATAGGGTTAGATTAACTGTGAAAACTGGGCAGCATGAACAAGATGGGCTGAAGGGCCTGTTTCCATGCTGTAATCCTCTATGAATCTAAATTATTCAAGGATTTATTATTCAGTCCAAGCTGAACAACTTCAGGAAATGTGTTGTGACTTATTCACCCTGCAATGTTTCCTATTTCCTACCTTGGTATATGACTGCTGTGTAACTGCTATTGATTTACTGTTGTCAAACACTAATAGATTTTCATGACAAAACATTTCTGCTTTCTGATCTTCATTGTTCCTTCTCCTTCTATTTACTGCTTCCCCGTCTCTTCAGATGACTGTGACTGTGATGGGTATTTGAATGGGCTGTACATAGGTGAGAATCTAAATTCTGCTAATCCATCTTATGCACCTCTTGAAGTTAAAATCAAGACCACTGATTTATGATTTTCATAGGAAAACTGTAACATTTAATCCCCATATTACCAGCAAACATCTCAGAATCAGAGAAAAAAAAACAATTTAATCCTTCAACGGTAATGAATATTGACATAAACCAATTGCTCAATTACAACTTAAAATTTTAGATTGCGATAAACCTAAAAAATTGTAGAATCTGAGGGAATGAAACAAAACTTGATTTCGTCATATATCATGAAACTGTGGTCCTGGTGAGAAATGCTTTTCTAGGCATTTGATAGACCTACAATAATTTCTTATCCAAAAATATAATTTAATTGGAACTTTAGTGCTTTGTCATGGTTGTTTTTTATCCCCAAAATTTTGCAAATTAAGCCTCGTTTCTTTTCTACTTCTTTTATCGAGAGCTGTGATTAAACAGTTACATTGTTACCAGCTTAGCGCCTCCATCTGAACCACTACCTGGCTAATTAATTGTCAAACTGTACAAACATTTCTTGCTTTTTCTTTGCCTTTTTTCTCTTATTTGAGCCCCTCTCTTTTGAGTCACTCAAAAAGGTAAAAATTCCACAGGTGCCAGTAGCTTCCACTACCTTGCTCAAAAAGCTTCACGTTGCAGCTTAGAGAGTGGTGTCTAGATTTTCTGATCGCTGTTATTTTAATGCTGACCTTAAATGGTTTATTTCAAAACGGTTACCATCAATTGGAAGACTTAGATTTGAATCATAGAGTGTCACTGGGTAGGTTATCACCGCTGAGATCAATACCGTCCACACAACTTCATGTTTCCAGAAGCTTTTCCTTCATAGTGATTAGAAGGTCACACAGTTCACATCCTTGGGCCTTGAAGCTCTGGACTGTCAAATGAATATATATTGAATGTATATTTGTGTTTCTATTTGCCTGTAAAACTGCCTCCAAACTCACGTTAGAATTTTCTTTTTGTAATACGCTGAAGACTGTTGACAAATGTAAAGATTTCTTAAAAGAATACACAAAGGTGAAATTGGCAGGTTTCTCCAGGAAAAGTCCCACACACCATTCATGACACACCTGAGGACTAACACATCTGTTGCATCGTATCTTACAGTCAGTATATCTCTAAGAAACATGCCCAAGGTATTACCACAGCATGTGGCATGACAATATAAACGTCTTGTGTTTCATCTTACCTTGGATCACTTTACGCATGACAATCTGCTGGAAGAATGCTCTTCTGTTGTAACTTAAAGGTTTAATATTAGCCCAGACACCCATATGCCTGGGGAATGTAATGTCTGTACATAATAGTAATTTGCTATAAATATCCATTGGCCTCTTCAATACCATGCAGATACCTACTCCCAGTTTTTTGCAATATGGGGCATCGAGGTTAATGGAGGTAAAATAAGGTACTGTAACTTCAAGCAGGTTTCTAACAAGTTTTGATGTATTTTCCAGCCACCCACAGCACTATAAAACCATGAGAATGTTATCAGCCAGGCTGGGTGGGAAGTGGCTACAAGCCTCTAGGAGAGTATTTTACCGAACACCAACCAGAAATGGCCAATTTAGCATTTTGGGCAACAAATTGTATAAATTGCATAAATTTGACAGGATCTTATATAAACCAATGCCTTAAATCAATGTTCAGAAAGTCAGCTTTATACTGACCAATTTCAAGGCAATGAGAGAAGTTTAAAGAAGTGAACTGGGTAAGTAAAAGAACAGTATCAGAGAAATTATAAATTAAGGACAAAGTTATGAAAATTGTACCATGGTGGATAAGTACATGCCAAGGGCTAGTGGGCATAGGTTAAAAATAAAGACCCTAAATTATTTAGTAAGGCAATACCAAGACTATGAAGCCTATATGGAAAAGGATGAATAAAACAGCTGGGAGGAATTTGTGCTATCAAAAATAAGTCACAATAAAAATAGAGTCTCAAGTCAAAAAACAACCCAAGTAACTACAAACCCTCAAGTCTTCCACTGGTCAAAATAAAGGTGTCAGTCAAGTGGAAGTAATTTGTGATTTCTTATTCACAAATAAACATAAGTAAGTTGTAGTTAACAAGAACAGCCTGGATTTATGTAGCTTCCCTAATATAAAGGAACATCCCACAGCCCTTCATTTCAGTGTTATAAAGCACAATCTGACATTAAATCATTTAAGGAAATATTAAGGCACGTCCAAAAACTCAGCACAAGAGGTCATTTTAGGAGCATGTTGAATGAGGAAAGAGCTCAAGAAGAGGGTTTACATGGTAGGGAAAATAAGCTTAGAACCTTTTCAGGTTAAGACACCATTGATGGAGCATTTAAAATCAGAGATGCCAGAATTGGAGGAAGGCAGATATTGTGGAGGGTTGTTGTGTTGGAGGAGATTATAGAGCTAGGGAATGGGGAAGGCTTAGGGAATGGGGAAGGCTGTGGAAGGCTTTGGAAACCAGGATCTGAACAATGTAAGCAGAAGGATTGGCACTATGAGCTTAACACGGGTCTATACTATCTACCCAATGGAAACAGAACATTTACTCATTTTAATAAAAAAAAACTTCCATGTCACTTTCCATTGTATTTGTGTAGTATTTCATGCAGAGGTGTATCACTTGTATAGCTGCATTGGGCCGTTGCTTCTTTTTAAGTTGTCACTGATGATACATTTCAGCTGGTTTACGGAGAAGTTTTCGGCTCAGTAGGAAAGACCGACACGCAAACCAAAATGAAGAGAAACAGACTGAGCAGAAGGATGTAGAATATCTTACTTATGAAGAAGTGGTTGCCTACCACCGTCGTCCCAACGATGTGCACAGGCTGGTGGTACTTGTTGGTATGTTCCAGCATTCAGTAAATATAGAACAATCACATGACTGCCTCCAGACTTTAATCCCATGCAATTAAAGAATGGCAGAGATGGAGAGTGATAAATAAATCATTCAGGAATATTACTGCATCAAGCTCATTGCTGCTATTACTCAGCGCTGTCCTAGTATAAGAATTGTAACTGGTTAAACTGGGTAAAAACAAACCTTTCAAGTACTAACCAAAATATGAAGATATTTTAAGGTAAAGGTCAGAAAGTTTAGAGGAGATGTGAGGAAATACTTTTTCACCCAGAGAGTGGGAATCTGGAACTCTCTGCCTGTAAGGGTGTTAGAGGCAGAAGCCCTCACAATATTTAAGAAGTGTTTAGATATGTGCTTGGAATCATCAGGTGGTTGTTTTTGACTTTTGTAGGCTTGATGGACCAAAGGCAGTTTTTCTCTGTGCTCTAGATCTCTATGCCACTATGATTAACAGAACAGAATAATGTGGACATCATTCCTAATTTGAGTCATTGAAGTTTATTTCCTGTCTCTGTGCATCTATGCAGGTTCTATAGGAGCAAAGGTTAATGAGATGAGACAAAGAATTGTAGCAGAGAATCCTAATCGCTATAATGTGGCTGTTCCTTGTAAGTATAAAGGTGTTTATTCATTTAACTTAAGAAGATTTGGGTTTGATGCTGACAAGTGATTGAGTGATATAAAATAATTTTTTTGAACAGAAGTTAACAGACAGCAACTCAATGACAGCATTCCTAAATAAAACTTCAATTATTTAGAACAGCTGGTTTAGGGTTATATTACATTGCACAGCGTCTGCATTTGTAGAAATTTTCAATGAGAGCCTCTGCAAGATTAATACCATTGTCAGGGCCTGAGATTGTATTACACCCAATAGCAGGTTCTCAGTGAGTTGGTATTGCATATTGTACACATAACCATCTTAAATAAGCTTCATCATTTTTCTTTATAATGAGCTTGCTTGTAAAACACATTGGGATGTTAATGCAATCAAGCTGGAGTAGGGCACCATTGTTCTAGCTACAACATAAGATAAAAAAAACATTTTTTTTCTAGTTATCAAGATGACTAATCTCAACTGTATCAGATTTTAAAGAAAAAGATATATCAACCAGGTTTCTTAACAAGCAATAAGCACAAATATCAAAAGAAAACTTATTCAATAAAGAGCAATAATTGGTTAACAGAGTCAGTAATATAGAAGTATAAATGTGTAACATTCTAAATATCCCCAAAACATAAACACGTACATATACTTTCTTCAGGAAAAGTGAAAAAGAAATTCTCTGTGGAGATTGGCTTTCTGAAAAAATAGCTTTGCTCAATGGGTAACTCTTCTAGGCAAAACATTAAATCTAAAATATTCCAGAATCATTTCATCTGATGTAGTAAGTCACTAATCACTTATGGCTACCTCTGAAATCTTGCAGCACAACTTGCTTAGGAAATACAATCTTACGATTTTTTTTCAATCGTTCTTTCAAAAGAACAAACCAGTTTTAATATGAACCCAACAAAAGGATTTTCTTTTCAGAAATGAAGAGGATCAGCTGGGCAGCTTTTTCATAGTAAGCTTTCCTCCAATTCAACATGTTCTTTGCTGGTCTTCCTGCAACTCAGCTTGTTGTTTGCAGGCTTCCTTTCTTTTTCAATCAGATAAAATAATATCACTCAGAGCCAGTCACTGTGTGAAACAACTCCAGCAGCAACCCATTTAAAATAAAAGTCTGCAAGGTCACTAAAATTTCAGTGAAACAGTGAATTTTCAATGACACCTTTTATGAAATATAGCCCAGGTATTTCCACAAAAATTGAAACCATTTTCCACAATCTGTCTAAACCTAAGTCATCCAAACAATATTAAATACCAAACATCCTTGTAACAATACCAGTTTGTTAAAGGTGGATTATTTGTATCCATGGACAGCTGAAATAATCTTTAAGATTCCCTTTACTGCAGTAGAAAAACAGATTTACCTCTTGGCGTCCTTCCCTGGTATGAAATTGAGGTGAGTCTGAAAGGGTTAATTTGAACGTTCATTTCAGAGTTAGATTCTTTCTTCAAATTTGCTACAGTGTAACTTTAGGTTTATAGACCAACAGCTTTGTTTAACGGAACTAATCAGGAGGTGGCACTATATGATGCTCTGACCCAATCAAACTTCAATAACAACAAAGGTTTTCAAGCCATTTTGTGTCCTCACCCTTGATGCAAAATTACTCATCTAGGTCCATTCAGAAGACACCCAACATTTGGGTGCATTTATGTAAAATTGTAATTATTGACATCAATGTCACTATGATGGTTACACTGCAGGTGGTGTTTTCTGATTACTTAGGAAGCTATTCAAATTCTAATTGCTTAATTTATCAGAAAGCAGATTCAAATTTGCATACAAGCACTTCTTTTAAGTGTCTTTTAAAATATTAAGAATACCTTTTGCTTTTTAAAAGAATGAATTCAAAAATTTTCCTTTTCAAACTTGTAATGCAGAAAGTTGTTCATAAAGTCCTGAGGCATGTCATAGCAATGGTCTGACAATGTCCAGGAAGACGTCCAAAAAAAAAGCAAAAGCATTTATTCTGACATATAGTGGAAGTGCAATAAGTTAAGACTCAAACAGAGGTATGAATGTTAGGGATAATTTTACGCACAGATTACCTGCAGAGATTAATATCCAAGCGATATGATGTATTATTGGGTCCAATTTAATCCCCAGAGTCAAAAATCACATGACACCAGTTTATAATCTAACAGGTTTATTTGAAAACACTAGCTTTTGGAGCTGTGCTACTTCCTCAGGTGTAGTGTGGAAGGGGAGATATATCAACACAGAATTTATAAGCAGAAAGGTAACAAACCTAAAAATGGCTCTCTGACCGCCTCCTCCTGAATCTTTAATCAGTTAGAAAGGAGATACAGGTTTCTATTAATATCTCCTTTTCCACACTATACCTGAGGAAGGAGCAGAGTTTTGAAAGCTAGTATTTTCAAATAAACCTATTGGAAAATAACCTGGTGTTGTGACTTTTGAACTTGTCCAAACTCAGTCTAACACCGACACCTTCACATCAGCAATCCCCTGAGTGTTTGGAGACAGATGCTGTGATGATGGGACAAGAACAGCAGATAGTTTCTTGTTTCACAGCCTATTTTTCCTTATCACCATCACAAAACAAATATGCAAGGATGAGCCAGTTCTGCTGGGATTTGAGCACCAAAGGCTTCTGCTTCCGATTGGGATATTCAATTGATTAAACTACCCATATTATACGAAGCCTGCCATTCCAGACAAATAAAGAAGCAATCATGTGTGCCACATTCAATGCTTATTATATCTCTAACGATGAGTTTTACTTACATGCAGCAACAACAAGGCAAAAGAAAGTCCATGAGAGGCAAGGACTGGAATATCATTTCGTCAGTAAACTTTCATTTGAAGCAGATATTCAGAAGAACAGGTAAGGTCACTTTAGGAAAGGAATTATTAGTCCATTATACAATGTAGTCCTCTACATCAGTTTCATTTTTAAGACTGGAATTCATGCTAACTAATTGATCTGATATCTATTGCATTACTAAGTAGTTCTTGTTTCTATTAATAAGTCTGTTATTGCTTTATCATGTGACAGCTAGATTAGTAGGTGAAATAAATAGACCTTGCTCTTTTTTTTGATCCAGTAAATCTTATGTTACTAAAGAGTGGGAATAATTATGCTGGGAACTCTTTTGGATTGTCAGTCAGGTGAATTTGCATGACTTGGAAGGTAATATATTAACACATGGGGCTTTGCCTGTGTAAACAGAAAGAACGCTCACTGCACCTGTCTTAACTCAAAATCGGTTACAGACATTCGCTAGGTCAATTCACAATGCAACGCCCTGACCTATCAGAATTGACCTACTTGGTTTAAAATTTAAACAAACCTTCTCAGTCATCACAAATTGGTGCATTGTCCATGGCAATGTCTCTACCAATCAGCACACTTCTCTCACAGCATATCAATGTATATTTTCCCCCGAAATTGATATTCTTGCAAATTGTCTAGTTGAACATAAGATGAAAAAATTCAACAAAATGGATCTTTTCTTTCAGCAATACTTAAAGTTCTGTACCACCAATTGAAAATTTAACCTGCTTTAATCCCTTGTAAAAACCTGTATTTGTATTATATGCCTATTTAAAAGCTTTTGTAAGCACTTGGAAATGTCAAACTGTGAGATGCAGACATTCCACTGTGATAATGATAGTTTGTAATATTAATCACGCAGTATTAATCCTGTGACACGACCCCTCAAGTTAACATTAAAAAACAGAGTGAAATGGCAAATACTTAAAAAGAAATGTCTACAGTTTTTTTCTTTCATATATTTAAAAGGCAAGAGGATTTAGTGTGTTGACAACTTGACAGCTCCCTTTGACAATTCGAATGAGTCTAATTTCAACAGAGAATCATGTCTACTTTTAAGAATCCTAAATGACATATTACCTCTCTGAAATGGCATTTCTCAAAGCAGTCCCGCGACCATAACCAAAAGTGTAACTTATCTCTTCAAAAGGGAAGCCTACTTCTCAAAAGACCTCCAGTAAGTTAAGACTTTCTCTTATTAGGTCCGAAATGCATAAGAAATGTTTAGGGCATCCTAGTAACAAAAATCACATTAACTTTAATACGTGCAGTTGCCACTGTGAAATATAGATGTGCTAAGTGTGATTCCCAACCACAACATGAAAATGTGTGGATCGGGTCCAGGGACTGGACTACTGGACCTCTGTCTCCAGTGCCATTCTGGATAAGGTGAGAGCCTCTCCATCAACACAAATTTTAGGCCATCATGACCAATGTGTTTCAAACTGAAATGGTTCAAAATTGAGTAAAAGGATTAAATTGTTGCTCTTTCCTCTGTTGTAGGTTTGTCGAACATGGAGAATACAAAGACAATCTGTATGGAATAAACGTAGATTCCATTCGTACAATAATGCTAAAAAAAAAGATTTGCTTATTGGATGCG
Source organism: Ginglymostoma cirratum (assembly GCA_024137785.1). Taxonomy (NCBI): domain Eukaryota; kingdom Metazoa; phylum Chordata; class Chondrichthyes; order Orectolobiformes; family Ginglymostomatidae; genus Ginglymostoma; species Ginglymostoma cirratum. Next base: position 8,825,623 of record JAHRHZ010000055.1, on the reverse strand, counting down.
AATCCAGAAGTAAGTCCTTTAGTAACTGTTGCTTACCTTAACAGTCTAAGCAATATAAATTGAGGCAGAACAATTCACAACCATGTAATATGCTTGCTCAACAAGACACATTTATTGTATCTTGGAGCTTATTTACATGAGAGCCATCTCTACAATCTTCGTCTTCCAGATTCAGTCCATTTACATTTCTGGAAAGTTAAGGCCCATTGACCAATGTTAAAACTGCGCACCTGCATGGGAGTGAACCCTCAACCTAAAAGTATATCAGTTCCATCTCCACAATTAAAGGTTAAAGGTTTGCCACTCGCTCACTTGGGACTAAATGTTCATGGCCATGTAGAGACAGAGTTGACAGTGAGGAATGAGGCTGGATTTATGAAGTGAAGGGGGAATCTGTATCATAATGGCTACAGAAGTGTTGTCAGGGTGATCCAAGATACAAATCAATTGCCTGCTTCATGAATGTGATTAGCACTTCTGCCTCACAGCGCCAGCGACCCGGGTTCGATTCCACCCTCGAGCAACTGTCTGTGCCGAGCTTGCACATTCTCCCCGTGTCTGCAGGCTTTTTCTCCCACAGCCCAAAGATGTGCAGGTTGGGTGGATTGGCCATGGGAAATGCAGGGTTACAGGTTAGGGACTGGGTCTGGGTAGGATGCTCTTCAGAGGGCCGGTGTGGAGTTGATGGGCTGAATGGCCTGCTTCCACACTGTACAGATTCTGCAACCCTGTGAATTAAGGCCACAATTGAGGGCAACTTTTCAGGCTTGCTGGCATTTTGCCAGAACAGCATCCTGCAGCCTGGGGAGACCAACAGCTCAATGTTAACTGCATGCCAACAGTAGAGTGGGAGGTCCATCAGAGCCAGAGGCCCCATGCTGATTGAGGGGGTTGCAAGAATGAATAGATAGCTCCTAGGGAAAATGGCTGTTTTGATCTGACTCTTGGCAAATATGGACTATTCGTCCTGACATCAGGCTCCTGGAGTATGATTGATATTCAGCAGAGGTGCTGACTTTTAATGCATGTAGGTGCTACACTGCCTGAAACACTCCTTCGTTAGCACCAAAAAGTCTTCATTCTAAAGGGAAGTGGGAAATTTAATCATGGGTTGCAGCCTCCCTTAGGAAACAATATTTTGAAAATTGAAGCCATGAAGCAGCCAACAGGAAACCAGATCAACTATTTGTTTTCAGATAAGACACTCAGGAATCTCATGTAATATGAGAGTTAGGACTTATCCTGGGGCAGAACAGGGACTAATACCTGTTTGACCTACACTCTTGGGAAAAATAAGTATTTTTAGGTCTCATCTAAATTACCAAGAAGTTTAAAATTATAGTGTGATGTAAATTCTATTTAGTCAATTCTGTTTAAAAGGAACAAAGCCAGAATGTGCTGGAGAAACACAGCAGGTATAAGCAGCTGCTGCGCTCCTCCAGCCCTCTGTTTTCTTTCAGATTTCTAGCATCAGCAGTTCCTTGTGTTGATTTTTCTCTTTAAAAGGAAGATTTTCTTAGTAAATAAACAAGCTAAACAAAATGCTTAAGCTATGTGTTATAACATGTTTTAGATGTTAGATTGTCTCAGTTGGCAATGCTGTTGCCTCTGATCAGGGTTCAGTTTAAGATCAATTCCTGGAAAGACCACATGGCAGGGGATCATTGTGATTTTGGCTAATATTATCCCCAACCCAATATAAGCAAAAATAGATTATTTGTTTATTTATCTCATTGTCTATTTGTTCAGTCTTACTTGTGGAAAATGTTTGCAATATTTGATGCTGCATAACAGAGTCAATCATTATTAAGGAGTTTTACAGCAATTTGAGACAATCAAAAACCTGCTATATAAATGGAAGGTGTTTTAATGCACTGCGATAGAATGCTGCCTCATATTGGGAATAACACAATTCCACAATGATACCCTTTTATATAGTTACTATTTGACTATAAATAAGTTACTGTTTTGGTCAATTTACAGACGATCAAAAACCTCAGAACAGCAGAGTTTAAACCATACGTGATATTTGTCAAACCATTCCTTCAAGAACCAAAGGCAAACACGTCAACAGCTGAAACATCAGGAAATAACAATGTTAAAGAACTAGTTGTAAGTTCAATCAGTTCAAAGCTGCATTTGAAGGTATTTGTTAAGTTTAACTTTTACAATGTAGAGACAGAGAAGCGAATGGGAGTGGAAAGAAGCAAAACAAAACCCCTTACTTTGGTGCATCTGAGTATATAGCATTCCACTGTAACACCAGAATGCAAGTTTTCTAACCCTGACGATGTTCTATAAATCACTTGGCAATTTCGCAGTTCACATAAAAAAGGGTGATTTAAACATTCAGCTGGTATAATTGCTGACAGAATTCACATAAACTTCAAACCCATGTGAAAAACAGTATCCTTAATCGCGTACAAATAATTTATTATTCATTGGCCTCTGATAATAATCTGTGGCCCGCATGTGGTTTCAGCCTTTCTGTACTTGTGAAAAGATTTCCATTTCCAATGGGATTTTCTGTACTTTTTAGTCTGTTTGTATTCAACATAGTATTGATCTTACAGTCAAAATTCTGTTCTCCGATTGCAGGAAGACAAGTATCAGGAAATGGTCCAGTCAGCAGCTTATATTGAAGAGCAGTATGGTCATCTCATCGATAAAATCCTGGTGAAGGGTGACCTTCAGACCGCATGCAGTGAATTGAAGACAATTCTGGAGAGTATAGAAAGGGATACGTTCTGGGTACCTGCTAGCTGGGTCCGTTCGTAGCTGTACCAATCCAATGGGAGGAGCATAATTATGGTACCACCTTCTGATCATCAAATACTAATGGGTGGCTTAAGATAGTTTATGCACATGAAAAACAAATGTATGATTACAGTGCACTCTGATTAAGTGCAGGAAATCAAACTTGGCATTATTTTTGATTACTTGTGGTGATACATAATATAAAGGAGTCTCTTTAAACAACATAAGTTATGAACACAAATTAATTCATCTGGAAATATAACAGTTCTGAAAGTAATGCTGGATTGTTGGGGATTATTTAGAGTTTCAAGCTCAATGTTAACATTTTGGGACTCGGGAGGAAAGGGAAGCAGGGTGAGGAATATGCCTTTGATATATTGGAAACATCTCCTTCAAAGAAGTATTTGTGATCTTCTTCTACCCAAACCCCAGGGAAAATCTTCTCCCAGCTGAGCCCTACTGAGTAAATAAATAATGAAGTGATCAAACCTCTGCAAAAGGGAAGTGTTGAGCCATCAGAAAACAGTTCTTATCCTTCTATTATACATAACGTGTCACAGAAGTGACAGAAAGGACGCTGTAGCTAATCAGGGACAATAAAGCAAATTTTACGAACTTATACTCCCAGCAAGTAAGGCAGTCTGCCGGGCGTGAACATTTTTAAAATCAGTATAATGCATACATACGAAGAGAATCTGTGTAAATTGTTAAATCTGGTGAAGCAGTACAATTTACCAAACAGCCATTTTGCATTTTGACAATGTGTTGAATAGAAATTTTGTCGTAACTATGTCATTTCTAGAAGCTTAAATATTTTTAAAATTTAGTAGTTCCCCTTGTACAATTCCACTATATCAGAAATATTTAAATGAATTTCACATGTATAATTTGCCTTAATGAGGAACAAACATACAACAAACTTTCCTACGACTGAACATAAGCACCTTCACTTATGTAAAATCATCTTCGATCATTTGCACCTTGACTTCATGAGTTGAAGATTTCCTCTGAAATAGTCGGGCTATATTTGATGGACACTTCTTTGGCTTCCATGACCAGGCAACTGCTCCTAATTTTGAGAAACTAATAATTTTGACAAAAATTCAAATTGCAATATTTGTGAGCAGATAATTTGTAACTAAAGGTTACTAAAAGTCATTACGTTCATAAAATTTTCTCTATGAAAATCATCAGTCAATGGATAATTTGCCATTAATTTAATAGCATCTACAATACAATCAGCTGGATGTTTTGAACATGGATAGTGGAGAGATGATGTGATGTAGATTACACCTCACTTAGTACACACACCTTGAAAGAGCTTGCCAGTGTTATGCAGTCTGTTGCCAGGCACTGTCTATTCTAGGATACTGAATAAACTGATAACAGTGCTCACTGTGTCAGCAATGGTAATGCTCATCATGCTGCTGAGTTGTTGAACAATGGGAAATTTAGGTCTGTTGCTATTTTCATTCATGGAGGAGATGGAACATCATGTGAATATAGAGGTTCCCTCCACCGCTGGTATTGATATACTTGGCACGCCTCACGTGCATTCACCAGTAATTGAATATCCTGATTTATCCCTGGCCAGTACATCAATTCATGTGCAAGCCATCCTATGCATTCATAGCCGAGGTCCTTGATTTCAAAGCTATATGACATCCTGGTGTAACGCTTTTGATATTAGAATTTGTTTTCCCTTAAAAATGGTTTGCCATGATACACCAAGTTGGTCTTTGTGTGGCCAAACTCATCAAATTGCCTCAAGTGCATTTTTTAGGACTGTCAGGACTGCATTTTTTTAGGAAAATGATCATTTGCAGCTCTTGTAGTTGTTCATCTTCAGCCGTTGATGATTGTAACTGTTCACACAGGCTCTGGCCAAAGTGTATCAGATCAACCTTGAAAATGTCTTCAATTTCACAGTCTAGAATATCAACATGTGGGTCTAGGGGAATATCTTGTTTTTTGTGTGGGTTGGGTAACCTGCTCAGTGTGTCAGGTGTAATTATTCTAACACCAGATTTATAACTCACCTCAAAAATTGTTTCCTTGGAGACCATTGACTAATTCAATGACATCACATAAGATGTGTTCCACCAAAGGGTGCACAGTTTGTATCTCATGAATTGTGATCTCACCAACCAGTCGCTCTGCCACACTGTACATTGGTATGTACCAGATAGAAGATTTCAGGAAGCCAAGATATACTGGTGTAAAGGCACTGCTGTGTGATTCTGCCAATGCACAGAATTGGTGCTCCTTTATATGCTGCAAGATAGTCTCACATATGCAGTACACTTACTGATGTACATGTCCTACAGCATATACAGTGATAATATGTGGGTGTGAGCCCCTCAGAGTTATAGCTTTTAATGTAAATCGTCCTTTCAGGACATATGATATTAGTAGTTGTAAAGGCTTCTGATTGCCCATACTGTTGGCACAGTGTGTGAGGTTAACGAAAGGAAATGGTGGTCATCTTCTGAAAATTTGCCTCTTGCATGGTTGGATCTGAAATTCAGCTGACTTTTCATTTGTGGAACATTTAGCACTTGCCTTGCTGCCAGTGTTGTGTTGTACTGTCTTGTTGATCACCTGTGATTTGTACTGGAGTCTGGCTTGGCCTTTGGAAGCAGATTTCTTGCATATGGATGCTCAATGTCCCTTGATGCCACATACTTCACAGGTAAAGAAAAACTAGAAAGCTTTCAGGTTAGTGCAGGAAACACATTTTTACAGATTTTGTTAGTGTGATGTGTATTCCTAACCATGCCTGTGTCAATGTGTGTGTTTGGTGTTGGCCATATCTATTGCGTAGACAACTGCTATAATAGCTTCACACATCATGTGATTCATCAATTGAATAACTTTTTGTTGCTCAAGATCGTTCTTAAAAGCTTTAATTAATATAGAAGCCCTGCTGAATTCAGTTAATGTCTCTGACAGCTCATCTGCAGAAAGAGGATGCAGAATGGCTGTAAATTGGCAGAGGGGGTGAGCAGCAGGACCTGGGCATCCTGGTGCACCAGTTGCTGAAGGTAAGCTTGCAGGTGCAGCAGGTGCTAAAGAAGGCAAATGGTATGTTGGCCTTCATTGTGAGAGGTTTCGAGTACAGGACCAGGGATGTTTTGTTGCAGTTGAGACCACACAAGAAATATTGTGTGCAATTTTGGTCTTTTCTGAGGAAGGATGCTCTTGCTGTCAAAGAAGTGCAGTGAAGGTTTACCAGGCTGATTCCAGGGATGGCAGGTCTGATGTATGAGGAGAGATTGACTAGGTTGGGATTGTTTTCACTAGAGTTCAGACGAATGAGGAGGGATCTCATAGAGACTTATAAAATTCTAACAGGACTAGACAGGGTTGATGCAGGGAAGATGTTCCCAATGGTGGGTGTGTCCAAAACCAGGGGTCACAGTATGAGGATTCAGGGTAGACCATTCAGGAAGGAGATGAGGAGTCACTTTTTCACCCAAAGAGTGGTGAGCTTGTGGAATTCATTACCACAGAAAGTAGTTGATGGGAAAACTTTAAATGTATTCAAGAGGTGACTAGATATAGCACTTGGGGCGAATGGGATCACAGGTTATGGGGAGAAAGCAGGATTAGGCTATTGAGTTGGATGATCAGCCATGATTGTGAAGAATGGTGAAGCAGGCTCAAAGGGCTGAATGGCCTCTTCCTGCTCTTATCTTCTATGTTTCTATGTTTGAAAATTTTCCTGATCTTTCCTGGATCTTTCTGTTTGAAACCTCGGATGTGTTAATTCTGCAAAGCCTTTCTTTGTGAACTGGCTCATCTATTGCTTGACTTATAAAGAAGAACTGCGTACATTGTTTTAATAGTTTCAAATTCAGTAAAGGCGTCACTGGATTCTGTCCAATCCACTGAGGTTTCTGCTGTCCTGCTATCTATAGTATGTCAGTACTCTCAGAAATTGATGCTGCTGATGTCCAAAACTTTTTAACTAGTTAGTCTTCAATTAGTTTTGCAAACATCTGCCATAAAGACAGCCATTTATGATGCAATTTTACCTTCTGCAGGATATTTTGCCTGCAGCAGCAGTGTTTATGTTAGCACTTGAACACAACTATCTGGATATCTGGTACTGAAGAATCTAACAGCTGTTTACTTCAGCTAACTATTATAAACAAACTTTAAATTACAATTGAGCAGCACGTATCCAGTTGCATGTTATGCTTCAAGTGATCGCTTTGTAAGATGGACTATGAGAATTTTATACCCTCAGATCACGTGCTATGATACAACAATTGTATCATGAGCATGACTCAAAGGTATACTGACTGAGAGATACAACATAACAAGTTACACTCAAGGTATCTCCAGTGTCAAACAATAGGAGGAAGTGATTCCAAGGTTAGAACAAAGTCCTTTAATTCAGATCATGTACAAAACACTCAAACAATTTATCTCTTTGCCAATGTGCTACATTTAATGACAGATATTTTTATGTTGGAAAGTGAACTTTCATAAAGATCTTATGATTAACAAGGATCCATTCTAATTCAGGTCAAATAAATGGCAAATTCGGTATACAACACAATTTTAAAAGGCTGTTTTAATAACTGTCACAATTCCCACTTTCCTCTTGTTACATTACTTATCTCAGCTAAACCCACTAATTAGTTAAGGTTGCCTCTGATCAATGTGAAACACAAAGTGGCATTTTCTTCATTGCATCCTATGTTTTATATATTGATACAACACTGGAGACTGAGTATTGGAGGGGTAAAACAACAAAGGAACCTGAGGACAAGGGAGTGAAAATAGGTCATTAAGTACAAGGGAAGTACAGGTTAAGATAGGTTAAGATTCATCACCTGAAATGGGGTGATCTGTGCATCTTTGGACTGGTGGAGGAAACCGGAACAATCAGATAAAGCCCCCACAGACACAGGGACAACGTGCAAACTCCACACAGACAGCTGGCCGAGGGTGGAATCAAATCCAGAATTTTTAGGAAGCTATAGCCTGATATTATATTGTGATTTTGTTTCACTTTCTCTTCTACTACTAATGTTCTATTTTAAAGGCCTACTAAAAACTGACTTAAGGTTGATGGATTATCCCTTGACCAACAGTGAAATCTGGGAAATTCAAGACAAATGTTGAGCTAGTCCATATAATACATTCTTCGCATGGGATGTTCTTTGAGAGTTGAAACCAGTGGTACACAAACATGCTGTGTCTTATAAGCAATAAGATCCAGGAAACCAGCACTACACCCAATAGTAAAGAAGAGAATTTCTCCTTAAGGAGAGTCTGTTCAAAGGGTAACCAGCAGACCGAGTCAAACAAAACTAAAGCGATACAGAGGGCCCTAATTGAATTTGAATCAGAATTTAAGTCTAGTCCTCAATTTGGTAATGAGCACAAATATTTTTTGTTAAAGAAGTATGTGGTTCACGCATGATTTTCTGCACATATGTTCTGTCACCAATTTCCACATATAGATAGAAGATGTCTAATGCACAGGACAACCTAGTGTGGAAATGAAGATTTCTGCATTTGCTACTCTGGCTTGGATTATGTAGTTCCCATTTATTCTGCACAATGCATGCAAGTAAATACATTCATAAGTGTTCTCAAAATAAATGATTTGCAATTGTGGGTGTAAGCTTTAACAGTCTGTAGAGGTGTGACTAATTACTATAACCAGTCATTGAAATAAATGTATTGCACCAGAGTCGACATGCTACAGGATCCAAATCCCACACAGATAATCCCATTGCGGTGAGATCTGCAATATTTTTGATTAATATACACAAGGTCCCAAAGATAGCATACTATCAGTGTAATCTTGCAGTGTTAATTGATTATAAGCATTTGAGTTTCATGGTAAACACTTTCTATCATTAGATCATTGAGAAAGCATAAGTTCAAGAATTCTCACACTAATATTAATCACCAATCACAAAATAATCCTCATTAGAGTAACTCTGCAAAGCGCCATCTGGCACTATTTATTTCGCAGATATGTTTTCATGGCAACATTGAAGTGCTTCCCTGAACATAGGCCAACCAACAATACTTGCTGTACATGACTGTACTTTTCTGTACAGTTATTATTTAGCCAAGCACAGAAAATATAGTCAGACAATGGGGTTAGGTTTGAATTTGAGCAATCAGATCGAATGGCCAACATGGTATCAGTTTATGAGATGATTCTAATGAATAGGATATTGCCTACATTTTTGCCCTAAGTTAGAATTACCCAGTTAGTGTGCAAATAATGCTTTGCAGAGGTTAGTTTTATAAGCATGCAAAAGTAAATGCACAATTCACAGCCATCACAGCTGCAGAAGTATTCCATGTGGCACAGAGAATAACTGAAAAGTGCCAGTGAGAGATGTCCTATTTATTACAAGAATTTGTTTTTCATTGAAGTGTGCAACATTGTATCTCCCCTGTTTAGTGTTCCAGTTGTTGCTGTATCTTCAATGCAGTCAGTGATCACCTATAAAAATAGAAAAATGTAAATATAACTAAAGCAGAAGTGAAAAGTGTAATCAATTTTATTCAATGGGTATTGTAGCACAGGTGGCACTGTGCAAATGACAAATTTGGGACTATACATACTGCTTGAATCAAAACCAAGCATTTTTCTTCTTAATTATAACCTGAACATTGTTTTATATAAGAACAATATTTTAAGAAGTGGCATGTTTTTAAAAGAAATGTGTATAAGAATTTGTGGTTTTGTTTCTGTTTTCAGATGTATTGTTATGTAGTTTATATGCACAAAAGTGTAAGAAAAACCCTTATTTGTTTGAATGCTGTTTACAAGAACAATAAGTATTGGTAATCAAATTCCACTGTGTCCGTAAGTTGTTTCATTTTGTTTCTTGCATAAAGATTAACAACAATCGAGATCAAAATGCTTCTGGGAAAGCTGAATCAATTCCCTTATCAAACTACTTACATTATGGGGTCTCCAAATACCTATTTCATTATTTACAACTGGCTGTTCTGTTCTTCAGAATCCATCAGTGGCTTTTTCATCTTACTCACATGCATACCAACAGGACTGCAGTGCAGAATGAGGCCATCTAGCCCACTGAGTCCGTGACAACCCTCTGACGAGTGTCCCATCCAGACCCAACACCCGCACTATCCATGTAACCCTGCATTTAGCATGGCTAATCCACCTACCCTACACATTCCTGGATACCATGGGACAATTTAGCATAGCCTATCCAGCATGGCCAGTCCACCTAAGCTGCACATCTTTGGACTATGAGAGGAAACTAGCACTCCCAGAGGAAACCCACGCAGACACAACATGCATACTCCACACAGACTTTGCCCGAGGCTAGAATCAAAGCCAGGTTCTTGGCACTGTGAGGCAGCAGTGGTAATCACTGAGCCACCATGCCACCCCTGAACCACCATGCCACTCTGAGCTACCATTACTGCCAGTGAAAATCACCACTGAGTTCCTATGCCTGCTCACTTTCTCACATTTCCCTCACCACAGTCTCAAACAACTTTCATCATCTAAACATAGGCATCTAACTCAACGTAGACAACAAGCATGGGGCTGGATGAACACAGCAGGTCAAGCAGCATCAAAGGAGCAGGAAAACTTGACGTTTCGGGCCTAAACCCTTCATCAGAAACCTCTTATCTCTGATCTAACTCAACGTACTTAAGTTTGCCAAAATCAGGAAATCAGATGGAGCATGCAACAGACATGGAAGAGATGCAAATTTCACCTCTTTAAACTCTAAGCTGGGTATTCAGGAGTAAACTCAACCTTAATTAGTTGTCTAAACAAATTGAAGAAGGTTAAAATCAGATGCCAATGCAAATTACTCCATCCATTTATTATGTATTAAACAAGTACTTCCTTGCAAAGGAACTAGGGGAGTATATATATTTTCTAAGTCAAATTACATTCATAGAGGAGGCCATTTGGATCAAAGCCACACAGCAGTTATTACAGCAAATTTGTAGTAATTAACACAGGAACTAATTTGATGAACACGCACTGTTTATTCCATGGGACTAAGTAAACAGAAATACAACAAAAAGCCAATCGTGTGCAATCCATTTGTCTAACTGTTGTGTTAAGTTATCTTAATTTGAACTTAATCTGTTTGCGGGCGGAGAAGGCATATACCAATTCCCAGAAGGTCTTTCACCCACCATGAGATGGAAGCCATTTAATTTCTCTACTTTAAACTTGGATTGTAAATAACATAATTTGTTGTATTTTTTATCTGCTAATTCCAGTGTGCTCATTAAATTAGCTCTTCAGTGTTAAATAGTGTAACTTGCGATATGAAGCGTGTGAATACGAGGTGATAGAAACAAACACACCTACATCCCCCACAACAAGAAGCATTTGGTTAATGAGTGAATTAACTTACATCAGCATCTGATTTTGAAGGTCTTCAATTAGCTTAGGAAAATTAATAAGGGATGTCAAATGTTATACTTCCTTGTTCATGACTGGCTATTCCATTACTGAGGGGTCATCAAAGAGTCAATCTCTGTTTCACTTAACTCACTTACACATCAGCAAGACTTCCATGATGAAAGTCACCAATGAGATTCTATAGCTTGCTGTGGCCTTTCATCATCTTTACCAATTTCTCACTTTTCCTCTCTATGGTCTACACTATCGACACAACTTCATTCCTGTTTTAACCTTTATTGTTGAAACGTAGTCAACTCAGTCAAATAATTTTTATGTTGGCCCATTCAATAATTCCATGCATCACCAATTAAAGCTGTGCAAAATCTTGCAGTAACGATTCAAAACAGGATGGTAGTAAAATGAAAAATATTAAAATATACAAGCATACTCAAAAACTTACCAACCTTGCCAGGATATTGCTCATTTTTCAATCATCTGTAAAGACACAATATTTTCCTCAAAAGGAGTTCTAGAAATACTTTCAAAATGTAATTCAAGTTTATAAGAAAACAACATTTCAAAGAAGAGGTCAATGGATTTTCATTGGGTGAGTGATAAAGAACAAAGGTGATTAAAGGAGTTGAGTTCATAACATAAGCCATGATCTAATTAAATTGTGCAAGTGGCTCAGGGAATTCAATGTCCTACTTTATGTTTCTTTTTACAACACCAACTCTGAAGCTTCCTTTACAAGAACATTAATAAACCCAGACAATAAGGAAATCATTGGAGATAAAAGGTACTGCAGATGCTGGAGAATCCGAGATA